>VZTI01001053.1:461001-802759 GCA_013397865.1 Struthidea cinerea | reverse complement strand
TCATCAATCAATTTCCAAACAAGGTTTTGAGATATGCAAATATATAACTCCATGACACAAACTTTTAAAAAAAATACAAGCTTTGGTTTTGTTAAAATTTATCTGCCTTTATAGGTTGTGAAATAATGCAAATGAAATACTGAAATATATTCCTATTACTCTGTATACAACTGCTATTTAGGAGAAAGAAGAAACTCTCAGGAAATTATAAAATATCTGTTTTCCATTATTTTATTATTCTTAAGTTAAAAAATTAGCCTTCTCTCAGTTTAAAACAAAGCTGTCCTTTTCTATTAGTAAAACAAAAAGTAATTCTATTTTATGTTTACCTAAAATTATTTCACTCTTGAACACAGGACCCTCTTATATTATATTTTATTAATACAAATCTCCTTCTATAATCTCTGTACTGCTTGTCAAAAACATACTAATAAGTAGGAAGATTCAGTCACATTACTCTTTCGAGAATATTAATTTCAGTGCTTCTTCAAAGCATATTCCTGGATTTATCATCTTTATCCCTTGTGCATAAGATGATTAATTTTTAATAACACTAGTATCAATAACAATAACTGGAAATTTGATTTGCATTGTGTCATAAATCTAAACTGACTCACAAATACCCTTTAAAGAAGTCTAGCAATAAGTCTCTCAGATTGTAATTTATTAAAGTGGAACCCTAAGTAATTTATCAGAGGACATGTATGCAACAACTGTTTTCCTTGGAGGAAAAAATCAGCAAATTACTCATAAAGGAGAAGCTAAAATTCTTGAACTTACTCATTATAGGTAATTATTTCTGAATTTTATCAGTAAATTAATAAGTCATTTCTTTTCACTTCATAAATGAAATTATATTAACAATTACAAATTAATTCTGTTTTAGTTTCGTCTGTAAGTCACATCCTATTGTCCTTTACAGAGTTGGCTATTTTTTTGTAATTAACTCATCTCTAACTCATCTGGAAATCAAATTATGATACTTTTATACCACACTCACAACGTGCACACACATATATATATATATGTGTGTGTATATATATACATGTTTGTATACATATGTGTATATACATATATATAATTTGCAATTCATGATGTTTGGAAAGCACATAAGCCTTCTAAAATGGGACAAACAACTGTAAATGCCTTTTAAAATCTAACAAACAAAACTGACATTTCAAACAGTATGCTTGTTCATAAAACTCGTCCTTTTTTCTGCTTTTTACAACAGCTTAAATTTCAAAATTGCTAAAAGAACATAAACCATTTTCAGTAAATATGTAGTCAATGGGGCTTTAAATGAGCTTTTAATAATTATTTGTAGTAATAAAGAACTAGGACTTGAATATTCAAGGATAAGTAATACATTAGTACTGCAAATAGAGTCAATTGTATTGTCCACAGTCAATTTTTAATTAGTCATTCTCAAATTAGTACATTTAATGTAATTTTGTAGGTAGCTGAACTGAACAGCAGATATTAAATAGCTTGCTAAGGATCACATACAGCCATATGCAATATATTGAACCTCTCCAAATCTCTAGCTTTATTTCCTCTGGGGTAGATTTTTAAGAGCAATAGAGGGAAATCCACATTTGTCTTTCAATTTTTAATTTAGGCCAGAAAATAAGTTATCAGAGAAGTCAAATACACACTTATTATCAACTAAGATAAGAATAACAATTTTTCACCAGAGATAATAAATACAAAGTGATTCTAGCATGTTAAAGAAGCGTGTTTAGGAAGTTTGAATTTTAACAGTGGAATATAATAATCGAAAAATTATAAATGGTGCTTCACTGTAATACAACGTATTAAAGAGTAGCAGGGTGCATTAAATGAAGAACAAAAACTTTGACTGAAACAGAAAACTAAAATACCATCATAAAGTTCATGCAGATTAAAGCATTCACCTCAGGTGGGTCTGACAGTGGGATGCAGGAAAATGGAATGGGATATGCTCATGCAATTTTTTAAAAAATTGTGTCTATGTTTGGATTTTTTTCCAATAGATATTTTTAGTGTAAACCCTAAACACATAACAGTATAATTCCTAATTAATTTTATTTTTGAATGATCCGTGCACTTTGTAGAATTCCTCTTTTATTTTCATTGTAAGCAAAGTATTTTTGAAACAGTCTTAGGCTTATGATAAAAGGAAAAACTATTTCACTAAGCAAGAACATCTTACATACAGTTTGCAAGCTTCTGAGATGTTGAAAGTTAATGAAACTGCAGATCAATAGGATTAGAAATGTGAGTCACAATCATTGTGATCTGTAGAGCAGTAAACTCTAAGGCTGTTTTTGAAACTGCTAATAATCAGATTCTTCCTGCCCTTGCATCTCCTGAAAGTAGCAAGGCAGAAAATGGAGTGAATTTTGTAAATGAGACTAGTTTCAGAGCAGTTTCATGAAAAATTATGGGCAAGGAAGAATCTTCTGTATGTCACACTCCAAAGAATAAAAAAGATGTTGGATGAAACAAATTTCCTTAAGAACGCTCTCTGAATGTTGGTATCACCCTCTTCAAAAGACTATTTTTTTTCAGCTCAGTAAAATCTAAGTTAGTCCTGAAATTCCTTTGGAGTCCTCACACATTTGTTCTTGACTGTGAAAACAAATCTAAAGGGTGAAATGCAAAGACTTGGAAGGCTGCCTCGCTGTAACGACGTGCTGAGAATACATTCATTAGTCAGAGCCTGTCTCAAATACATTCAAGTAAAGAATAAAATGGAATCTACAGTAACTGCTAATACATTTGCCATAGCAGTATTATAATTAATACTTTCAAAAGATATTAGAATCACGGCAAACTTCTTTGACCCAATTAAGGAAAGTTTTACTGCAAAATTTCCATGAAGATCCTTGGTTGCAGTACTTTTCTGCTTTCTCAATCAAATGTGACTTTTGAAAATCTGTCTTTATTAATTTTAAATTACAAGGTCATTCAGATGCCGCAATATTAATTAAACAACATATGTATGCAAACGAAATCAATTTTTTGAGTGTCAGCTACAGTGCCTGAATATAACTCTGAAAGTCATCAGTGAAAAGCTAAAAAGACCTTGCATGTGGCACAATCTAGTAAGTACTTGCTTACTGCAGGTCCAAGCATGGAACAAAGACAACTACAAAACTCTTCGAATTTCACATGCTTTTATGACTTTCAGGAATTTTTTTCTACACGTGGATTGTACCAGCAATGGATTTTGGATCTTTGTTTGAACTTCAAAATATTGAAGCACTAAATAAAATTAGTTCTGTTGAACACATTTTTAATGACTGCACATGTATGCACGTGTGGTTGTGCCATTTTGTAGAACCACCCCAGTGGCTGATGGCACATTTCAAAAACAATTTTTGACTAAACAAGAATTCTTATTACCAAATGATAGGTGGATATGATATTTTTCTATTTCTGGGCACTAACATGAGATATGACCATAGTCTTTTTGCTAATATTTGTTGGATTCTTGAAAAGACCACACACTGCATTTATAAAGACCTGTCCTATTTGACTTTTGTTGAGATCATAAATATAAAAAATCTCTTTAAAAATGAAATAGGAATATACAGCTGACAAAAAGAGCCCCACTACTCTCAGAAAGATATAAGCTTCATTTATTATTCCAGTTGTATAATTCCTCAGTGACCTTTCTTCAACATGCATCAAGATATTGCAGTATTCCATCTTTGTGGTATCTAGAGATTTTTCATCAAGTATCTACAGAATAACTGAGTCACTACCAGCAGAAGCACTGTTTACTGACTCCATGATTTTTAAGACATTCAAATAATAAAAGGCTCTTCTTCCTTTCCAGTTGTGTTTTCCCCTCTACTTCAGCCAAGTTCTTATGTGAATTGTGAATGTGCAATCAAAAAAAAAAAAAAAAGCAACATGTAAAAGCTCTTATCAAGTCAACAGGGAACACAAATTGCAAAGACAATAAGTATAAACAAGAGAGTATAAAAAATGCAAGAGGGTCAGACTCCGGGCAACTTGTTCCTATGAATGAAGATCATGGGAATATGGCATCTGAACATCTTGTTCCAAAATTCTACTCCATTTTGTCATGATGTCAGTGAAACCACAAAAAGCCTAATTAATTTAAAAAAAACGAAAAAAATCATTTACTCTGAAACTCCAATGTAACCTCCAAACTTACAGAACTGAATATAAAAATTGGTTTTCAAAAAGCTGACTAAAAAATGCCAAGCAAATACAAAAAGTGTTTTGGGAAGTCTGGTCAGTAAGAATAATAAAAATTAGGTGTAAGAAGCAGATGAAGCATTTTCAAACACCACTAAAGCTTGCTTCTTTTTGAGAAATCTTCTACTTGGAAAAAGATTCACAAGGAAATATCATTAGTGCCCTCTAGGGAGAATTTTTGCTGTTATAGATTAAAGCAAAATATTTCCTACACAAATACAAAAACCTCATGCACACTGCTATTCGACACCACTATTTGACTTGTTTTTATTGATAAATAGAAGTTTGCTTACCAAAGGATTTTCAGTCATTGTATATTACTAGTCACAGCATCTAATCTCACTTGGATTTGTTGGACAAGATCAAATGATAAGCATGCAGGTCTCGCTCCAGAAGCAGAAAGTCTGTAAAATCACTTCTCAGGATCAGTTGGGTTATGCATACATTTGGGATGATAGGCAATGAAGTCAAAGAGACTAAGAGTATCCTTTATTTCCTTGGCAACAGATCCAGTTTCTCTTTTCTCCAGTTTGTAATGTAACCTTAACAGTGACCATCATCCCTCAGCAATCTTGTATTTCCTTTCGTCATTCATAAACACAGGATTTTTTTAACAGCTGCATGGTTAGTATTTATGCTAATTCTCCTATCTTGGATAAATTGCTCTGTCTTAAGGAAAAAGAAAAACCCACCACTACCACCACACAGTCAAAAAAAAAAAAAAAAAAAAAAAAAAAAAAAAAAAAAAGTCAAAGGATTGTGGCCATTCAGTGAATAAGCTGAATGGCAGTGTCTTTCACAGGACTTAATAACCCAAAATGGTCTAGCAATTTGCTGGTTAACTACCAATTACCTCCTAAAGATATCGTCAATATAAAATATTCAGTACTGCATTATCAAACCTTCTCCACCCCAAATTAAACCCAAAGCAGACATACTTTGACTCTTACAAGGTAATTTAATGCAAACTGGGCAGTAAGCCAGTTGCCACCAGCAATCCACACTGGAGATTTGTGCATCTCCAACTTGTTACTTCCTGCTGCAAAGTACTATGCAGGTAAGTTCAGTGCTTAGCTGGTAAGTGAAAAACAAGGCTTTAAACCTTCTCTTTCAGCTTCATGGTTCCATTTTGCCAATTTATGCAGATAAATCAGCTCTACACCACTGACTGTGAGATTCAATAAAGTTCTTTCTTTGGAAGACATAAGGCTTTAAAATCTGCTTCATGATTTACAAAAGCATCACTAATAAGTGTTCTTGTTAGAGCTGTAGATTGCCACTTTTATATGATGAGATTTGTTGTCTTCAGTAGAAGGTGATAACAACCTGGGACTGCAGGCATGCAAGGATTTAATTGGCAGCCCTAGACACAAAGGGCTACCTGCAGTTTGCTCAAACAGTAGAAGCAGCAGACTAATTGGAGCTCCAATCAGGTTTCATACATGTGACAGAATTTACAATCAGCACTGAGAATCTTTCTCCACTCAGACCATATGAGTCAGACAGGCCTTTTTCTAAATAATATATTTTTGTTCTGTGTCCCACTTTCAAAAACACTACATTTGGTGATATCTGGTTTTCTTACTCCTGTTATACATTTATGACTCATTAAATCAGATTTCAAAAGTTATTCATGTTCATAATTATCTAGATAAGTAGATTTCTCTGAAAAATGAATCAGTTGTCTGACTATCATCAGAATCAATGGCATTTAGGCAATTTTTTGCCTAAGGTTGTTTACAATATTAACAGGTGCTCATTTACATACTTAAAACATTGAAATGTGACTGAAAATTTGTCTTATATTTAGAGGTGTGGGAGAAAAAAGGGAGGAGGTCACCAAGATGATCAGAGGGATTAAGCATCTCTCATATGAGGAAAGGCTGAGGGAAATGGATTTTTCAGCCTGGAAATAGAAGCCTTACAGGTGACCTAATTGTGGCTTTCCAATAACTTAAAGGACTCTACAAGGAATATGGAGAGGGATCCTTTACAAGGGCAAGGGGGAATGGGTTTAAACTGAAAGAGGGTAAGTTTAGATCAGATATTAAGAAGAATTTCTTTACTGTGAGGGTGGCGAGACACTGTAACTGGCTGCCCAGAGAAGTTGTGGACGCCCCATCCCTGGAAGTGTTTAAGGCCAGGTTGGATGGAGCTCTGAGCAATCTGCTCTAGTGGAACATGTCACTGTCCGGGACAGAGGAGTTGGAACTACATTGATCTTCCCTTCCAATCCAAGCCATTCTATAATTCTATTATTCTATGATTTTAAAGTGGAAAATCACAGATTTTACCATTGAAAATCCAATGAGGAGCATGAATAAGTCACTCCGCAAAGAAAAGAAAGCCTCTGAAAAGAGTATGGTTTGTTGATGGCATCAGGAATTTACCTTTTCTTATTTCTATTTTTTCTTTCCTGTACGGATGTGTTGAACTGTGGATGTGGACAATAAGCACATGCATACACCCAGAAGCACAGCCAGGACACCCTTGAGAAATAAGTTAAGTTGGTAGAAGTGCTATTCCAGTATTAGCATTCTCCACTATTTAGAAGTAGGATTATTTTCACACACCAGAAAAGCATATGTGTTTATTTTTCGCCACACCTAGAGAGACATATTTGTGATTCCTAATGCATCAATATACCACATTATTTACCACATTTTTTTTAGTGTTCTAAAGCCATAGAGCTCTAATCAGTACTGTCTCATGATTAGTAATGGCTAACATTTTTACCAACTTTCACTGCTTCTTGAAATGCCTACCCTTCCCCTTCTATCAGTAATTTTTCTCACTTATTGGTACCAAAAATCTTGTACCTTGACCTACTAAAGCTAATAAAGGAGGGCCATATATAATATAGGTATAATTTTCACTTTTGAGTGTGTCTGCAATAGCTTTCTTCTGGGTCTTCAACAGAAATTTCCTTCTCCAAAACTGTTTCCTTTAGAAGAAGGGTGGATAATTTTTACAAGCCCTTTTCCTTTCCATTTGGAGTCAAGATCTATATTATGTAGGGGATTTCCTCTATTTTTATTTGAATTTTCTGGAATATTCAGAGACTGGTATAATTTGCTTCAGACTAAGACTCAGGTATGACTACTATACTTAGTGAAAAAGGAACTAAATAATATACTCACAGAGTGAGAGACAATAGAGTTCCATAAAGTCAATTTACTCCTTCCCCTGTCCATGCAGGTTTACTTTCTGTGGTACATATTCTTCCTTATTCTTTGTTCTTTCTTGGTTTTAAATGTCAATAAAAGTAAAGAAAATGTATTGAAAATTTGATGTTCTCTTTTCTGCTGCATGCAAACATTGGCCTTAGTGCTTGCAAGAAAATATAGCAAAAGAGATTAGGTTTCTATGCTCTGTTTTTTGAGAAACTTCTAGATATATATTCTGTGGCTAAGATCTTCAGCTTAACAAGAGATTTATGTTGTAACAAGAGGAGCACTTTTCAAGACTTCATCCATTTATTTTTCAGTGGATAGACATTTCTCATATTTAATAGGCCTTTTCTCAAAAGCTGAAGTTATTCCAGCAAGACTCATGCCCCCATACATACATTCCTAAACTGCCATTACCATGCATTTCATCTTTTATTTGCTTGCACATTGTACCAGCTTTCTGCCTGCACCTGTTTTCCTTCAGGACATCAATCTATCTCCAGTATTTCTGCTTGTACTGTTGTATAAAACGTGTTGGTGGACTGGCATATTGGCATATCACAACATCACTGACCTTACTGAAAATTAATCACAGAAAGTCACCATTATTTTACATGGTCTCATTTGTCTAACCCTCAAATCATTTGAATGAAATAAACAAAACTTTAAACATGATGAAAAAAGCATAAATCTCAAAGAGTTAATGGGCAATGATGATCAACTCCCTTCAGTTCTGTCAGTTGTATAAAGGGAATGTGAACTCAGTCGAGTTTCCTCGTTCATAGTACACGAGAGTTGATGAAATAATAAAGAATTTCAATCATGTACTAAATACCAGAGAAAGGTTTATAATTGCCTGGCATCTCTTTTTTTTTTTTTTTACTTGCTATAAGTACTTCGTTTCTTTGCTCATGTTTATGAATTTTGCATTCTGCCTTCTTTGCTCGTGTATTGACTTATAAACATTCCAGGTTTAACAATCCAAGGTATGAGGGCTGTTAAAATATAAGACCCATTCCAATTCTTTTATTTCAGTTTCATGTGTTTACCATTATTTCATAGGTCTGACTTGGGAGAACACCTGAAGATGAATGTTGAAAACACACAAAAGTCACATTATACTCTGAGCTACTTGGAATTTCCTCTGTGTTCTCCTTGTGGATTTGTACTGGAGTTTACAGTAGAGTTATGATCATGAGAAAAAAGATTTCGAAACACACTCAACACTTTTTCAACAAGAAATGCAAATTTGAGCGTCCTGTCTTGTGGTCATACATGCAAAAGAAAACCCAAAACCCCACAAACAACAAATGGACAGCAAAACTGAAGCCCTGACATGCTAAAAATCTGCAGTAAAGACCGGCAAAAATACAAATACAACCAAACATCATTTTTTACTTGTTATTATTGTTACTTATTTATATGTGAGAAGTTTCAGACTTACAAGAATGATGTCAGCAGGGACTTTAGTCTCTTATTTTTTAGGTAACAGATAACATGAATTGCCATTAGTTGGGTCTAATTTATTTGTTGTGACACCTAATAACTCAACATTGGTTTTGCTGAACAAATTTGAATTTGAGCTACAGAAACATTCTCCCCCCCGCCAAGAAAAAAAAAAAGGTGACCCCTTTCTATCTGACAATACTTGTAATTATGATCTTTCAGGTGCTTTTTAAATGGCAGTGACACTACCCAGGAAGTCTGACCATGACTATAACGGCTGATAATGAAAAAAATCCACACAATTATAACAATTCATCAAGTAACTTGATGAAAAATGTAGACACACCAGGCAAAGACCTTTAATAAAGGAAGGTTCACAGAATAGTCCAGGAAATGCAAAACACAGGAAGGTAATTTTTCTCCTTGAATTCCCTCCTCCTTCCACCACCTCTAATTTTATGGAATTTTAGACCAACACAACTTTTCCAAACAAATGAGTTATACTCCAGGAAGAAGACTTAATATGTTTCGAACAGAAAGGGAGGACTTTCTATACACCTCAGACAGGTGTCCCACAGGAAACTTACTGCATATTCCCTTCATCTTTGCTTGTCTGAAAAAGCAGCACAGAGTTGATTGACAAATGCTTGCTGCATACATTTGATCTCAATGAAAATTTAGCACTCATACTAAAAACTCTCCCATCCTTGAGCCAGTGAAAAGGAGAGGGAAAGTAAACAGAATTAAAAAGAAATGTCATAGAAACAAGTCAAAATTATGTCTCTAATCAAATATTTCCTATGGACATCAGGCAGCTATTAGGTGGTTTGGTGAAAGCTTGGGATGCTTCACAAAAGCCCTTTATCTCCAACAGTGCAAATGAGGTTAATGGACTCATTTTCACTCTGTGATTCACTTCCTCTGTTCTGTTTCTTTGTTTTATGCAGATAATTGGAAACAACAAAGGAACATCATTCTCTAGAGCTTAGTAGGGAAGTTCACTTCTTTCCAAAAACACAAATTCTGGAGAAGAAAAAGAAGGAAAACAAAACCAGTGGGCAGAAAATAATAGTTATACAGAAGGGTAATAGGCAATTAGCACTCACCCTCCCCCATACACCAGCACACATTCACACAATCTACAGAAATGCCTGATCTTAACACAGCTTCCCCCAGCTCTTTAGGCTTGAATAAAACATCACTGCTGTCTGTCTCTTGGGAGGATCTCAGTAGTGCTGGGAGATGGCACTGGAGAGGCATAAAGTAAGGGGGAAAAAAAAGACTTTAACAGTATTGAACATAATATTCTCTGACAGAGAAATAAAGAATACTCTTATGGTTTACTTACAATTTTTCAAAACTAGAAAAGTTAGTTCTATGAGCAGAAGTCACAAAATATTCTGATTTCCACATCTCCTTTATTCAAATGTTGCTGCAAGTGTTGTAAAAATCTGGCTCTGATGGTCAATGACAAGCATTTTTGAGAAAATATTGTACTGCAGTACTGAAATGAAACGTCTAAATCTTTTCTTCAGCAAAGACAGTAACATTGCCTATAATATACATTTGCTGTATTGACACCAGGAGACAAGAATATAAAGAGGCTCACTTATTTTGGGATCAGAGAAAGGGAAAGTTTGGAGAACAAAACACTTGCATACATATAGTAGCTCCATGAAAGATGAAGTAGGCCATCAAAGAGTGGTCAGAGCATGCTAGAAATGCTGTACAACCTCTCCAAACACAAATTCAATGGACTGAGCTTTCTCAGTATTTTGAAAGGTCAAGAAAAATAGCAGTGGGATTGGATGTCTATCATAACACGGCTATCTTTAAATCTCATCATTTAACCTCTGCATCTGTTATATATGTTTATATTTCATAATACAAATGTTTATCAGTGTAAGTATCTGTAACTATTGCATTCAGTTCTCTAGCAAAGAAATCTACTAGATTAATTTTCACAAAGAAAATCACCATCATCACCAAAGAATTGATAATTCTTTCTGCTAACCATCTAGCATTGTGCAGAAACCAAACATACAATTCAAGAAGCTATTCCTAACCAACTAAAGGTATTTGCAGAAAATAAGTGTTTGATGCTTTCTTATCTGAATTTATTCCTAAGGAAACGAATGAAAACATCTTTGATGGTCCAAATGTTTGAGGTTCCCCAATATTCTCTTCTCTACATACTCTTCTTGCAAATATTATTCATTAAAAGCCATGACTTGGTGTGCTTCTAAAGACAAGTAAGGAGGATCATGTACATTTGGAGGGAATACAATAAAAATACTTTTGCCTTATAAGATGCAGATCCTGAATATAAAGATTAGGTTTCTAACATAGATCCAAAAGGCTGACTTTAAGTTGCAGTCTTTAATATATTATTTATCTATATCTATATCATCTATATATCATGCATTCATGTAGCAATTTTCATGTGGGACTTATAAATGGGTTCCATAAATTAAACTTCCTCAATTTCACAGCTTCAGACAGTTAATGTAAGTATAGTGTTGCAAATGCAGATTTTGAAATAAACTTGGGACATGAAGGTTAGGACACCACTGTTCTTTTGACATACCTTTAGCAGACCTTTCAGAGGATGAGAGATACGAAGGAAAAACAAACACCCCATAGTTTGTGTAACAGGACCATGTATTTGCATGAACAGATGTGGGAATGAGACTTCAGGGAATTCATGATTGACTTCCATATCCCCCTAGAGCAATATCTGCATGCACACTTGTTTTTTATGGAAGAATGGTGGAATTATAAAGTACAGGTCAGCAATCACAAATCAATCAGATTTCATAGTCCAACTGAAATGACAGCAAATCAACCTGACTTTTGACCGAGAAAGGGTATAAAAACTACCAGGAGAAACCAGACAATCTATCCCTCACAGACAAAGAAACAGATGTAAAAGACATTTCAGAAGAAATCAATCAGTCAATCTCTCTCCTGAAACATAATGGTGCTGGGGATTTTACCTATCAAAATTAACAGAATTTAACACTTGATGTATTATGTACAGCATTCTTCTCATTGTCTCCTATGTGTGCTTAATAACTTCATTTCATTAGAATGTCCCAGGCTGTTCTGACAAATTGAACATATATGGTTTAACAACAAAATAATTTTCACACTTTAACGTGTGGAAACTGGCCATGCTAGAACTCTTACCGGAGGCAGTGGCTAAAAAACCAGTCTTAGCTGAGTTACGGGTATTGGAAAATATGCAAGTTACAGCACCAGGAAGCTTAACTCTTTTGACAGACGAACTTTATTTGATAACAATTAAATGAAAATAACCTTGAAATTATTTTTTTCCCTTTCTACTTAGGGTACTTCATATAACACTAAATTTTCCATCCCTTGAGTAATGTTATGACTATTTATAGTATCACTTTTATATGTATTTATTAGACATGCACCTTGTAAGTTTGAAAAAAAAATCAATTTTTAACACTGATAAATTCTTCTTTTAAAATGTATGTTCCCTGTATGAAAAATTCATGTTCAACCTCAAATATGTGGGACACTTCAGACATGCAACCTGCAATTTTTTTGCATCAAAAATATTTTTGACACACAAACTCTCTTTTTAATATAGAAATTTAAAAGTCAATTTAAAAAATCCAGGAGTTTTGGTGGCCTTTTTTGAATTTCATAAATGCTAACATAGAAGAGCAAGCACAATAAATATTGATGGCACAATTTTTAAGAACTCTTTTTAGTATATGGACTGTCAAAAGACAAAAAATATTGAACTAAGGCTTCAGCCTATGAGAGCTTCTTAACTATTCAAAATTATGACAGCATTTAAAAAACAGCAAAACCTTAAGACCTGTTCTCAACAATGATATTTGTTGTTTCTTCTTCAGGATTGCAAACTTGAAAAGTTAAGTTTATTTCTCCACTTGGTGCCTTTTATTTAAACTATTAAGATACCCCTGTCTCTGAAATGTTTAGAGATCTGAGAAATTATTCCAAGTTAGATTATACAGAACTTCTCAGGTTTTCCTTTGTAAGGATAAGGAGGTGTAAAAACGTTCTTAGAAGTGAAATAAAGTTTAGTATTGTACTTTTTGATGACCAGCACCTAGGCATTTAACTCATAATAAGATCCGCATGAATGAATTACATCCTGAACTCCATTTCACCTGTTATAGACTAAAAGACAACAGCACTTTAAGCGTGTATTTGTTTTGATATTTTTTTTACCTCCAAAGAAATATTTTTCTCCAGTCTTGACTTGTAGAGGGCTGTTTGTTCGAACAGCTGAAGCTTCGTCGCCATCAATGGTGAGGAGAGCAAAATTTTCCTTAGCTAGGAATCGAACTTCATGCCACTGCCCATCATTGAGACCAGAGCCTATGAAGAGAAAAAAAACATTGCAACATTTTACTTACTCCAATATTTATTATCTCTAAGGGTTTCGTGTGTCTTTCTCCCAGGCTCATTATATAAGGTTTAATAAAGGCTACTGCAGAAATGAAATCATTTTAGTGTGATAACAAAGTATTGTTATTAAGGTAACTCTAACAAAGAAGTCCACATTATATCATAAATACAAGTCTTGGGACTACTGAAGTGTCCATGCTTGCAGGCATAATAGTATCTAACTACAGGTGTTATCACTCACCTTTCGTATCAAAAGGCCATATTCTGCATTTTACTAATAAAGGATATGTCTTAATTGTTTCTATGATCAAGCTCAGAAGGAAAAGATATTGATTCATCCATTTAACTAAAGTGAGTAACAGTGCCAAAGGGCACATTATGCTCATGTTAAGCTACAACAAGTTAGATATTACCAAGAAAAGGGAAAGGAAAAATAGGAGGGGAAAAGGCTCAAGTAGGTGGTGAACTCACAGCTAATCCTGTCATTGGGATGTGGGGCCACTCACAGAAGAGGAAGCCGTTACCACAGAGGCACTGCAAAACCAGCAAATGTCTGAAAACCCCACAATTTTAGGGGAGCACCATCCTCCCAATACCGGCAGCAGTAGAGCAGATGGAATTGTTCATTCATTCAGATATTTTAAAACCCCTTCATTTTATATACTTCTAATATTGTCTCCAGCAGCTGGCAGAAAGCCAGTTTGCCTGGCACATTAAGAACTGCAAAAGGGTTTGTTCTACTAATTTCTGTGCAGACAGTTTATGTTGGGTCAGCAAATAAGTAGCAAACGCTGTAGTAAAAGCAAATTCCAAGTTATGGCACCTTTTACAAGCAACATTTTCTGCACCTAGATAAAGTCACCTTAGCAAAATGTCATTTGCCAAAATAAACCACAATGCAATGTAATAAGCTGTTTCTAAAATTAAGTGGGATGAAAAATGTCAGCAGAACTATAATGCAAGATAACTTTTCAAAATATTCAAAAGAATGTTACCTTTTATGAACAAGGAGTAATAGTCACGGCAAACAGATATACCTAAACATTTGATGAATATTTTTTCCTAGTGTTTTCACATCTTTTTTTTAAAATATGAGATCAAGCGGTGAAATAACATAGAGTCCCTTCTCAGAATATTCTCAGAAAATTCATTAGTATGAATAAAAGTGTCAGAAGCCTCTTGAAAATATATCAGTAAGAAATGTTTCTACTAATGCTTATAAACGTATTCAATCTAGAGTAAGAACAGATGAAAGACCTAATATACCAAATATGAGGGAATTTTTCTTTCTGTTTGTAAGCTCTTTCTCTTTCATTTTCATTACATTTGAAAAAGAAGAAACCGGAAAACATGTAATTATAACCCAGATAAAATTAATTTCCACTGATAATTAACTAAGAAAGGAAAAGACACAATTTTTTACAGACTTTCAAACCAAAATTGTTACAGCATGTGCTACTACAACTGAAGTTTATCAGAACATACTTAAACCCCTAACTTTCCAGTTTGAGGTGACCTAATATTAAAAAAAATATTTTATATTTTTATGGAGGTATTCAGTATTACCTTGAACTGAAAAACAACGACTAGAGACTCCTGGACAAAATTGAGAATTGGCTACTAAAATACGGGGGACAAAAGCAGTGGCATGAGCTGTTCATCACAAAGGGAGGTATGTCTGAAACACTCTCTGGAAAGGGGGATATTGCAGAAACCAAGACACAACAGGATATGAGAGAAGAAGGTGCACAGCTGAGCACAGCCAAGTCTCTCAGCTCCAGGCAGGGAGAGGTGAGGGGAAGCAGGGCAGAAACAGCCCTGCCAGTTCAAAGGGAGAGCGGGAGCTGAGACGGGAGGGGCTCTGCCCACCAGAGCAGAGGAACAGCTCAAAAGAGCAGGAGCAGAAGAGTCCTGATCTTAGCCCTGCATCCCCTCTTGTGCTGCTCAGGAACAGGATACAGAGGAGTTGTGACTGAGGAAGTTGAGCTTCGAGAAGAAAAAGGAAGAAAGGCATTTTAATGATTGCCTTTGTTTCTTGTTGTCTAGACTTATTTTAATCGGCAATGAATTAAATTAATTTTCCCAAGACTGGTCTGTTTTGCTTGCAGCTGTAATTGGTACATGATCTCCCTTTTTATGTCACTTCATGAACATCTCAGTCTTATTTTCTCCCCTTACGCGGTTGAGGAGCGGGAGTGAGAGAAGCCACCATGACAGCTTACAGAGCTAAAAACAGATGAATATGCTATGAAATTGGAAATTCACTCTATTTCCTATAATAAGGCTAAGTTCACCATCCTCACCTCCTGAAGGTACTCCTTTGTAAAAGAATGAACTGAAAGTACTAATGAGAAAAGTGTTTTAAATCAAATATAGCATGAGATGCAAAATACTTCAATTATTTTAATCTGTATTTTTTGTATTTTGTGTTTGTACTGTGCTCTCCCCATGTGCAGCGAAGGGAAAATCCCCCCAAGCTCACCAGCAGCATGCCGAGAAACTGAACATTACATTGACTCAAGGCAAAAAGCAGGTGGAGGGAAGGTGGATCGGCAGAGCAGGTGGTTCTCCTGAGCAGATCAAGAAAAGACAGCATGAGGAGAGCTGCAGGTTAAGAGGAAAAGTGATTTCGTGCATTCTCTGTGTGTGCACAGCATTTAGAGCAAGATGTACTAAGGGAACACGTTGCTGTCTCTAAGCTGCTTGCTAGAGGCATGATTGGAGAAGCATTGTTGTTTTGACTGTATTAAAAATATCTGCCCCTACAAGTTGGCATCATTCCTGTCAGTCCCTGAAAGATGACATTGTTTCTGCTTTATCAACTCTTCAGTGTATTGATACAAAATAATCATAAATTAATGCTGTTTTCTTCTTAGCTACAGGTATTAACCATCCTCATGGAGCTTTGCGGTATGACAGTAATATTCCCACCTGTTCTGGCTCAAAGTTGTCACAAAAATTCTTGTGCAATTTTAAGTTTGCTTAGAAAACTTACTGGTACATTTTTTCCTGTGGAGTTTACTGATGAATGCTAATGAGGATTGCTCATTAGTACTCAGCAAGTACTCTCTATTGTCTGTAAAGAATTGTGCTCCCCAGTCAAAAAACGAAAAGCACCTTTTATCTCTGCCACTGTTTTTATCTGTTTTTTTATTTATGTGTATTAGCAGCAGTAGTGTTAACCCTCCTTTATAAATGAGACAATGATTTGTGTCACGAACTTAAATTATTATTGGGATATGTGATATATTCAGTATATATATATATTAAGGGGGGATAAATTTGTGTAGCTGCATTACCTGTTTCTATTGTATTATTTTATTACAAGCCTCATGTATATTGAGGAATTATTTTTGCTTTCCGAGATCTTTATGTAAACCAAGACTCATTAGTAAGAGTAGATCATGTCTCTTTACAATAAAAGAATTTTCAGCCGGAAAATTTAGAACGGCCTACATCCCAAATGCACCGTGATGGTTTCTCATTGCAATTTAATTTCCTCATCTGAGCTGATACATATATTTATTTGCATTCCTGTTTTTCTTACTCTAACTTTTTTGGTATGCAAGTTGAGAAAAAAAAAAGAAATACATATTGCTGCCACCACAAATTCCCTACTGAGTTCTGGAAAAGATGGTTTCATATGCAAATTAAATATGTTAATGAAATGCGTTCTCTCTATCTAGGTTTTCTATTTAAATAACATTATTTTAAAAGTAGGACTCTTGAGTTAGGCACTTTGATTGAACAAGAAGAAACAGATGTTTTGCTTATTACAGACATGGAAGAAGAACTAGATTAACGAACAGCAAAAAAGTACAAGGTTTTAATACATAATGGAGAATTTAGAAAGATAACATCTGGTTGAGCTTTGCCTCGAGGAAAACTATAGTAGCAAAAATCTCAAATTCTTCTATGGATAACCTTGTGTGATCAAATCTTCTTTTAAAAGGAAGTCCTTGCAGTGACTATCAATGAGTGCTAGCTTATACAGTCGGCTGATGTACATGCACAAAATTTTTCTGAAGTTAACAGCATAACATCTGCCATGTCAGAACAGAAGCTTGGTCTTAATTTTGATATAGGACTGTAACCCAAAATTCAGTTTAGATGTTTAAGAAGAAAACAAGGTAAGAATACTATCATTACCTCCATGAAGCACTGGAGCAATGCAAGGCTATGCAGCTGCATATGGGTTGTTAGCTCCTACTGCCGTAGTAAATATTTTGTATTATAATTTCTTGTATATTCTTACTAGGAGAGGTTTGTTTGTTAGCTTTCACTTTAGCCAGCCAGAACCATGTTTCAGGATCGTGTTGTAATAGCTGTTCCTGGCTAATCATGCACTAATTCAGTACAACTTTGCACTAGTATTTCTGACTATAAGAAAACAATCCTACAATGTTTTGTTTGAAACATTCAGCTGTTTTCAAATATACAGCAATATATGTCATGAATATTTAATCAGGAAAAAATAAAATATAATCACCAGGATATAATTACAAGAGCCGTGATTTTCTGTGTTTAGATAATTGTAATTTTAAACCAGAAAAGCACAGTCACATCTCCTCCTATAATAATATTTTAGATAACTTTGCAATAAGCTGTCTAAGTATATAATCTGTTTTAGGACTTTTGATTCAGAAAATATATTTTTATTTTAAGTTTTATTCATTTCTTGGCTATCCCAATGAGCAGTAAGATAAGACAGTGGCAAATACACTTCTTGAAGGTATTTTGATGGTGGTAAACCCTGTTCTCCAACAGAAACAAAACAGCTATGGCAAATTTTGTCCTCATGTTTAAGCTCAGAGTTCTTTTTTGAGGTGAGTAGTTGGAAAAATGTCCCAATTTTGCCCGTGGTGATATTTAATTTATACTGATTTTCTTCTGCAAGTTAATACCGGAAGAGAAAAAAATGAGCATTTAGCTTTATATGCATCTCTAGTCTTGTATGTATAGGAGGTAGTTTTAAAAGGGTAGGTAATTTTCTTGTTTCCACAGTTAATACTGTTGTGCAGGAAACAGAAAATACAGCAAATACATAAATCTACAATGCTGCAGAGTCTTTATAACATTCAAACATATTCTTATAAAAGGCTGGACTACTGGTGATTTTAATGTAATGAACCATAGACCTGGCAAATAATGGTCAAATTCATAAAGATTTCTTTTTGTTCTTTTACTGAAAAGTAATAAAAACAGATAAAATAAAGTGCACTTGAATGACAGAAAAAAATGTTTGCAAATTCTAAGTTTAGACACTTGTAGAATCTTGTGCAACTGCTGAAATGATTTTATCTTTTCAAGCACAGGCTTTTTCCTCTCCTCTCTCTACTGTTCTTCACACATTCTTTATTCTCAGTAAAAAAATAAAATTAAATTTTTTTTTTGCCTTAGATATGAAAATATAGACATCTGGAAATTAGGATATCAATATGTGTTTGGGTTTGCAGAAAGAATGCTGTTTTTAAAGATCAAACACAACTTTTGCTGCTGCCCTCTTCCTCTATTCCAGTCAATGTCACACCAGGAAATGTTGGTTTCAAATGCAGTCTGGTGCCCCGGAATTGCATAAGATACCTGCTCAATGGCAGTCATCTCCATGAATGGCTCCAGGATTAACCTTCACTAAGAAACAGGCAATGGTCACTCATTGTCTATGAGTGACCATCACTAATAAAAATATTATTTAGCGTAACTGTTATGTTAATGTAGCATATTACTTATTATTTAGCATAACTGTTCTGAACTCCCCAAAACTCTTTGCAGATCAGCATCCCGCTTTATGTGTGTTTTAGCCAGCAACACTATAATTACCATACAGCATTGTGTCCCATATCCAGACAATCATCAACTTTGAGACTTGAAGACACTTCTCTACATCTACCAGTACCTAGAACACAATCAACGTCCTTTACCTAAAACTACGAACATGCTAATGCAAAATATGATCTGTTCTTAGGATTCAAGCAATTTCAATAATCATTATCAAATCTGGCAATTTAACTCCACTTTATCCTACATACACACTTCATAGAAGAAACTTCCAGATTTTTTTCTGGAAAATTTTTATATATTTTTTTTCTGGAAAATTTTTATATATTTTTTTTCTTGTAAATGATAAGAAATAAACCATTTTAGAAACAGCATTATACTTATAAAGCTTTAATTTTATTTTATAATTTTTACCATCATCAGCTAAATACCCTACTGCACTGAATTATTATTATTTTTATATGCTAAGCATCTTAATATTTTGATAAGTGAGCTGACCAGTACTTTCCATCTTATGAAACTATAAGATACTTGTTTTGTGGCTGTTATTCTGTCATACTTTGTTTAGCTTTATTTGGGAAGGCTTTTCTGAATTTGAAATCCTTTTGTATCACTACAATTATTTATATTTATTGTATATTTATTATTTAAATGGCTAAATTTGAAAGGAATAGAGCAAGTAAACTTCAGTAATTTGTCTTATCTTTGGACTAATCAAGTTTAGATGCCTACAAAACCATGACAGAGATAGTTCTTATTCTTTGCACATTCATGCTGGCTAAACAATATAAAAAACTAAAATAAGTAGATATTCCAGACAGGGGAGGAAAGTAAATGAGTAACTTTAAATTTCACGATACTGAAGTATTCAGTGAAAAGAAGCATAGACTAATGGTATTTCCCTAGATTTTCTCACTAGTTCCCAACTTAAACGCTTTCACTTTGTTGTAAACAGCATAGTTAAATGCAAAGAGAACAGAACTTGGTGCAGAGGGCTTTGTCAGTAAGAAAAAAACAAATACAAAAAGCAGAAAAAACTTCATTGAACTAAAAGTAAATTGACATTTTCTGACCAACAGCTAAAATCAAATGTAACTTTGTTTTGATATTTTAAATGCCTGAGACAAGCTTACCAGCCTGGGCTCTGAATCAACTAGAATATTTAAAAAAACATTCTTTATTTTCTTTACTATTCTTAGGAGATTATTTAAGAGTATAAAAGCTGTGCACATCTTAAAGTACTCTGGCAAACTGAAGCCTAAATATGTCTCAGATATCCAAACAGTTCTTTCAATGCAGATTTTGTGGCAGTCATCAGTGCATGACTGAGAATTTGAAGCATATGATGGGAGAAGTGGTGATTGAGCTTTATCACTTAACTTGTGGGACACTAAAACAGCTTTTATGTTGCTCATTTGGCAATACTTTTAAATCAGCACCTGTAACACTTTTATTATGCTCCTGCTTAGGAGATTTAGAAAGCTCTAGGCACAAGATTTTCTGAAAGGAAATTCGCATAGCAGCCCTCTTCATGTCTTAATCCTATTATACAAAAATTCTGTTTATAGTTTTATCTTCATTGTACATAGGCCTCATGCAACAAATTCAAGAAACGTTGCACTTTTTCTTCTAAATGAAATATAGCACTTTTTACAAGGATTTGCTTGTACCTCTGCCTCTGTCCCAGAGGCATGAACTGTAGAAAAAGCAAACTCACTGATCCCCACCAGAAAAAATTATTAAATGTTGGCATTATCTAGCAAATACCAATGACCAATTTATCAGTGTTTCTTCGTGATCTATTTTTAATTAAACTCATACTACATTAAACTGTTTCTTATTTAAAAACATTTGTTTTTTTAAACCTGGAATACTCCACTGCCAGAACCAAACAGTGCTAAATGTGAAGACTGATTTTCTTTGAATGACTCTCCATGGGGTGGTTGAAACCCTGTTAGTGACACATTGAGGCTGGACTAAACCTTGCTACAGACCAGTTCTGCAGCCAAAAACGAAAGCAGAGAACTCTGCACAGCAGAAGGCAGTTTTGTGCATGAACCAGGGTCCTATAGAGCTGGAGGTAAAGATTCACATTATGAACTGCATTTTGGTTTTAATTTGCTGCTGAAGTGTGCATGTAAAGCAAATCTTGCAGTTGTCCCCACATAGTGGACTTTGCTTTGTATTAGCCTCCATGCCTGAGAGCTGTATTTTCTTCAGATGAAACTAGGTCCAAACTCACGAACTGCAGTCTCATGTGCAAATGACTGCATGGACTTTCAGGTCTCAGCATGAACTGTTCTGCTCTGTTGTTCACTCCTACTGTGCTGCACTGCTTGCTACTGAAGACAGAGACAGGTCTAAAATGTTGAAAATATTTGCTGTGGACATTGCGATCTTGATTAGAAAAAAAACCAGCCTGTTCTCTTCTATCAAAAGCCCTAAGGAAAAAGTGATAAAACACCACCCTGCCGTACCACTGTGCAAGGGAGAAGTTCAAGAGGCTCCTTGCTCCAAGAAGAAAATGTTTGCTCCTTAATTTGCATGTATTTGCTGTCACAGATCACTATTTCTGTTGTGTTAAGCAGGTATATGTTTTTCAAAATCAGAAAGCTGACAGAGAAAAATAAACAATAAAGTTCTTAGTGAACAGTAGTAAAGTCTTAATATAATGATAATTTCAAATTATCAACTTCATTAACTAAAAGTATTTTTTAATAGAATCATATAATCACTAAGGTTGGAAAAGACCTCCAAGGTCATCAAATTCAGCCTTTGACTGAACACCATCGTGTAACTAAACCACAGCACTAAGTGCCATGTCCAGTCATTTCTTGAACGCTTCCAGGGGTGATGACTCCACCATCTCCCTGGGCAGCCTGTTCCAATGTTGAACCACACTTTCAGTGGAAATATTCTTCCTGATATGCAGTCTGAACCTCCCCTGGCACAGCTTGATGTTATGTTCTCTTGTCCTGTCTGTACAGGACAATACTTTTTGTTACACATTATGTTTTCTTTGTTAAGGGCACAGTAGCAGGTAAACATAAAATACATTCTGTCGCAAAGGAAGACACAATAAAAATATTTGGATCTCAGGGAGTGGTTTTCTAAGAAAAACACAAAAACATAATTTAAATGCTAGCGTTATAGGACTGCTTTACATTTTACTGAATATTACCTTTCACAGACTGCTGTTGGACAATGAAAGTTATATCTCAAAGTCAAGATGGGGTGTACTCTGACTCTGTCCATTAACTGTCCTGGGTTTTAAAAGTGTGTTTCATGTGTTCATTTAGAAGGAAGTATCTAATGAAAGCAGCCTTTCAGCATAAAAGAAATTCTAAGTAAAGAAACTTGAAAATGCCTCCAGCCCCTCTGCTTCCCTGCCAGTTTAATGTGGCAGCATTCCCTCTCACCTGCATTTTTCACTAGAGATTGTCAAAGAGGAAAGTGTTGTTTACATAACTAAACCTCACACATTTGAAAAGGTATTAGACCATCTATTCTTCAAATATACAATATATGTAAGTGCCTTATTTTGCTATTCCTTAACACAGCATTAGATGAACCATGAATTTCAGTGGAGTTTTCCCCAGACTCCTGGAAAATGAGGAATGACTTTCCCAGTGAGAGAGAAAAGGCAGTTCTTTCAAATACAGCCACACAGCAGTGGATCTTTCAGCACAGCAGTGATATCAGAGCTGAGAACTATTCCAGTGCTGGGTCCTAGAAGTGCTCCCTTTGAAATGAAGAATGAATCCCTTGGCTGTAAGAGAGGAGAGCCAGGAATAGGGCAGCCCTGTCAATATGATTGATAGGACACTGGGAGAGCCGACATGGGAGAAACACAGTGATATGTACCTTATGTACACATGATACCAGTATCTGCTAGTTAGTATCAGAGGGATTAAGAGATCTGAAACTGTGATGTTATCAATACAACTATAAATTCATACATCTCTGGAATAATGATAATAAGAATTATTAGAGTCACACAAATATATCTTTGTCCTTTGGGTACACGGAGGTTAGCTGCGGTTAATGGCATTGGAGAGGAATTTGCAACAGTGATTGAAGTAAAACCACCTCTGCTGAAGTCCTGAACCTCCAGGTGTCTGTACCAGCTGAGAATTTAGGCCAGCATATGGAAAACCCCTAAACTTTCATGGAGTTGGACTAGTTGAGCTACAGTATCCTTCACACCTACCAGCCTGTGATAATCAAATCCTTATAATGGAGAGGCAGTCACTTTTCCTGGTTACACTTGCTACTAGATTTCATGATAAAAAAATTGCTCCCAACTCAGTTTACATATACTGTACCCACTCATAATTACTGAATCTGTTCTGACAGTGAGGCAATCAACCTGTGCTAAATGAATAGCTCCTGAGCTTCAAATAAGTTATTAGGACAAATTTCTGCCTCGAAATGCAGCTCCACTCTTGCATCTGCATTGATCTTTGTGTGAATAGAAGGACCAGCAGTTTGTAGAGTAGGTAAGTTTTTACGGATTTTTTTATAGAATTTCTTTTTTGTAAATCTCTATAGAAGCCAAAGCACTCAAGCCAAAGATTCTAAGTATGAAGGTTGTACATAGATAGTAAGTTTGTTTTCTCTTTCTTTTTCCTTTAGGCATTTTGTTAAGGGGAATGAGATTCTAACAGTTCAACAGTTTTCTTACAGTGAAATACTGTACTAATACACATTTCAAAAGTTTTTTAAGCTCTTTGCTAACCATACAATTGTAATAACCACTTTTCTATTGCTTTTTACTTCACAAAAGTCTTTTTATTTATTTAATTTTGTCTTTTTTGTAGTAGGCAAGAGAAGAAATAAATTTTACCAGAAATTTCATCATATCTGAAAAGATTAGGAAATTAATAGTTTAGTCTGTCACGTGATACTTAGGAATAAGGTGGCACTTCATGAAATATCAATAATTAAGGTGTCTTCTCCAATTATTTTTTTTCTGTCCACTCGCCTTTTAATAATTTCATTAGTTTTTAAATAAAAAGTGAGCCCACAATGGAAAATAGAGGTTAAAATCTAGTAGTCCTTTTTTTTACCTTTCAGCAGTTGTATTAAAAATTCTTAATGCAAATATAAGTTTTTTTGGGGTCAGAAAATTTAATCTCTCTCCTTACGGTAAAATTTCTTTTCAATAGGAACTTGAACTGCACTGCTATAATAATTTTTCATTTCAGGTTTTCTGTTGCATTTTATGCATTAGGTGGTCTGTCATATGCATAATTAGTAATTACAGGACCCACAGGCAATAAATCATGAAAACATATTATCTTTGCATCATACTTTACCTGGGTTAGCAACATTCTGATGCACAGTAGAGGCTGTCACTAGCATTTTATGAAGATAGATGATTGAACTGTGCAACTCATAAGCTGAATTGTGATAAATCGTTCCGTGTGCTCTTGCTAAAGGCCTTGTGACACTGTCAGTTAAACATGGCTGAGCACACCTTTTTTGGCTGTGACAGGAATACGTGCAGCTGCTGACACCTGCTCCCATCCTGGTGGCCTGGACGCTGGTGAGGGACTGCTGAGGCCAAGCCATCTTAGAAAGCCTGTTCTCACTCAGAGGATCCATAATTTCACTGAGCTATTTGAGACCTGCTGATAAACCCCTTCTCTCCCCAAAAACAAGAACAAAATGAACACTTTTTTTTTTTTTGAGTGTTTTTATAGAAGATACACATTACAGAAAAGTTACTAGAACTATTTGCTCTGCTGTTATTTTTGAAAGGCCAGCGTGGCAAGAAATGTCTCTGTGAATGGAAGCTACTTTTGTAAAATGGCACATTACAGAACTATCATTTGGTGTTCTAGTGTGAAACAAGGAAAAAAACCCCAAAAACTTAAATTATGATCTAAAATGAAACTATTTTTAATATAACTACCACAAGAGATTTGATACAAAAATTAGTAAATAAAAAGCCAAGTAATTTGAATATGAAATGAATTCTACTGAGAACTTATTGTGTTTACCCAAGTTCCCTAAAATATCCCTTTGAAAGAGACAGTTGGTGATATGTTTATTTTCTGACCTACTAAAAATGTGAACATGGCGATTTTATTCCTTAAATTCTACTTGTTAATCACTGATACAAAGCGACTTCAACAATAAAAGACACTATAAAGCAACAACAGCTTTGCAACAGTCCTAAAAATCCACAGTAAATAAATAAGCAAATAAACATATTTACCATAGTAAATATGTTGTTTCATGCATGACTGATTTCATATCACAGAGAGCATCTGGAAATGGATTTTTAAACAAAACTTCTCTGAAAATTTGATGGTGTAACTAATGTTGTTTTAGTTTGATGAAAAAAAACATAATAAAGCCCCATCTCAGATTCCAAAGCATGTAAATGGAAATCAAATACCTTTACTGACAGGAATACTGGTAGAAGTCAAAAACTTTAAATAGCACTTTTACTGAAATAGTTTATCTCTACATTGATTTCTAAGTCATTCAGTGCATGATAATTTAGCCAGCTGTTTATAAAAACTTGCCATGCTACTTCATTTAGGATTGGGTTAAACAACCCCGAATATAAAGGTAGCTTGATAAAACTTCTTGTTCTGAATTTTCCAACATCTTTTTAAACTTCTATGACCTGTCAAACTGTTAATTAAATGTTGATTTATTACAGAAGGATGGCAATTATTTTAGCTCATTTGCTAAGGACTTATGATTTACTTTGCACTATAGAAAATCAGGAAACACACGAATTGGTGTTTGATTTCATTCTCTTAAGACATGGTAATGGGGAAACCATTTTAGCTTCATATACTAATGTCAGGCTTACAGTTTGGTTCATGCTCAGTCACTCTTCATGTAGTTTATGTCTAAATTTGTTCTCATTGTTACTATGCCCTAGAAATCTCCAGTTCATTCAGTGCTTCAGAAAAGCACTTCTAAGTCAGAAGGAGGAACCTTCTCCAGGTTTCCATAGAAATGTCATGCTTTGGGAGAAGTTGCTCCTGCTGAATTAATGATGTTGGTTTTGATAAAGCTATTCGGGTCTAGCATTGAGAAAGTGCAATGAAGCTTGCATTTTGACGGAAAATCTGGAGCTTGACTCAAATGAAAAGTAAAAAGAATTTAATCTGGATAACAGTTTGAATTCTGATGCTCTTCTTTTTCTGACTCCAGTCATATGGAACAAGCACATGCACTGCTGGTACTGCTGATAGCAAATTAAACATCCTGAGCCATAAACTTCTAAGTCAAAAGAATCTGCAATTCCTTAATGTGAATATGGGAGATAAACTTCTGTCAGGCGATTTGAAGATCTTGATTCAACTTCAAACCTTTCCCTGTCTGAGTTTTTGAATCTAAAATGAAAGAGTAGGCTTCTGAGTTAAAAACAGAGAATCCACGTTAACAGCAAGAATGATGGTTTGTTTATCAATGATGCAAAAGTTTCTTGGCCCCTGTTTTACCAGTTTTTAATGGGTTGAGTATCATATAGCCATGTTGGGGGAATTCTGGATTTTATTTCTCGTATGGTTTTGCTCTTACATACTTGGCATTTAAGTGGGGCTATTCCAGCAGAGAATGGATACTTGGAGTTACATGTAAAAATATACAAAATTTACTTTTATAAAACATGGTGGACAAGGCCAACTCATTATAATGTGTTACAGTCTGTTTCTAAACATTTGTGACAGTTGTGACTATAATGCAAATACTGGATAGCTCTGCTGGCTCTTTGGGCATGTAAAGGGAAAGCAGGGGAATAGGAATTATATAAAATATACATGTTCTACAGGCCCAGGGCTTTCAAGTAAGCATGTCAGCATCTTCTGAAATGATCATATTAGTAAGTTTCAGAATTATAAGGCAAAACCAGAGGAAAGTCAGCCCTCTAGAAATGTTTGGTCTGGATGATCCTGAAATGACAGGCTTATAGATATTATTACTGGGTCAAAATGAGCACAGCTTACGTAGTAAAAACCAGTTTTTTCCTCTTTAAATATCACACTATTATACACGACTATAAAAAAGCTAAGAAATAGAAAATGTGGCAGTAAGTGCAGAGTATTTTTTTAACATAAGACCACTGATATCCATAAAAAGTTTCCACTGGCAGGGCCTAGGCAGATACAAGCATATACAGTTTGAATAGTTTACTTTGAATCTATTTTTCAGTGGAGATTAAGTCCTCTTATAAGTCTACAGCCTGTTCCAATATTGTCATCAGAAACATGTTGAAACAGAATCTCCAGTGAGACATGTTCTTATTTGTAAATGAAGTATGATACACACTTACAACAGCACTACTTAGGAAATTTCCAGTGGGCTTATACCCATGAGCTAGCTTTCATGCCAGTGGTATATGATTTTTTATTTGGATTTTCTTGAATCATGAATCCAAAGATATTGTGCAAGGAGATTATGCAGACAGTGGGACAGACTTCATCAAGATACTTTAGGTTAAAGTGTGAGGTATTCAAAGAATACAATGTAATGGGACTAAGCACATCGTAAAATGATCAATCACAGTTAACGGGTTCAAATAAATGACTATTTAGAAACTGTGCTGGTTTGGGCTGTAGTAGAGTTAATTTTCTTCACTGTAGCTAGTGTGGGGCTGTGTTTTGGACTTGTGCTGAACACAGGGTTGACGATACAGAGAGGTTTTGTTATTGCTGAGCAGGGCTCACACAGAGCCAAGGCCTTTTCTGCTTTTCCTACTGCTATGCTGGCCAGGAAGCTCAGGGTGCATGGGAGGTTGGGAGGAGACACAGCCAGGACAGGTGACCCAAACTGACCAAAGGGACATTCCAGACCACGGGACATCATGGTCAGTATATAAAGTGGGGGGGATGGGGGGATGTTTGGAGGGATGGTGTTTGTCTTCCCAAGTCACTGTTACGTGTGATGGGGCCCTGCTCTGCGGGAGATGGCTGAGCACCTGCCTGCCCCCGGGAAGCACTGAATTAATCCCTTGTTTTGCTTTGTTTGTGTGTGTGGTTTTTTCTTGCCTTATTAAACTGTCTTTATCTCAACCCATGAGTTTTCTGGCTTTTACATTTCCGACTCTCTCCCCTGTCCCGCTGGTGGGGAAGTGAGCGAGCGGCTGTGTGGGGCTTGGCTGCTCTCTGGGGTTAAACCATGACAGAAACATACATATCATCCATGGAAATTTTCTGACACTAAAGCCCTGGATTAATGGCATTGCTGAGATCAGCGTAGTCCTACATTCCATGGCTTTTCTCAAATTACTTTCTCAAATTTAATGTCAATTACGAAGAGGAAACTTTTGTTGTCTTTTCTGTTTTCATGTTTTCTGATCAGTCAGTAGGCCAAGAGGCTCTGAAGGTTGTTCCTTTCCTACGTTCCCCTCCAAAGGCACCCAGAGGTGACGCTTGTCTGACACTGACAGCTATTGACAGCAGCAGTAGGAATAGGGTGGTAAGCCGAGTGCAGACTGGAAATGAGAGGAAGAGACCATGGAAATGCAGGGAGTGAAAGACCAGGAGAAAACTGGTAGATGTACATCCCAGGCACTAATGCTCTGCAAAGTTCTGAAAGACATATTCTTTCCTGTCCCCTCTCTTCTTCCAAAGCATAAATGTAATTTGCTCTGTAGGTATAACTCACATGGTAACTTGTTTAAAAATGAACATCTACATTTTCAGAGGGAGGGGAATACACCAAGAGTTTACCACAGATTATTTTAAAACAAGAATTTGCTGCTTCTATAGGAACATGGGTTCAGAATTTAAACCAGGACCCAAGGACAGAAAGAGTAATTTTTTTATGATTAACGTTTTAATAAACAAGTACTAGTTATAACTACAGCTCTCCCCCGCCACTTTGCTACAAAATAATCATAATACTTAACAAGTATAACAATAAAATCCAGCCAGCTCCCTCTGCTTCTCTTCGCTTATATAAAAGGGTTTAAAAATTGTCTTCATTAAAGCATACTGGGTTTTTTAGGAACTTAACTGCAACGATATGCTGACATGCATCCACTTACAGATGTATCTTTGTTACAGCCCCTGCTACTCTATACCAGGTATCCTAAGTAAGAAACAAAGAGTACTCAGCCTAGCAACCTTACTTTTGCAATTTCCCACAGCAACTTCTTTCTTTCTTCCTCTCTCTAACCAGTTTTTGTGGCACGTGTTTGTAGAAACATGTATGTTCAGGTTAAGGAAAACAATTATTGAATGGTCTTACTCTGGAAGAAAAAAAATCCTTTTTGATCCTGTGTTCATTCATAAGCCAAGTTAAAAAGAACATTGCCTGCCAGAAAAATCTTATACATTAATTTAGCTGCAGAGCATTTATAGAAACTAAGCAAAGTCACGTTTTTTCAACAGACATTATCCAGCTCTGCATACACTAGCTTCTGTGCTCTCAATTTTTCTCTGTCTTCATCTATTTCCTGTCTCTTTTGTTCACATCTGCTGTCAAGTTATGACAGAAATTATCATATTTAAATTACTGGCAGTTTGCTTTTTCTCTTCTTCTATCATCAAGGAAATGGAATTTTTTTAAGAATTTAAATTGTCACATTCTTCACATTTTCAAAGTCTTCTCCTTCCTTTACAAAAAATTGCTTCACAGCACAAAGCATAAACACAAATCAACTCCAGGGAGAGTTATGGTATTTTAACATGTCTGGAATAATTTGGGAAATTTGAAATTTGAAATGAAGATCAATATTCCTTATTCAAATAATTAAAAATTGGCAAGTATGACTTGGCTGCTGAGGAGACTTTGCAATCTCTGTGTATTTAGGTTGCGGAGGAGGCACAATTATTGTTAAGGTCCCCCTCCTCCTTTTGCTAGACTTGGGCATGCATGAGCCTTACAGCATGTTACAATACCAGCTAACCTGCTGTCTCAGTAGCAACTCTTGGTAAATTCTGAAAAATTAATTAATTCAATTAAACAGGCAGCAAACAAAAGACAATGCAGAGAAGGGGTGTATGTGTGTACAAGAGCTATCATTAAATTAAAATAAATGAAAGGCAAAGCTCTCCTAACAAATCATAGTTATCTGCTTTTCCTTCACCTCACATTCACCCCTCCTATAGTTCTTCCTAAGCATCAGTTAATACAAATACTTTATCTTCTAGTAATACACTAACTTATTTGAGAAAGTTAGTTGGGCTTTAGTATTTATGTAAAAATACATTCCTACTTCAAAAAATAATCAAATCCCAAACCCTGCTCCAATCAGATCAGGATGAAAAAATGAGATTTCCAACACTGTCACCTAGGTATTAAAAAAAAAAAAAGAAACTTTGTGACTGGTCCAGTGTCTTTGACAATCCTGGTGCATAAACACAGATGTTTGAACATCAGGTGTGACATAAATGAAATTGCTCTTAATAAAACAAAAGTGGAATTTTTTTATCTCAGCTGTACACAAAACTCAGTGAAATAAAGTAATCCTTGAGAAAAACATTTTTTTTGTTTTAAAGGCAACATCTCAAGCAGAAACCCAACAAAGAAATACAAGGGCTTCTTCAGAACTTCTTTCAGAAGGTTGTATACAGATTTTTAACTTGTATACCCAGTGCCTTATATGCAAATCATATTCTTCACAGTAATGAATTTGCCTTTGCTTTTCAACATTGATATAGGCCCTACCTACCCCAGACAGACTCAGTCCTTTTTTTTTTCTTCATTTCTTAATCTACCTATATATAACAAAGGATAATGGTGTCTCAAGGCATTTGCAATAAAAATGTATATGATGAAAAAACAAACAAAAATGTGAGAAAAAAGAATGAAACATTATCCCTGTCTTACAAAGAAGCACTGTGGCACAAGATTTAATAATTTGCTCTCAGCTATACTGAAGTGCAGGAACAAAAAAAAAGGTCTAATACCTTTTCTACAAGACTATTTACTTTCCTAATTATTTTCTTTTTCCTTCCCTAGTGTTCAAAAGCTTTATGGAAAAAAAATCCAGATCTTTTGAGTATTTAAATTAATTGTTTTAAAAACAAATAAAATTTATTATAAGCAAGTTACTTAAGCTTGTGATCTATCTTTCTTAAGCAGGATAAATTAAATTCAATAACTTAAATAATTCTTTTGTCATTTTGCAATTAAATGCATAATTTCTGTATATATTGAATGAACATTATTAGTTAGCAAGCAGAAAAGTGAGGCCTTTATGTAGCTGTCTTTTCTCATGCTTATCATGAAACTTGTGCTCCATTATCATGAAATGTATCACAGTATAGCAGTCCATAACAACGCAAAGTTTTAAACAATGATTTAGATGACTGAACCCTCTGTTGATAACCTGGGGTGAAGTTTCTTTCTCCAGGTGACTGGTAAGTGGAATTTCCAAATGGAAAGAGTCTCAAACACAGTAAAGAAACCGAGGACATTTGCACTGATGTGAGTTTCTCCAAAAATACCTGTGATACAACACAACCCTGCTCTTCCAGGCTCCCAGAAATATACTCAGCACAAGCCCAGCACTGTACCTTGTGTCTTGAACCTCCACAAACTTTTTATCAATTGGATATAATAGTAATCGAGGTTCTTTTGCAATTCTGTTTTGGCCACTGGCAATTTTCAGGCTTTTACTGCTTCTTTGAGACTCAGGCCCAGCCTATCCACAACCTGTATATAGTAACTACCCTGAGCTCCACATACTAAATAAGGATGTTGGATGTCAGGCATTCTCTATGAAGAGCTTCTAACTTTTCCAACTCAGTCTGTTAATGGGCTGTCAGATGAATGAGAATTGCTTAGGAGAAATTATCCAGCCAAGGTATTTATCTAATTTTACAACAGCTTAGACACAGCTGGGCAATTGATGGGTAGGGGAGAAGAGTAGATTGCTAAAACAATACCAGATGTGTGAGAGATTTAAACCTCTTATCCTCACTGCCCTAAGTATTGACACAGCCCATTTCTATTTCTGTATGCACTGGGCAGAATCATAAATTTTCCTGGAGAAAAAAAAAAGTATTATGCTAATATTATGCCCATGGTAGATCTATTAGAAAGACTGGATTTTTTTTAAAGATGAGCAAAAAATAATTATTATGAACAATTGAAAATAATGCAAGATCTCATGAATCTCTTGATCTTTTGCCCTTCACTTGTATAAATCTCAAGTGAATCCAGAATAACTGCCTACTTCAGTTCTTAAGAATATGTCAACAATCAAGAAACTAAACTTAAAGAAAATACTGAATACATTATTAGTTCCATTAACATTGCTATAGATAAACAGTGTCCTGAAATTTCCCATCTCATGACCTTGGAAATCTCCCAAGGCAGCAGTAAAAGTCTAGTTGCAGGGGTCATTTAAAATGGAGACTAACAAAGCTCAGAAAAATACACTACAGGGAACAATGCTGCCATACATAGGGAATTCAGCTAACTGAAAATTAATAGATGTTTTATATCTCTAATTTGTGTGGGTTTATGAAAACATGTCATTTAATATCTTTGTAAGTCTGCTATCATGTATATTAATTTATCTTTTTCATTACAGTTCTCAGCCTTTCAAAAAAACCAAACCCATAAGCTTTTGTCCTGAACAAACCCCAACCTTAAAATAATATTTTGCAATAACAGTTAAAATAATTTTAAAATGATAAGCAACAATAGAATCTATTAACCTATTTTAACTTTACAGTAGCCACGAAATAGGCCAATTCCAACTGGTCTTGTGAGTGATCGACCCTCTAAAACTACCAAACAAAGCTAGGAAAATCAGGAACAGATTACTTTTTGGTGGGTAACACTTGAGGAAAATCTCAATTTGTTTTATGTCACAAGACTTCAGCAAAAGGATCAGTTCTGCTGTCCTGTCATAACAGCTTTTCTGCACCCATTTACAGGCTACTAGCATCTTAATACAGCCACTGTTGCTTAACAATTTTGTTTCAGGCATCTACCCACCAGCAACTGCATCAGTGATTACAGACAGGCCATATTTGCATACAGACACATATCCTGAGAAGCCAAATTAGATCCTTAATTATTCCTGTTCATATTCTAGGACATATTTTTGGCAATTTTAATAGAGTTTTTTTAAGTTTCTTCATTTCATTTAGGTGCCTCAAGTGTTAGATTAAATAATGAAATATTGATTTGCAGGACTGAATTTCATATTGTCACAGGATTTTCTGAAAGTACCCGATCAGAAATCCCACTCTACTTGAGGACTAATTTCATATATGTATTCCTCTTTCATTGAGGATACTGTAAATAAGACAGAAATCAGAAAGAATCCTCAAGTGCGAGCACCTAGTGCTGCAATCAGAGAGATGACAGTTGTTTTATTTTCCCAGATTTCTTAGGTATGCAATGGCTCTTCAAAATTTTCGGTATTTTCAATATTTTAAAAGGATATCAGGACTGCATTTTGGATTTATTCCGGTAGCAAAAAGTATTAATGACTTGTCCTGTGTGCAATGACCTACAAATGGAACGTCTATACAAATCGCTGATCTCTTAAGATTGTTCCAATTAGTTCAATATTGTGAAACAACAGACATGAATTAATAAAGTACCTTCTGTCTCTAAGCCTCACGCAAAAATTATTTTATCAACACATAACTCAGTTATTCTCAAATACTGGAATGCTTCCTGACTTTTATAGTCAGGTTGACTATTCCTTTTACCTAGCCCATGTTCTTGTGGAAGACTTTAACCTGCTGTATGTCTCCTGGAAACTCAACACAACAGAGAGGAGTCAGTCTAGGAGGTTCCTGGAGTGTGTGGAACTGGGAAGTGATCCTAGCCTAGCCCTGCTAAACCTGCTGGTTACAAAAAAGGGCTGATGGGAGGTGTGGTAGTCAGAGGTCATCTGGGGTACAGTGACCATGAAATGGTGGAGTTTTCATTTTTAATTGGTGAAATTAAGAAGAAGTCAACCAAACCTCTACCCTGGACTTCTGTAGGGCAGACTTTGGTGTGTTTGGGAAGCTGATTCAGAGAGTCACCTGGGAAACTGTCCTTAAAAACAAAGGGGACCAGGACGGCTGAACCCAATCTGAGAAGGACACCTTCAAAGTGGAGGAACAGGCTGTCCTTATGTGCTGAAAGACAAGCGGGCAGAGGTGAAGACCAGCCTGGCTGAACAGGGAGCTTTTGCAATAATTCAGGGAACAGAGTTCATGACCTTTGGAACACGGGACAGGCAACTTTGGAAGAGCACAAGAATGTCCTTAGGTCATATAGAGAGAAAATTAGAAAGGCAAAAGCTCAGCTAGAACTCAATCTGGCCACTGCTGTGAAAGATAATAAAAAGTATTTTTACAAATACATTAACAACAAAAGGAGGGCCAAGGAAAAACTCCATTTTTACTAGAGGCAGAGGGGAACATTGTCACCAAGGATGAGGAAAAGGCTGAGGGATTTAAGTGTTAAAACTTGGTAAATAAGAGAACTTCAACCTTCTAATCTTCATATACTGCAAGAAAAAAAAGAGAATTCCATCATTTCTTACAATTATTCTAGAGAATATTATTAAGTTGGAAATGTTAGTCCACAAGTACCTACTCCTTGGGCATGACTCCTGATTTTAACTATGCATGTATTTGCCTTACCCTACCCTATATGTTCCATGACATGGGAAATCTTTCATGCACTGAATTATCTTAATTCAGAGTTCTTTGTAAGCATCTATTAAGTTGAAGCCAAAATAGCGCATCACCCATGAGGTTCTATATGGCTTCAGCAACTATTATCCTAGAAATAGCTTACTTTGTGTTATACCCTAGCATTATAAATCCAGTTATTAAAGTAGGAGGGCATATTCACAATTACAAGGTAGAAAAAGAGAGGTTGATTTTCCAACATGCTTTCTACCCCGATTCAGCAATATTTGTATATGCTGACCTCACAGACAGACTGCAGAAGGCTACACAGAATATGTCAGGTTTTCCCAGACAACTCCTGCTTTCCCAAAAGAAATATCAACTAAGCAGTGTCTGAGGATTCTCTGTGTTTACCAAAGATTTATAGTTGCCTGGTGGCCCAGCTGGAGTGTGAGTTCTCAGGCTACAGGAATATTTGCAAGTATTTTTGTATCTTCTGAAGAATGATATGAGAACCAAGAGATTTTTCAGCAGGTGGAATTAGTCGCCTAACATGTTAAACACCAGAGAAAGTGTTTATACTCTTTCAAAAAAACCTGCATTTTTTTCTTTTTAATTAAACGCACCATTAAAGGACTGGGCAGTAAAAAATAAGTTTGACATTTATGTACTCTTCCTACAATCATTTTCTATTTCTTGACTGCTATTTGCTCCATATTACTTTAAAAAATTTCCTTTCAAAACATTAACCGGAATCTTGAAAATAAATAAAAATACCATTTAATATGATCAATACATGCAGAATTGTCCTCTTAAATAATAGATGTCTATGAAAAAGTGTATGAAAGACAGCAGATTCTTGCTGATATTGACTACATTTATCTATTAAATTAAATACAGGGAGATAAATATCAACGTTGTTCAAAGGCCACTTTAATAATTTGCTACATGAACAAGTAGATCAATGAAATGATTTATCTGAAGCTCACCAATGTTTAAAAATTCCTTTCTCCTCCTGTTCAAACCCCTTTACAGGAATCATGCATAAACATGAAAGCTTTGTAAATGTGTTGTGAAAGACAGAGTTTTGGATTGCCTTGATCATTTGTGCAAATATGATGTTTAGTATTCAGAAAAATGTTTTTGAACTACAAGATGAAACAAATTTAAAAAAAAACCAACCTTGAGTCCAATATTAGAATGTGCGTGAACCCACCTTTTATCTTTAATAGCATTTATCTTAATCTCTTTTTCAAATCACATTTTCAAATGCAGCTAGGTGGTAGATCACCTTTAGATCACCCTATGTATTCATATGGACTTGCTAGGGACTACAGATCTATGAAAAGAGTGCAGAGACTGTACATTTTAAAAATTCAATCACTAACCTTGAAGTAAGGAGAAGTGTTCCCATTTAAGAGCCAGGTTTCCCAAGCTCTGTGACACCAAGGCATGAAGAAAAGAAGTCCCTGCTGAGTAACTTGCACACATTTCAGAGTTCCCTAGTACCCTTGATTGACGAGTCCTGTGTTTTACTAGTGTGCACAGACATACATCACATAGGCTAGGAATATATATTTTAGTATTTATGACAAACCTTAGACCACAGCAATTTCACAGGTTTCATATAGTCTGGGCAGCTTCTTTGCTCACTGAAAACTTCCAGCAGTTATAAGTATCATTAGGACTTGCACTACTTCAGTTTTCATTTCCTTGGGAATTATTCATTAAACACACATTTTACTGTCCGCAAACATCACTAGCTATTTCTTTACGTACTAGTCTTCATTTGCATAATGCCACCTACTCACCAAAAATTCAGTCAAAGTCTTGAGGCAGTTACTCTGCCTTGCTAGACAGATCCCACACATATGAAACTAGTAAAGAAAAGTGTATCTAGACTGGAGAAATATTATCCCATGTAAAGACCATATTTATTATTGCTGATTGTGTATCCAGTAGAAGTAGACATTCATGTGTAGTACATTACTGCCCGTGATTCAATAATACAATCAAAAATACCACCTTTGCCCAGGCAAATTTTATTAACAAAATTCTTCTACTTTTTGGTTAGACATAGATGGTGGTGGTGTAGGCCAGACTCCTATAAATAAGAATAAAACAAACTTAAGCACACTTTTTATCACAGTCCTATGTAAGGATGGAAAAAAGGGATTTAAATCTTAGACAGATAAGGAATTTTAAAAAGACTTAACAACTTCATTATGAACTTAGAAAAAATGTGGCCTTTCAACTCTGCAGCCAAATCATGCTATAAATAATTCAGGGGAAAAGAAGTGTTTCTTCAACAAAATGAGGAAGTTTTAGAAGAGAGAAAGAATGACTGTAGAAGAAACAAGGTGTGAAAATGAAGGTATTTACCGTAAAATGCTGAAGAAAGGGGATTTGAAATGAGTGAAATTAAATACATTTCTGAACCAAGTTTAGTTTATTAGATGACAGTTAAGCTTCTAAAAAGCAAACTCTGAATTTTGCAGTGGATTTTGGAACTGAATCCAGAGCACCAATCTGCTTCAGGAAAAGTCATCTAGAACAGCCAAATCATCCTCATTGTTGGATAATAATACTACAGTAACATATGCCCATGGCCTTAGTTTAGTGGAAATATGCAGCAGCTTTATTATTAAAATAAAACACACGCTTGAGGAAGGACTGCAAAATACCTACAATAATCAATATTAGACCTGAAGGGTAAAGGATGGAGTTGGGTAATGCTAGAGATTTGTTCAAAGCTGAAGATAATTTCTCTTTGCAATACAAAGATAGGATCTTCCTAATTCTTAACAGAAAATATCAGTGAAGGGAAACAGACAGTTCTGAAATTATTTCATAATGTTGACAAGCAGCCAATAAGAATATTAATTCTGAGTTGTCAGTAAAAATTGAATTGTACAATGGATTAAAATAATGACAATAGGTCTGTACAGTGGAGACATGAAAAGAAATAAAGGTTTGAGGGGGAGAAAGAAAACATTCAAGGCTGAATTCATAGTAAAGCCAAAAGGATTTCTGACCTGATAAAATAATCAAAAAAAAACTCTAACAATGACACAGCACATAAGCCAAAAGATCTCTACCATATTTCGTGGTTTAAGCCCAGACAGAAATCAAGCACCATGCAACCACCTGTTCAACCCACCCCTTCCCTCCCTACCCCAGTGGAATGGGGAGGAGAATCGAAGTGAAACTTCTATGTTAAGAACAATTTAATAAATAAAATAAAGTAAAATACAATAATAATGATTAATAATAATTATTATAACAATAACAATAATAAAAAGGAAATAAACAAGTGATGCACAATGCAATTGCTCACCACCTGCTGACCAATGCCATACTTCCCCTTCTCAAAACCAGACCAACTTTCCTGCCAGGAAACTTCCCCCATTTTATATGCCAGGATGATGTTCTCTGGTGTGGAATATCCCTTTGGACAGTTCAGGTCACCTGTCCCAGCTATGGTCCCTCCCAGTTTCTTCTGCTCACCTCCTCGCTGGCAGAGCATGACACAAGGAAAAAAGTCCTTGACTTGGGATAAACACAGTTTAGCCAAAGCCAAAACATCAGTGTGTTATCAAAAACATTCTCATTTTGAATCGAAAACACAGCAGTGTAAGAGCTACTGAGAAGAAATTAACTCTACCTTAGCTGAAACCAGGACACATTAGGCTATTGAATAGCACAAATTACATGGAATCATAGAATGGTTTGGGTTGGAAGGGACCTGAAAGATCATCTAGTTTCACCTCCCCTTTCATAGGCAGGGACTCCTTCTACTAGACCAGATTACTCAAAGTCCCATCCAGCCTGGCCTTGAACACCTCCAGAGATGGGGAGTCCATAACCTCCCTGCACAACCTGTGCCAGCTCCTTACCACCCTTACTGTGAAGAATTTCTTCCTAATATCTGTTCTAAATCTAACCTACTTCACTGCAAGGTCCTCCCCCTTGTCCTAGCACAACACACCCTTGTGAAAAGTCCCTTTCCAGATTTCCTGAAGGCCCTCTTCGGGTATTGGAAGGCCTCAGTGAGGTCTCCCTGGAGCCTTTTTTTCTCCAGGGTGTACAGCCCCATCTCTCTCAGGCAGTCTTCATAACAGAGGTGCTCCAGACCTCTGATCAACTTAGTGGATCTCCTCTGGCCTCGCTCCAATACATTAATGTCTTCCTTGTGTTGAGGGCCCCAGAGGTGCACACAGTACTCCAGGTGGAGTCTCACAAGGGCAGACTAGACGGGGAGAATTATCTCCCGTAAGAAAAGTCACCTCACGTAAGAAAGCAATTCAATATGAATATACTGCCTTTAAAATTAACTCTGATTTTCTTTTAATCACATAATCCCCAATTTAAAAATATAATTATCGATTGAAAAGGAGGAACATCTTCAGAGTAAGAACAGGAAGACCGGAAAATGGATGCTGATTATCAAAATAGACAGCTTGCTCACAGCACTTAGCTGCTATCAAAACTACGTTTAAGATAAAAGAAGCACTGATAAGACATTGTGAGTGCCTTGAAGGATAACCTCTAATTAAGATACTGTTTCCTAAGGTCGCTATAACCTTACTTTGGATTTATTACAAAAACTAAGAGATAACTTACTGTTAGTCTAATATTAGTCTTAGTCAATGACCTGTCCACGTACATCATCTGTAAAGATTTTAAAGCCCTCCTATGGACAGGTTTATCCTTTCAGTGAAAGGTTCTCCTCCTTTTAAAAGGTAATTGCACTGGAAAGATAAGATATTATCATCTATTAGTTGGCTTCACTGAGTTGAGTGTCTGTCTCCTATGCTAAGACCTGCATTAATCAGAGGAACATATAACATATTTACTTCAAATGAAGTAGCCACTGAAGTGTGTTTTAAGACACCGGGCATGTAACTTCATAAACATCTCCAGTTTAGGACCTGTTCTTCATAATTCTCTATTAGTCCCCATTAAAGCTGGCGTTTTAATACATTGTGTAGGAACTACCCTGTCTTCCACTACTGACACGGACACACAGAAAGGCTCAAACTGAATCTTTTGAACTAAAGGTGTATTTACCTATTCATGATTATTTTTTTTTTAGTCCAGTACACCAGGGTACAGCTTCAGGTCAGCTGAGAGCACACTGCCTGTTTCAGTATTGAACACCATGGCTTTGGCTAGCTCCAGGTGATATCTGTTTTTCCCTTAATCAGCTTGGGCTCTGCTGTGATATTGAAAAAAATCCATATCTTGTAGATAGGCACTGCAAATACACCAGGTGATAATGAAGACCAAACCATCTAAATAGACCAGACACTACATTTATAAACATTAGTAGCCAGCTGCTAAAAGAGTAATAGTTTTTTTGAGTTAATTGTGAAGAAATAAAGCCAAAAGCCAATGAAAAATAAACATTGTGGCAATAATTCACAAGGATTTTTTATTAATATATGATCAAATTACTAATGTGACCTTAGAAAAATGAACTTTAAGAAAATACTAGAGGCATGAATGGAGGGGAATACTTTACCAATACATCAAATTTCTTGCTATACAGATCTTACTAGCTTTATGGTTTATTGAACCTCTTCACTGCAGCCTTATCTTCTGAATTTTTTGCTACCTCTCAAAGTTTAAAACTGTAGAACCTGGAACTGTGATGAGCCCTCAATCAGCTCCCAGAGGCAGCTAAGCAAGTTCTGAGTCCTCATATCTCATGAGATCTTACTTCAGAAAGACCACATTCATCCATGGGACTGATAAGGGATAATATAGAGCAAAGGAAAAGCAAGTGGCAGGAGATCCATTTGGACTAAAGGAAGCATTGAACTCCTCAGCAGAACAGGTAGCAGACTATATGTAGGCAGTGTTATATGGGGAAAAACTGGCACAGGTACAGGAATATGTTAAACATCTAAATTTTTCATCATCATATATGGGTAAATAAGATGTAAATGAATCTAGATTAAATAAAGTGGGCTAGCAGAGAGCTAAACTGTGAAGGTTAATATATCTATTGAGAGATACAGTGATTTCCCATCATTCTTCCTAATTAGTTTTCTCTTTTTAATATCAAGGTGCTCAGTTGGTGTCCTGAACTTAAAGGAAGTATACAAGGCATGGCTGGAGAGACCATGGGCTCTTCTTCCCTGACAAATAGGCTGCATGTGTGCTAATGCTCATCCACACAAATTTGATTTTATGAGATAATGCATCCTGTTAAAATATAAGGTTTCATTAAAAAATTAAGTTTTACCTTTTAAAAGAAAAATGAAAGACAAAAATGCTAGAATTCAAAAATCCACACTTCCTATACCAGAGCATTATCTATGGATCAAAACAAATTCTCTTTGTGATATATATCATTAAATAGTGCTGAATTTGTCCAGGGAGCTTTATTCTCTAATACTACCTCAAGCTCCTTTTCTGCATTTGAATTCAGTCTTTTAGTTACTGTAATACATTTAGATAGCTAAGTAGAAATAGCCATCACAGATACAGCATCATATTCATTGCTCTGATCCTTTGAGATTGGCACAGTTAACATTTTTCAAATCTAATTCATGAAGATCTTTATGTGATCATAATGTTACTGTATGTTAAATCCAGCTAAGACTGACATAGTTTAATGCTTCATAAATTCTCCAATTTGCCAGACAACCACATGTAGGAAGCATATCTGACAAGGTGATCTGTACATCATTGCTCAGGGTGATTTATGATGAAGGTTTGTAATTAAATTCCTTTCTTTTAGTGTGCTCCATGACCATCATGCATAGCAGCATGCCATGGGCCCTCAAGCTTCAGAGCGATACTAATTTTGTTTTATCTTTCTACTGACGTAGTAACAGGCAACACACAGTAGGTGCTGATTGTCCAAAGAAGAAAAGAAAATACTGAAGTCTGCTTTACACTGTGGCTCAGAACTCATACACCCAATCTTGTTATGTTAACTTTTGGGGACCTGGAACTCTCGGGAAGGTATCAAAAGAATAGAAAAGTAAAAAGGGGATGTGCTGTGAACAAAAACTTCATATTCAAAGTGCATATAATCTGCTTGTTGCCATCAGTGATTAAGGACTCATTGCCCCAGGATGCCTGTCTCTGACCTGGTGCACGGTGCTGTCCTGATTTTCTGTCTCTGTGAGCAGGCTCAGCTCATATGTTTCCTGTTCTTAACAATAATAGGAGTTTCACTTCACTGAAAAAATGAAACAGGTGGCAAACAAAGGAAGATTCATGTCTAAAGGAGAGAGGTGTAAATGCTGGAATAATAAATTCAAAAATTCCACTGCCAAAAGCAAAAAGAGTCTCCATCGTGAATTTAGTTTAAGACAAAGACTATTTAGTTAATATAAATTTTTTAAGATTAAAATATTATTCAGCAGACTGCTTTATAGGTCAACAAGAACTGTATTTGTTTGTATATGAAAACAATTGTAATTATACTGATATCAATTTATTAATATTTTGTAAGAATTCATGTAGAATTTATAAAGGTTTGACAGAGGCATTAAGAAATGCTCATTAAGTGTCATAGGTAATTACAGGTTTGAGTAAGTTTAGAGATGTTTATTACAATCATAGACCTCCTAATGTCTGATATTTTCATATCAGATATGCAATATGCTACCACATTCACAAATCTTTTATAACACCTCTTCAAGTTGCAATTTAAATATGAAGCATATCCACTATATCTTGTCTGCTCTTTAAACCCAAGAAAACAGATTGAAAATGTATAGAAATTAAATTTGGTGTTTAGGCCACTTTCCTTGATGTTTTATACCAATACATTTCATTTCAAAATTATTTTAGCAGAGGTGAGTTTGGGACTAGAGGCTTCTCGTCTAAAAATGTGATCTCTCAGCAGTAAAATGGCAGACAGTCTTTGTTATAACTGCTAGCTGAGGCACTTGTAAGAAACTCATATAAAGGGGTATTTTAAAATCATGGTTTGCATTTTTTTTTTTGCTAAAACAGACCTTTGGTGACAACAGTTTTCCATCTTGTTGACAAACTTTGCTTACTTTGATAGAAAGTTGCTTCTTGCTTTAACTCAGGTGAAATTTGGAGTACTGTATAAAGACACTATGCTGTACTCAACAATCTCTACCAAAATTTTTCTGTTGATATAGTGGGGCTTGGAAAAAAAAGGAAAAGTTCCTGTTGTTAGATTTTAAAACAAATGTTAAAAGTAGAGATTCCAGAAAGAAAACTCCCAGTGATGTTAGAAATAAGATTTAATCAGATTTCTTCACCTTGCCCAATCCCCAAAACAGTGAAGCTGTGCATTCCACCTCTATAATATCAACATTTGATATGAGTTAGAAACCTCATGTTGTTAAGTGATAGCTTCATAAAGATATGAACAGTTTATTAATATGAGAGCCTTTGTGTGACAGAACACTAAGTCCCTGATTAGGCTTCTTTTTTCTACCCTAATACAGTGTTGAGAATGAAATATGAGTAGTTCACAAGGTCAAACCATGATTAAAAAGACAGTAAGAGAATCCAATAGTCATAATGCACAATTCCAGTGGTTACAGAAGATACAAGTAAATACTAAAGTGGTGGATTTTAAAAAACTCCTCACATGTCCAGAGCCCAAGTTTTTTTTGAAACTTCTCTGATCTGCATAAATAAAAATCCCCATTGTATTTTTATTAAATTAAATAGGCGAGCAAATAAACCCAGTATCATTTTATGTGATCTTGCTTTTCCATAGGATTAATTTTACCTGGCAAGTTTCTAAGATTTTCTTAGCAGTTGACAGTCTTTAGCATAAGAAATGAAACAAGATGATATATAAAATACATTGAAAAAAAGATAAATACATCAGTGGAATGAACAGCTATGACCTGAGAAACACTGAGAATGGAACCACTTTCAGCCAACTTCAACACGAGCTGTATTTTAGAGATGACAGAAGTGTTAGGTTATCGCACTTTCATATGCAAAGTAGGAACAGAATTGCTCAGAAGTGTCAGTTCGTATTTGTACCTGTATCTATTTTTGCATATGTTGGTACAACTGCAGGTACAGTTAATAACAAATCTGAAAGACGTAGAAGTTTGGGGTTTTTTCCTCTTTCCCTTAGAACAAGATATGAAAAATTCATGCTCTTGTCAAAACTCTGCCCCGCTGTGGACCAAACAACATTTGTTGGGAAGCATATACCACTCACAAATGCTACAAAAAGCATGGCAAAATATTCCCAGCCATGAGTACATCACTTTCAGGATGTAATTCTGTAGGGGTTTTAAGAATGGCAGAAGCAAAGTTATTTCATTTTTTTTTTTTTTTTAGCTCAGAACGTGTAAAACCAATGCAATCCACCCCCCCCCAACAACAACCCACGGTTCACAGAACCCAAGCGCCTATTTTTCCACAATAAGAACAAATAATTACTAATGTATTTTTAAAATTAGAATTCTGTTATGGAAATAAAACAGATAAACACCAAAACTCTCACAGAGCATCATCACCAGATAAATTTAGCCCTCATTTGGGTGAAAGGGGAATTACAAAATGAGTTCTGCTCCTTACCTCCCTCGCATTCAGACTCCTTCATCTCTGCTTGAAAGTGGTTATTATTCCACCTTCAGACTGATATTGGCATATTTCAACAGAAGCTTTTGCTTTTTGTTTCTTGTTTACGTCTGAGACCCCATTTCTGACTATCAGACACTTTGCAGGCCTAACATAATTCACATTCGAGGGCTAAGAAAGAATAAAGAAAGATGATTCCTCTTCCCTTCAAAAAGTATTAGCTCAGCTGAATCTTCTAAGTATTAATAAAAGCATAGCAACAGCAAAACCTCAATTATGAGCAAGGTTGCTGGATACCCCAAGCATCTCTAATGTCATGCAGCCTGATACTTGGTCCCCAAATCTTCTTTATTCTGCAAGCCAAGGAGTTAGTATGACTGAAAAAATAGCTCTATAAATACTAAGTCTCCCTTCTTCCATAGAGTTCCATGGGATACTAATCCAAAGATCTGACTGCTATCGTTTAGTTCCCTAGACAGAGCGCAGTTCAACCAACGCAGTCCAATTCTATAACTGTATTCTGATGCTGAGGTTTGTAAATTACATTTCAGAGGATTTTTCGACAAGCATAAAGCATTAACAGTCAAAAAGTCAAAGCTTAGTGAACACATATATGCCATATGTCACAGATTCATACAGACTCATTTTAAGGGAACTTTGGAAACAGTTTTCTGTATTCCATTCTGATCTTCAAAAGCAGAAGATTAAACATCAGTAATTCTTTCCAAGTTAGAACTCCTCATGGAAAGCATGAGTGTGAATGATTTTTATAAGTACTAGCCCGAGATTAAAAATCAGGCATGAAATCTGATACACCCGTGGGACATAGTTGAACTCCAAAGTGACTTTTTAGTCAGAGTGAACTGATGGATTGCAAAAATTGTGTGGCCTGTGTTTATTGGTGATGCACTCTGGTGCACATCACCATGCCTAGCAGTGAGCCTGGTATTTATAAAAAAAATTACTTATAAAATGAAAGACCAATCTTTCCACTCTTGGCTCTGAAACACCCTCTTTGACAAAACAAAGAAATAAAGAGACCCAGTCTCTATTCCTTTCATTTTTCCTAAAGCAAAAAACCTTCCTGTTTGATAGGACTTAACAGTAAGCTCTGATGTTACCTACACACACATAAAATCAGGCATCACCAGCCACACTGTCCCACAGAAATCTGTTTTGTTATGGAAGAATCTGTGCTTTCAGACATCTTTGTTTGTAATCCCTGCTGCTGACAATATAATTTATGGGCTCATATAGAGAAAAGACACACCATTCTCCCTGACTGTGCCTTGGCAAATGCATACTGGCTGCGTGTACAACAAAATATTAATATTTTCTTGAGGATTTAAACTTTTAAGTATTTCACAAACACTGAAAACAGAAGAAAACCATTATTTGCAAGGAAGGGAATTAGAACAGTCAACAAGCACCAAATTAATTCTTTACTTGGAGACTTTAATTTAATCCTGACTACACTTACATGTAAATTCACCATGATATAAGAACACAGCTTCTTGGCGTCAGGGTTGAAAAGTACCCTCCAGAGAATTAATCTTTATTATATGTAAGGGGAAAAAAAGAACACAAAGTAACAGAAATGCTATGGAGCATGCTTCTCCAGCCTAAAGCTGGTAAAAGAAGGCTCAAAAGCATGCACTAATTCTGCATTACCAGGAGAAAAAACCTTTCCCTCTGTGTCTATATTTCTACAGAGGCCACATACATCAGGGATGCAAGAAAGTTCTGCTCTGCAGAAATAATCCAAAGAACTGGGAATCTGCAGAGACACTGCCTGTCTCTAGCTCACCTCATCACTCTGCTCCTTGGAGAATCCTGTTCCCAGAAACAACATGACATTTTGAGGAAGCATGCAGAACCCATCTCCCTCTTAAGTACTGTAATCTGCATTATAATCAGGTGCAACCACTAAGCACATCTGCAGTGCTGGAGGAGGATTTCTTTAGCCTTCCATTTCTGCTATCAACAGCAGAGACCTCAAGAGATCTGTGGCTCACTCATCTTCTGGATCTCTCAGGTATATGACTCACTGTTATGATCACCTTAGAATAGTACAAAATAAATCCCCTTCCAACAGATTGGAAAACAAATTTTAGCTTCAGAAATTGGAACTTGTAAATGGGATTAACTGAAAAACACATAGAAATGTCTTCTGTGACCTCCACAGGCTTTAGTTTCCTTCTGAGTTCAAAGTTCTACTCTTAACTAATAAAAGGTTAATGGGTGATTATAGCAAGCTTTCAATTTGCAGTTATTCCAGATGACTTGAAATCAACGGAGGAACGTAAATTAAATGTATGTAAAAAGCAAATTTTTCAAAAACAGATTTTATGTCCTCATTTGCATCACACAACCTTAAGGGAGATCGGATCCCACAGGAAAAAGCAATTTTAAAAATATGCCTGGTTACAAGTTATTAAAAAGCCAAAAGAAACCACTAGAAGTTTTGAATCTTAGCAACATGAAGAAAAGAGGGTTTGTTTTCCTTACAGTTTTCTGCTACATTGCACTTGCACAATTCTTATTTACAGCTTTCAGGTTTCTGAGCTTTAGAAGACTGAAAGAAACCCTGATTGAAACATACAGCCTCAAAAACTGTATTTTTTTATTTGGGCTTGTATCATTCAGCTCTGGGTTTGCCAGTGTAAGATAATGGACCTGCTTGAGTGGGTCCAGAGGAGGGCCATGAGGATGACTGGGGGCTGGAGAACCTCTGCTCTGAAAACAGGCTGGGAGAATATACTCTACCTCACAATGAGACCTTAAAAACAGCTGTATATTGATTGCTTAACATAAGAGGTATAAGACTGAACTTTGTGCTAACTTCCCACGTGGGCAACCTGCCAAACATTGGCAGATACAACTGAAATGTCAATCATATCAACAGAACAAATTACAGGAGTTTTAAGATGGCAATCTGTATTTGCCTAAGTTCCTTAAACCCTATTTCTTATGCCACGGTAAGGTAGAGGGGCAGAGCGGTAGCAGGCATGAGCAATCTGGTTATCTGTGCAAATTTTCAAATGTATCTTTGGAGCAGTAATATGACATACCAAGTAACACAAAAAGCCTCGTTTATTTTTCCCACTGCACCTTCATTGGGGTATTTTTCTAGTCTCTTTTACAAAAGCTATTTAAAATTCCTAGATTTTTTTGTCTCCTCATGATGCTCAACAATCTCAGGTAAATGTAGCAAAGACATGCAAACAAATAAAAGTTGGCTAGATAACCCAAAAAAGCAAAAAACCACATTTCTTAAAAAAAAATCTCTTGCAGTGAAATTTTTTCAAAGATTTTACGTTCTGTTAAAAAAAAAAAGTGAATAATAAGGGTATACAGTGTACCTTGCATACTATCCATACATTTACATATTAATTAAAAAGCCTTTCTTGAATGAGACTGAAGCATTTGAAGATTCATAGAAAGACTTAATCTGAGACAGACATTTTTCTGCAGATAATCAATCAGTTAGAACAATCAAATATTCCAAAATTTTCAAAGTACAGTCAAAATATGCCAAGTTTCTTCATGGTAAAATTTCCATTCCAGTTCTCTTGGATGTTATAGATACACTTCTGCTGTTTCACAAATGGATAATATAATTTTGATCTGCGCACGCAGCCATAAAGGTTTTTTCAAATATGACTGCATCTGTATAACACAGAAATCTCCCTTTTTGGAGCAGGTCCTTTCAAGATTTTTAAGACTTCAGAAAAAAATGAAATGAGAATTATTTTTATGTCTCTGTGGCCTAGATTGTAATGCTTGAGTGTTTTTGAGTTTCTTTCACAAAGGAAAAATATTCTGTGAGAAGGAAATTACAGAACAGGAAATTGCTAGCAAGGTTTTTGTATTTTTTTCTCTCTTTGGATAACAATAATCTTCAGTTATTTTTAATAGAGTAATATGTTTAGTGAAAACAGTTGGCAATTAATATACAGACGTAGTGAGGATTAATATTCAACCCACTGTATACTTTATGAAAGACACAGGGAAGGAATGAAAATTATTTTTCAAATCAAAACTGCATATTTGTGACTCAACAGGCATTGATTTTTTATATGAATTGCTAATGACACACTCAAGAGTATAAAATTCATTGTATGAATTTAGAATAAAATAAGTCTATTTTTTATCTTTGAAAAATGTAAATTTGTGTTTACTTTCCCCGTTATATGAATGAAAAAATATATGTGGGTAATCGTTATTTCTACATGAGGCATTACAAAAATTCCAGACTGAGATCATGAACCTACCAAACAACAACTGTTTAAATGTCATGCACCTGTAGTCTTGCTTCCACAAACCCACATGTTGATGGCAAAATTGCCCTTTTTTTTGGTAAATGTTGAAGAGAGTTCTAGTTTAACATAAGAAAGCAAAAGGAATTAAAGAAAACAGAATTGTAGAGGTTCCTTTTTATTGAAAATATTCTACTAAATAAACTTTTATTTATAAATGTAGACTATGTGTTTTATTTTGGGGTCTGTCTTCTGTTTCAGTATGGATTACAACATTATAACCTTTAGTACAGGAGCAACAGAAATAGTCTTCACAGGAGTAAAAGGAATCTCCCACATCATTAAGTCCAGGTCCCCACTGTCACAGACAACTGTTTAATGCATTATAATCTCTGGCTACCTCAGATCATAGAATTATAAATTTGAAATCAACATTTGTACATCCATCCATCTGAGTTAACTTCCAGCATTGAATCAATTTCCTAAGCACTCTTCTGCTACGCTCTCCTTTCAATTACAGCTTTTCCTGTTTTAGAAAGATCCTAGGATCTGTCTGTTTTTTCTCTAAATCAAGACAAATACTCTTTGGATTCTCTAAATAGTCTCCCTTTATTCCTTTTTTTTTCCTTCTACAGACTCTCTTATCTCCAGTTCCTGCTAAAAGGCTGACACCAAGCAAGGAAATAGAATGTTTCAGTTTGATGTCACCAGCAGGAAAATGGGTTTTAACTATCTCTGAAATACCAAAGATTCAACTTCAGCCTTAGAATTTGGCTTTCTTTCAAGTTTTTAATTTGTATAAAGCTGGTGGGCTCTATTTCCAATACTAACAAGATAAATCTAAATCTACATTACCTACCTCTACATGTATAAATTTTCAAATCACTGCTGGCTTGTTAGTGTATGATATTCCTTTTCATATGATTTTTCACATGAAAACATCACTATGAAACCTGAGGAACTAGAAGGATCCACCACCCATTGCCATCTAGGTACACATCAGAAGTACAGTAGGAGAGCAGTTTAAGAAAGTGTTCTTAAGTATTGAGATACTGCTTTTATGCAGCTTAATATCTGATTACTGATCACACCCACATACCTCAACCAAAATAATCCATCATGATTCTGTTGCAGTTTCAAATGAATGACAAAATTTCTAAGGTATGAGCCACAGAGCACTAACAATGACATTGACTCATTCTTGTGCATTGAGAACTATGCTTAACTCAGATTTGCACAAACAAAAGAAAGATTATCTGAGAACACAACCAAAAAACTCCCCAATTCCGATTACTTTATTAGGGAAAATATAGTATAACAAAGTAGTCTATCAGTTAAAATGACACAAAGAAAATTATGAGAAAAAGGACATTTTAAGCTAAGCTTTTCTAGGTGACAAAAGACATATACAAATATTTTATTTTCTACTTAGGTTTCTGAGACATTCTTGTAGTTACTATTATATGCACAATGTTAACCCAAGAAACTGTAGCTCAAACAAAAGGAATTGTTGAAATTATTATTCTTATATAATTGCAAAATGCTTCACCTTTCAGACCACCATGACCTATATGTCCCTTTCTTAAAGTTTTTTTTCTCTGTGCTAGGATTACCTTTCCTCAGCTTTCAGAAGTGCATGGGGAGGGACTTACTCTCTCTCCTGAGTGCTCTAGTGTTTGCCTACTTCTGTTTGACCTTTTACATTCATTACTGAAAAGGTATGATTCAGGAGATGCCATTCTTCCCCCAGAGCAACTACTAAAACTGTACTTCAGGAAAATATAAATGAATCATTTTAAGAAAGAGAGAACAGGTTTAAATCCCTCGCCATCATTACAAAATCCAACTACAATTTTCACAAGACTATAGGCCAGTATAAATTCTCTTTGAGCTCTTGAAAGTTCTCTTGCATCCTCTGAATGCAATGCATTCTGCATTGCTATATAAAAACTTACTGTGTTGGACTTCATCTTTTGCATCTATTCAGTTTCAACTGAAATAAGTGTTCAATATGCTGAATCAAGAATAAACACAATGATCAAGGTATTTTACCATTGTTTGCAACTTGCTGTTCAATATTAATAGACAGTTGCTAAATAATTTCAAATTCAGTCTCCGCCAGCAACAATTCTTGTGTTAAATTTTAAATGAACAATATGAAACACACTGAGCTGACTAGCAGTGTCAAAGAGAAGTTTTGGACTTATTGGTATGTCTCCTTTTGCAGTTCATATTATAGTGGCTATTCAGGGAAGTTAGAACACCTTTTAGCTTTCGAAACATCCCTCAGACTTGATTGCACCTCTGTGCTGTTAGGGGTGTAAGAAAATGAAAAGACTAATTTGGTACCCGCTGAGGTTAGGCTAACTGCCTAGGACATAGAAAAGTGCTGGACACAACACAAGAAATTGTCGGACATGTTAGGTAATGGAATGAGAAGCTGACAAAAGCTGCAGACAGTGCCATGAGGCATGGAAGAATTTCATCAGTGCTTAGGTGGAGTAAAGTGAGAAATGGTCAGGCTTCACAGCCCACCCATGGGAAACACTGGGTGCCTTTGGGCAGTGAAGTCCTGCAAGGCCAGCAGAATCTTGGTAACTCTTTCAGTACTACTACATAAGCAAAAATCATCTAGGGAACAGCATCAGAAATATCTAATATGGGAGTAGATGTAGCAAAATGGGGAAAAATAGGGAGAAAATAGTTACTAAAACATTGTTTGCCTGACAGGAGAGCAGAGCAGACAATGGCAGGTACAAAGGTGGCAAAAAGAGAGAGTCAGGGAAAGGAGTAATAAGAAATGCAAACCAGGTGATTAGTATTGTTTAGGGGTACTTTCTGGAGAGCTCTGTGCAGTCTCAATCAGGACCATAAAGCTAAACATATCCTGATCATATCGCACAAGTCAAACCTGCTTCCTTGTCCAGCAGGGGAAGGAAGAAGTTGCTGAGAAGGGTCCGTTAGGAAGGCTCACAGACAAGCAGACTGAACACACTGGTATTGCTTGCTGATGGCACCTGTGGCAGGCTTGATAGCATCAGCATCTGAGCCACCACATCCTGAAATCTATGGATTCACTGTTAAATTTCAGGCATCAGAGTAGTTCTGAGGCTTTCAAGGACTGTATTATAAGGTTTGGTTATCAACAGGTTCCCTGCACAGCACTCTTACATATAATGCCATAGAATAGCATTCTTATCTCAGGATGTGATGTTTCATCAGACTTACTGAAGTATTTCCTCATTTGAATCTGTTGTACATTTCCCAACTCCAGGAATTATAAGCATTAGATACTTACCTTTTAAGGATATCCTTAATGAGCCCCACTATTTGCCAGGAAATGGAAATACAGAAAGCTTCTGAAGTACAGGGAAATCTTTGTCTGTACTAAAAAATCCAGACCACCTCATTTTCATAACATTTTTCAGTAAGACAAAGGCAGAACTGACCATTCCTTTCTGAGTTAGTAGGAAGACAAACGTAACAGCCTTAACCAGTCCAGACACATTCAGCGGACTGACATTTTTTTCTTCCTTGCCATCTGTTCCTTAATGTGCCTTAAAAGCACAGACTATCTCCAAAATTGGCAAAAGTCACTGAGAGAAAAGGGTTCATCACCACCCATGTCTAGGTGCTATTCCTAGCAGCCATCCTTACATGCAGCCTTTAATGTCTGTGATGAGAGAGTGCAGGGGGTCTCCTCAGGATAGTTTTTGTCCCTGGTCTGTAACAAATTCTCTGTGTTTTGTTACACCACTGAAGAAACAGAGAAAGTGCGTGGCAGAGGAACAAAATACAGAGTTTAGGAGAGAGAAGTAAAGAGAGATTGAGCATCTACCCATGGACACAAGTGGACAGCTATTTTAACTACGTTTCATTCATGTTCAGCTTCCAACTGAATTGCACTGACTAGTGCCTTATGATGAGACACACAGTGTGTTTCAGAATACAGTCTCTGTATTTTGAGTGCAAGACAAATGTCAACCATGGAAGTCAAATGCATACATCCCCATAGTGCAGCAGAAGAAAACTCCAAACCCACCCCCCAAAAAAGCCCCAGTAAAATAAATAAATAAATAAATATTGATTTTTTTTAAAAAATGGTGTAAAAACAGGCTAATTTCAAAGCAAAGAACAGGCAACAGCCTGTTAAATGGAACTATAATGGCCTTCTTCAGTCTTTGGCTAGGATATTAATTGCCTGTGAAACCATAATGAGGTAAAAAACAATAGCAGAAGCAGGCAGTGTGATGTTACTTATCACATAGCTAAATTTCTAGTAAAAGAGAGAGGAGCAAATGGAATTAATAACTAATTTTTAAAACTAATTTATGCCCTTATGAAACATAAGGACAAAAAACATTATGGACAAAACTGAAACCATGTAAATGAAAATTAGTTTTGGCATGGAGTAGTATAAAGGCAGGGTTAAGACTTGGGGATGACTGTTAATGAAACCATAATGCAAATCAGCATATAAATATATAAATATGTGACCTAACTAGACACACATTTAATTTACCCAAATAATTCTAAAATGAGTGTATAACTAATGTAATTCCAGAGGTCATTCATGCAAAATCTATTATTCCTTCTTGGTCAACAGCTCAATAATGTCATTATTTAGAAGACTGATACTGTTTTAAATAGAGTTTTTTCCCAAAAACAGATTCTGCTTTAACAAAGGTATCACATTAGTTTTAAAAAAAAGACAACTTCTCTTTCACTATCTGCATGTACAATGTGCATAAATTCACATTAGCAACCAGATCATAGTAACAACATTAGAAGAGTATGTATATATTTTTGTTTTCTTTTATTTATAGCTAGCAAGGAGGGCTTGTGTCATGTAAACACCTAGATTTCCACAGAATTAATGAATAGCAATTTGGAAAGCACTAGAATAAATACATTTAAAATACCGTTTACTGCACATCTTGCATCTTTTTATAGTTCTACACTCTTTCGCCATTTAGCAGAAAAATATATAATGAAGAATTAAATATATAATTGATGAGCATATTATTCCTTAAAGCTGTGCCCGACAACCAGAGCATTCATTACTGTAATTAGGATATGTAGAAAAGCTTAGACGACTTAAATGTTGAGCTGCTTCTAAGCCAAGGTAGGGAATAGGAGAGTTAAGGTGGTCAGAAGCTGGTTAGTGAAGCAACTGTAACTACAGTTCACACTGTTTTCTCCTTTCCTCAGAATATTAAAAATGAGAATGGCTATTTATCAGTACAGTGATAGTTGGGATACACTGGGATACTGGAACATGTCCCTTGCCATTCACTAATCACGTGTCTGGGGAAAGGTTGCTGTGAGACTGAGGGTTGTAGCTTTACTTTTGCCCTCAGATACAGCATATCCATATGCTGTACCTGAGGCTTCTCCTGGCTTCTCCTTTGTGCAGATATGCAAGTCCAACATCAATTTTATTTTCTTCAGAAACAGGAAAACTTCTGTACTTTTCCCATGTTATTCAGTTTCTTATACACTAGCATACTACCTGTGGAAGAAGAACAATTCTGAACAGTTTGTGTTTAAAGAGGTCAAATATTTATGGAGAGCATTTTCACTATAGTCTTTCTGCAGGAAGAGAGACTGCCCTTTCCCTTAAGATTGCCTGTTAAAATGTTGCCTGTTCTCAGTTTTGAAAGTTAGTGTGCCCTAAGGACTACAGCTGTTTGGTATTCTGCAGAAGGGCTGCACCAGCACATTTGGAATGCTCATTGGGTTTTTCATTGAAAATACTATTTACTTTCATTTTTAGGTATATGATAAGGACACAAGCACCTTATCAACTATTCCTTCAGTAAGATCCAAATATAAGGAACACTTATGAGGATGTGAAATAGAAGATCAATTAAGATTTTTTTATTATAAAATCCTTGCTATAATAAAAATCCATTTTCAACTGCTTAGACTATTAACTAATTTATAATTATTTTCTCGAAAATGTTATGTGATAATTGTTTACTTCAATTTAGTATTTTTCTCTTAAAAAGGTTTCAAGGCAAACAATGAAGATTCTTAGAAGGAAGGACAAACATAAATACAAAACTTGTCTGCTACAATAGAGGAGAGAGGGATTGTAGTGATTCAGAAACTTCTGAATAAAATTCAAATTAGGTAGGAAATTACTTTATTAATACCTATATACAATTTTTTCCTTAAGTTTAAACATTTATCCTACTTTTCCTACCTGTAAACTATTCAGACAAAACAGAATTTGTGCATGACTGACAAGACCTGATCAATATTAATGCTAAGATTTCAGAAAAATTTGTGCTAGTATACCTGCTAAACCCAGAACCCAATATATACTATAATTAGAAAGAACGAAGCCATCCCCAGAAGGCAAACTGATGATCACATCAATTTAAAAGAATGAAGGCTTTTTTTTTCTTCATTTTGGCTGCTGCAAGACAAGGAGTCCATCTCTCCTCTGTTGCCTACTTTCTTCCAGAAAAGCATATTCATGAAAGGAAGGAATTGGATAAGCACTTTGGAAGGGGAATGAAAAAAATAGCATAAGATTAAACCATGACTAAATTGAACTGTTTGATGGTAAGAGCAAAAGCCAATGTGGAAAGAGAAAAAGAACTGACTAAAAAGGACTAAAAGTGAGAGTTGAGTACATCGGGGGAGGCCAAGAAGCAACAGGTGTTGGAGAAGGGAAAAGTCTCTTACCATCTGGCCAAGTGAAGGCTGAAATTTTGGAAGGATTATCTTGATGAAGCCATACCAGGACTGAAGGTGAGGGAGATGGATACAGGACAAATCAGAAAAGAATCTGTAGTGCCAGGAGAATGAAATCAGCTGAATAAAAACCCAAAAGCTAAAACCTTGAGGGAGAAATGTGTTGAGAAGAATGGATTGAGACTCGATAATAGCAACAGATATAGGAAGGAACTGTAAAGTCATGGAGAGGAACAAGTGGCAGATGGATAATGTGCACAGAAAGAGTCAAAGAAGGAACACAGACCTAGCCGGAGAAACAGAAGTCTGGGAAAGAACTCGGCCTGGTTAGGCAGGAAGCTGCGGTCAAATGGGCAAAGATCAGAAATAAAGATCTGTTTAGCAAATGGGGTAGCAGACAACTAACTCAGGCAGCAACAGAAACAGAAGAAAAATAGCTGGACAAGTCAAAGAAGGGAACTACTAAAATGATTGGCTAAAATAGGATATACTATCAGAACTCCAGAACAACCCATTACTTCTGATTTCTCTCTGAGCTTTGCCTGTACACAAACTGAATATGCACCAGGCTCAGTTTTGGTCTGTGGGTTGGATGCAAAATTTCTAATTCTGCCTATTGACCCTTCTGAAGGGTTGTCACAGTGATTCCATTTCGCAGTTTTTCCCATGTGTGTCCAGAATGATGTCATGGCAGAGCTTCACATCATGTAGCTGTTGCACATAGAATTTTCTACTTCATTTTTTACAGAAGTGGTAAGGCATATGTAGGAAAATGGTAAACAGGAAATGTCAGCTCTGGAAGTGAAAAAATGCTGCCTTAGAAAAATGGATACTGTTGCTCATATTTCTACCAGAGATTTTCATTTGGTGATACCTAGCAACAGAAAACAAACATATTCCAGTCCTTATTTTTCAAGTGACCTGATATGCCAGGGATTTAATATGCAACAGTGCCAAGAGATGCTAATCCAGACACAAAATGCCACATCACAACAAAGGCAGCTCACTTTACTGGGCATTTTTACCTTTTACTTATGTGCTTCAGCACGGCATGTGCAGAAGCAGATGAAGGGGATTGCAGATGTGAAAAGACATGCAGGAATCTGCCTACGGCAATCTCATAGGCACCATACGGATGGCCACATGTAAATGGGCAATTCTGCACTTACAGCAATCAATTAAGCTTTTGGCTACATTTCTGAGTGACAAAGAAAAAAACCATAACATTGGTTTTTAAATTTAACATTTAAAACCACTTTTTAAGTATGCATAGACCATTTTGTGCACTAAGTGGATTCTTGCAGGGTATATGGGAAGGGAGAACCTTTATTTAATCAGAGAGCTTCTTAGAGCCTATACTAAATGGTGCCAAACTACAGTTGCAAAAGCCTTAGATGCCTTAGGTTTCCTAATGTTTCACTTTGCAGTCATAGCAGGGTTTTAAATACCTAACAAAAAACATAAAGTGTGATCACAACTGGAAATACAACAGTGGCAGTGCATTGTGCTGAGAGCTTTATCGGACAGAGAGTGCAACCTCAGTGGGTTTTTCCTAGACTGAGCTCTTCTGTCACTTCTTGAGAAAGTAATTTGAAATCTCTCATCTGTTTCAGACACACAAACAATTTCAACAGTTAATGGGTTAAAAAAGAACAATGATTCCTCCAGACAGATTTCAGTCAAACCACAGCAAATTCCTAACTGAAAAAAAAAAAAAAAGAGGTCCCTTTAAAACAAAATTAATAAAAATACATATACTCTTGTATTGACTTGAGATCACTGGAGAGAATATTAGTTGTTCTGCAAAATACAAGCCACTCAGTAATAACCTAAAGACTATTATTTTGACCAATAAGTGTGTGATATTTCAGAGCAGGAGCAGGTTTAACTGCTTCGGTGAATATCCTGAAATGAATAATACACAGCAGGAAGCCAAAGAACACACACACACCTAAAAAAGACTATGGTCTAGAAAATATTTCTTTATATTGTGATATAGACACATAAGACAATAATGAACCTTCTATCTTGAAATGAGATTTTTTTAAAAAAAGTTCTTTTTGTTTTATTGAATATTATTCTTCCTATGAATGGAATCCCTCCCAGTCAACTGACCTGAAAAACAATCATGAAACATTTTTTTATTTCTAACAGTGGGAATCAGTGATTTAGCTAAGGACAATTGTCTTTCTCAAAACACAGTCAGAGCACTAGAAGCAAATTGGCCTTTTGCAATATTTAGTGTGGAGTGGACTAAGCCTCTAAGATTCACTTCAATTTTTGTTTTATTTATATGAGTATTTTGATGTAATTACTGAGGTATGACTATTTTCTAGTTCATTATAATGAACTTTGAAGCCATGATTCAATGACAAATTATTTCCATCTGTAGCAATCAAGGCTATTATTGTAGTCTTTTTTTCTTGCCCCTCATTTTTTTTCTCCTATGCTGTAAAATCCAAACTCATCCATTGGGCTGAAACATCTACTTCACAAACCACAGGTGAGAACCTGATCATAGAAGAGTTTCAGAATAAAATAATATTTTCATAGGTCTCTTTTCTAAATCTTGAATACAACAAAACCGCTACAGAAACCGCTACAGTTTTTGCAATGTAAAATCATGGACTGAATCTTCTTGCCACAATGCCACAGCAATGATCATAGAAATGCAGAATGCTCTTTCTCTAACAAGCCACAAAATTGTTCAGTCTCATGGAGAGCTCTTTTCACACTGGATTCATAGGTTACTATTTATCCATAAACACACCTGGCTAACCTTCTAGGGTAGCCTTCTCCCCTCATCTTTGTATTTGCTGCTCTGTGGTTAATGCACTTTCAGTCAGGTCCTTGAAACTACTCATGAGGCTGTGCTCTAAATCAGATGAACAATGGCCGGTTAAAAAAGTCCAGATTATCAGTCCTGTCTGAGAGCCCACATGGAAGATGGTTCCACAAACAGCTCCATTCTTAAAATGATGAACATGACCTGGAACTGGAGTCATCTGCCTTTGCCATCATAAAAATTGCAAGATTTTCTCCTAAATAACATAAGAAAGCACAGAGATATTTAATGACTAAAATGCCAGTGGGAAATCAGGCGGCATGCAAGCCTGGACAATGCATGATGCCTGTAGTCTAGTTTCTTCCATCCGTGAGATTAAGTCTAGCAGAGATAGGCATAGGCTGAGTTGCACAAATATGTTTTTATGTGCCTAGGAAAAGTGGTAAAAATACACTAAAAAGGCAGGGAGGATCACATTGAGGCAGTCAGAGAACACTTTTGAGATGACAATGATAAGAAGTCAAAGGAAAGCAAGCTTTTTGTTACAATTCTGATTGAAAGAAACTTGAAAACGTAAGACAAGAAACCATCTCTCTTGCCTGGTTCCCACTGGGGTCAGGGCAATAGGACTCTGGCCATTCAGAGCAAACAAAAAGGACTGCCCTGGAGAAACACGAGACTGAAACAGTAAACTGCAGCAACCATCTGTGCTTTGAATGGAAACAGACTGTAAGCCTCTAAATTTCAGCCAAGCATCAGAACAATCACCAGGCTGAGGTTTTCTTTCACATTTTTAACACCAATATCAGCCATTTTTATAAAAAAGATGATAATATTTAAGTGACATGATTAGAAAAAATGCGTGGGTTCTGTAAGCAAAATTTTATCATTCGTTTTTATTGCACAGGTACATTTAATGAGTTGCTTCTAATCTAATCGCCCACTGAGAAGGTAAACTTTCTTTGGTTTTAATTTTATTTTGTTGATTCTCTTTTTTCTAATAAACCACTGAAAAATAAGATGCTGTGGTCCTTCACACAGCATTTAAAAGACCCAGTGTAACATTTCAAGTTCACGCATCACTAAGATAATGAGGTGACTTTGTTACTGCTGCTTTGATTTAGGTGAATCCAAACATTTAATTTCCCAAGTATGGAGTGCATCTTGCTCTTTCCTTCAAACACACAAAATATAATCTTTAAATTATGCCAAAAGGAAATCAAAACAAGAAAAAATTTCATGAATGTTAAACCTTTATCAGACACAAAGAAAAGTAAAGAAGATTTTGGTCTGCTCATGGTAGGCATAATAAAATGATTACTGAACTTAACAAAACCTAATAATTTATATATGCACGTTAAGATGATAAAATTTCACATCTGCATAACATGGAATAAAATTAGTGGTATCCAAATCAAAATATATGTCTTCACACTAAACTAAGGCAATTTCTTCTAGGCCTAAACAACAGTCTTTAAAGGCACAGCACAGAATGCAGAACGAAGATATTAGAGGGTATGGCTAGATTAGCAAAAGCTGATTCATCTCATCAGTTACAATGATTTCACAACAATGCAGCAATGGGGGAAGCAAGGCAACCCTAAACTGATACGTAACACCATCGTATTAGCATCTGTCCTTTGCAATAGATAGACATGGTTTAGATATCATGGAATATCCTAAGCTGAAAGGGACCCACAAAGGATCATTAAGTCCAACTCAGCCCTGCACAGACACCCCAAGGTCACACCACGTGCCCAAGAGCATTGTCTTAATGCTTCTTGAACTGTGTCAGGCTTGGGGCTGTGACCACATCCCTGGGGAGCCTGTTCCAGTGCCCAACCCCCCTCTGGGTGAAGAACCTTTTCCTAATATCCAACCTAAACCTCCCTTGACACAACTCCAGGCCAGTCCCTCAGGTCCTGTCATGGGTCACCACAGAGCAGAGATCAGTGCCTGCCCCTCCTCTTCCCCTCATGAGGAAATCGCAGACTGCAATGAGGTCTCCCCTCACTCTCCTCTTCTCCAGGCTGAAATGAACAAGTGATCTCAGCTGCTCCTCATCCGGCTTCCTCTCAAGGCCTTTTGCCATCCTTGTTGCCCTTTGGATGCTCTCTAATTGCTTAATATCTTTTCTATATTGAAGTGACCAAATATGCTCTTCTTTAAACCACTAGTGTTATTTTCCTTCTAGAAATATAAGGAAAGCAGAATGTGGAGATTAATCTATGATAGCACATGATGCAGAAAATGTGATGTCTCTCTCACATAATATGCTAACCCTACAGCCTCTTTTCAAAGTTACTTCTATCTTTTGCTCATAAGAGCAATTAAATCCCAGTTTCTGGGGTCAGTTCATCAAATCTCACCTCTGAGTCTCTTCTTTCTCTAAGTATAAACATTACAGTTAGTTATGTTAGGGTTTAGGATCTTCTTCCTTTTTTTTTAAAGCCTTAGCTTGTTGATCAAGAATTAGTTGGCCAAGCTTAGACCAAAGGGACTCTCAAAAGTTGTTACTTGTTTTCAAAACTACGGGGTTAGAATAGAACTGCTGACGTACTGGTATAAACACCGGTACAAAGATAGCAGTGGGATACGATTGCATTTACAGATATGCTTCTCTTCTGGCAGGGGAATTTCTTACTGCTTTTGACACTGCCTAATCTACTAACAATCATATGGTAACAACTGTAGATATTGTCTATCTTTCTAAAAAGAAGACACACAACAAAACCAGAGTTTCATCTTCTAGAGTCAAGAACAACAAAAGGACAGAAATAACTAAAAGCAGACAGACCTACTGAACCAGTTTTAGTCATGCAAACTCGGGAAGACAATCCTCATTGCTGTAGCACAGGCTGCAAGGGACAAACCTTTTTTCTGCTGCAAAAGTTATCAGCAAAACATAGGAGGAATGCAGCATGCAAGGAAACATCTGTGCATACATGACGTGCACAGGGAGCAATTTTTTCCTCTTCTGGCAGGGACATTGTAACATATCTGCTGTCATGGAAGTAGTAAAACACTGAAGGATAGGAATGCAACATGAAAAAATACATGAATACAGACCGTACCTGGCAGACATGTAAGTATAAGCACCAGTGATTATTAAGAAGCTTGCTTCCCTTCAGCATTTGCTGTAGTGGAACAGCGGTGGTGATTATAAGATGTTACAAGAAAATCCATAAGCAAAGTTAATAATTTTCATAAAATGATAAAACTAGAGGATTTGACACAATTTCAGGCTTAGAGTTGAATAATGGACTCATCTTGAATTTTTGCATTTTTTGCTTGTTTGTTTGTTTTTCCCAAATGAACCAGACATTCTAAGTGAAATATGCACATATAAAAAGGTAAAGGGAGGAAAGTTCCTGCTTTGGCAAGAAGCCTCTTTCTGGTATTATCACAGCAAGTCCCTGCTACTAACCCTAAAGTTCCTATTCCTTATGAGTCTCCTAAAGGAGAAAACAGCAGATCATCCAAGCAATTTCTCATCTCATCTCTGTCACCAGCTGAGCTGGATTTCTCTTCTGGCAAACCTACTCTCTCCGCCCAATGTGATGGGATAGCTAATTAAACAGGACTATTTATTTAGCTGATGCAGTGAAGTTTCTACACATCCAGAGACAGAATTTCCTCAAACCTACAATACAGTTCTGTTCAAAGTTCATTCAGACCTCTGTTATTTTCTAACAGAACATATAGAAGTGTGGAGTTCAGAGTGGAAGTTTATAGAAACTACAGTTACTCTATCACTTTAATAAATAGCCTTTTTTCTTACTAATGTATCATTATTAGCATATCCAACATAAATGATACATTTTAGTCAAGGCCACAGTTCGTTCAGATGATAAATATTATTTGATTTTCCCAGAAGTGTGACAAAATTGTTGGCTATTTGGCTGCAGATTTTTAATTTTGCCTTACATATGTAATTGGACTTCAGCAGAAAAGAGGAGTTAAATATTATATGGACAATGTAACACTTTCTATGCTAAAAGAATAACATCTGTTTTTAAAAATAAAAAAAATCATTCATAGGTGAAAAGCTGACTAAAAATTTTGTTCTAACTCTAAATAATTATAAGAGATACAAATTATAATTTGTGTTTAGACAAAAAATATAAACACCAAAGTTTACCCAGCACTGAATTTACATTTCCTTTTGCTTAAACTTTTTTTTTTAAATATATAAATAATTTATCTTGTAAAGATATATGTAAAAATATGTTAATGGATTAGTTTTTAATGAGCTGTTGAGAACTAGTATACTTATATTTGAGATGTTTACTCATAGGAATATGTTGAGTGAGATAGTAATCCCCAACATGTAATTTGTAGTTAAAAAGAAGTGAAGCAAGTCTGAGGTAATAGAAAAATTTCCATTTTATTTTTCTAAACCTCTTAGGAGTTTGTGCAAGCCCATGCTTGTTCACAGCAGTTCTTTTATGACAGGACATATGAGAGTATATGCCGTATTGTGCCTGTAAGTGAAATTTAATCAAATGAATCAGTCTACTGTGAGAGCAGGAGTATTTTTCAGGAACATTGAAAACTAAATTCAAAGGTAATTACAAAGAGTTTCTAAAGGTAAACCATGTTGTGAGATACAAAAAGACACTTGAACATGAATTTAAAAAAAAATAATTTGCCTAAGATACTGTAAGTACTGGAAAATTTAGAAGCAATATGACTCAGGATCCACCTCTCCATGGTAACACCGTTATCTCGCAGTTGGCTGCACTGTACAGTGCTCTGTGCAATGGACCTGCTGCTCCCTAAGGAAAAGCTGCCTCTTACTTTTGTGATGATGATTTGACATTAAAAAATTATGTGATATCAATAACATTAAACAGATACCACTACTTATAGAAACATGATATATCTATTACTGGTTAATAACAATAAATGGACACCACTATGTATAGAAACATATCTATTACAGGTATTTGCAAACCAGTAGAGGTTAACCTATATAGCTGTTCTTCAGCTACCTGTAGCATCTAAGAGAATTTCAGTCCCATCTCCACCTGTCACTACATTCCACATAATGAATGTGTAACCCAATGTAGTAAAGCTTGGTGAAAAAGTCCACTGTTTTATTTCTTACCTAGAAAAAGAGAATTATTTATACTGCTGAGTTATTAAAAAGAAATCCTGCTAAACTTTTAACTCATTGTTGAAAACTCAAAAAAAAGAATATAAACTTGACAAACATCAATTTTAGTCTTTTCAATATCCTTGTTAGAAATAAAAAGGAAATGACAAGGAGCGAAGAAGCAAAAACATACTGAAGATTCCAGACAGCAAAGAACTCCTTTGCTGAGCAGAAAATAAAAGTAGTAATAGTAAAATACCCTAAACACATGGAGTAGATAAAAATACGGATTTTAATGACCCATATGCCCAGAGAGGCAAAAAGATACAGTATGTGACAAAAGATCAATGGATGTTCATATTTTAAGACCTTGCTAACTGGACTGGGTAGAAGAGATAAAAGAATTTATGCAAGGGATGGAAAATCTGGCCCAAAAGATAGGGAGCCCAGCCTGGCACGAAAATTGAGGCTAGTAAAAAGGTCTGTAAGCAGAACATAGCTGATCTGCAAATAGTATTTCTGGGGAAATGTGTTTAAATAATTTTAGTAGGCTTTTTTTGGGTTTGGGGTTGTTTTGTTGTTTTGATTTCTTTTCCCCACAAGTACAAATCATCAGTGAATAAAATCTAAGACATAATGCACTTTGAGCAAGTGGGCAAACTTGACAGAATTTAACTCTAACTCTGCCTTCTAAAAATAAATCTAAACAGTTATGCTGCAAGATGAGTTTGCCAAGAGGAGAAAGGATACTAAGAACCAGCATAATTTTTTTTATATTGCAGCTGTGAATTCGGTTCTGCAGGAATACACATTTTTAAATTCAGGACTAGATGGGACGCCCATCTAGATGCTGTAATTTGGACCTACTGTTCTACTTTTTCTATTCTTCTGAATTATAGTCTGACGTGATCCATGGCCAGTTTATATCCCCTTACTACAATCCTAATAATTATCCTTACTCTTAAAATATTGTTATACCTCCCCAATGGCTACACTACTGAAATGCTTTCAGAAAATATTAATATACTTTTCCAAATTTATTTATGCTTGTGAAGCCATCCATGTTGTTAAATTAGCATGTGTCTTTGTATTTTTAGATCTCTCATTTCCTATAACACTGTTTTGGTTGGTTTTACTTTTTTTAATGTTTATATGAAAGGAAGAAGATAAAAAGAAAAATACTATGAATGGAAAAAAATATGGAGAACTGAATGTTAGGCTAAGGTGTGGTCCACAAATGGATTCAAAAATAATATAAGCAAGGAATTAGAAACAAATAATGTTGTAGAGAGATTTTTTGGGGGGGAAAGTGAGCAATCAAGAGTAATCAAAATTACACCATTAAGGATAAAATGCTAAAGAGGTTTACTTTTTCACAGGTTGGAAATTGAAAATTTTGTAAATTTACCCACTCTTGGTGATGTATTAAAATCATTGCACTATGTATTGGTCATAGCAATGCTGAATGTTGTGTCCCCAGTCTGAGCACTCATTCTAAAGACAGACTACAAAAATATTCGAGAATATATGACTGCCACAGAGCACACACTGAACCACGGATGTTCCAGCTATTCTAGCATCTGAATCTGCAGGAAGTATAACACAGAAACCTGTGATGAAGAGAAAGGTTCAGCAGGAGTGTAAGTTTAAGGAGTGTTATCTGCAGCTTCATGCATGTTTTTAGAAGGACAGCTTTCTTATAAATGGATAAAACTAATTTTTCTTTTCAATCTTTGGACAACACTGTCTGAAAATTGTAAGCTGTTTTCCTCCTCACAGCTTCATAAAAAAATAGACACAACTTGCTGTTCTAAAGTACATTTGAGTCAAACGCAGAAGAACACCTAGCAGTTTTGGACCAGTGCATCCTTACCTTACTTTAGATGCTGAAGGCATGGCTGTACTTCAGCCAAAGGTACTTTTTTCTGTCATACATTCATACATAAATGTCATGAACCTGCTACAGTACTACTCATGAGTGTAACACATCATGAAGCTCAGTGTGGAGTATGAAAATTATCCCTTAACCTTGGTAAGGAATACAGCCAGGCCATTTGCCTATACTTAATCCAGAATTCCTATATCATTCCAGTATTCCCATAATACACTGATAGAAACACACAAGTAATAATGACTAATCTGAAGCTACTTTGGGTACGGAAAGCTGCCACTATCAAGTAGCAATGAACTCAAATAAAACATTTCACCTCAGCCTATTTGTAAGAACACACAGCTTCACTGTTATCTACAAAGAGATCCTCTGACTCTCCTTATTCCATCTTCCTCCACTGCTCCCCACAAATATTTTTTTCATGCTGTTCCCTGCTGCTGAAGAAAACAGGTTTCCTTTCAGCTTTGCTTTCCAAAGGAAACTCCCTCCTGATATCTCAGGTCTGTAATATACAACTCTTGCAGAATGCTGGAAATGGCTGGGTACTTTATCTGGCCTCTGCTACCCACAGCTAGTTGACCCAATGATCCTTCTCTTCGTGTTTTCTGAGGCATAAGCTTCTTCTCACTTACTTTGCCTTTTGAAGAATAAGGAACCAGCAGTGGAAAAGGTTGGTTTCTCTGGAAACTTAGAGGCAGAGACATGTAGTGCTTATTCCTCCCAGCTCTCATAACAGACAGCAATTCATGCCACCAGTGTTTTTATTACACCTTAACGTATCTTAGGCTTTACTGAAGGAGAAAATTCCTGCAGAAAAGTGATTACAAGAGGATCTCAGCTACTACTAAAACAAAATGCACTGAAAGAAATCATTGTACACATTTGAGTTCTCAGAAACTGAAAGGATATGAAAAGTCCTAAAACTAGTTTAAACCCAAAAGGCCATTTCACAATGTAAAAGGACTAGGTTCATGATTTTTTAAAACTTGTCTTTTTGTGCTACTCTTGTTAATATTGTTTCATAGGACGCTCAATTACAGGCACAGATTTTTATCATCGGACAATGTATCTATTCTCTTAATGTCTTTACATTCATGAAGTTTGCACGGAAACATTCTGTAACTTTTCCTTCCTGTCAGCTTTATAAAATTTCTGAGAATCAAGAAAATTTCTCTACCACGCAGGCAGCTGGAATATTGAGCCTGAAGGGTTACCAGCTTGTGGATAAACTCATCTGGTACCTTCACAATCTAACTTGGAGAGAGCTGAAGTTTTAAACACAATTTATTAGACTTTGGTTTGGCTCCTTTCATACTCCCCCACCTTCCACATATGCTTTTTTTGAGTAATGACTTGGGTTTTCCTGATTTGTTGCCAAACTGACTCAGAAGAATGACACTATGTCAGGCTTCAGATGATGGATGAAGTAAAAATGCAGAAAAAGATGCTAAACAGTACATATTTTGTTAAAGTCCACTAAAATCCGAAAGGTTTTTCAAATATTCACATTCATAGGATAGGTTTTCAATTGATGTATTTCCCATCTGTCTGCGTATTTGTACATTGCAAGAGTCTGCATGTCAAAATAAGAAGTATTTGATTATGCTAGTGCTTTTTGAGATATTAGTTAATTACAACACGATTCAATATAACAATGTTCAGTTTGTGAAAAGCAAATTAATTATTCTGTTAGGATTATTTTTCAAAGTGCGATATGTTTCACATAATGATAAATAACAATGATGAACCTCTATTTAGTTTATTTATTTACACTAAATATTTGATTCTAAGGGAAAAAATTTAGTAAAATCCTGAAAATATTCTGTCTGCATGAGGAGCTATGTATATTAAACCCATCAGACTTGGCCACATTATGCATATGGTATATGGCTTTTTCCATCATAGTTACTATTCCAAAAATAATTTTAAAGACTGATTATGGTGGCATGGGACAAGAAATGCAACTCAGCATATTTTCAATGAGAAAACAACTTCTTACTGTTTGCTTTTACAACATTAAAATTTGATTAAGGTCATTCCTAATTTAAAAAAAAAAATATATATATCAAAACCAGCAAACTCAGCACATCTTTTTAATGTCCTTCTACAGCACAAAACATTTTACCAATGCTGAAATACATAAGGATGAGCTAAACACTTACCCAGAACCATGTCCCATTTCTAAGTAGGATGGTGTATCATGCATTATTCCCACACTAATTTTATTACTACAACAGAATTTGAAGTCGTCTATTCACTGAGCCATAACGAGTAAAACAGCCAGATCTCTGAGCTGTGATGTTTTTTCCTTGCCTCAAAGAAGAGGAGAAAGGAGAAGAGGTAAAGTCTGAACATATTCGTATAAACCTTCTGCAGAGCTATGACTCTTGCACACCTTGTGTTTCAGGTGCTTGAATGACCAAGAAAGGTGTCAAGGGATCCTGCTTGCTTTGGCATTGCTTTTAAAGTGAGCGGGATGCACAAGGTAAGGACTGTGTCCGTGTACACGCCTGGGTGCCCTCATGGAGATGTAACTCTTGGAGGGCTTAAACAGACTGGGAATAAGTGAAAACTGCAGAGAGATTTCTTTCAACATAAGAGTGCTTATATCTATAGAAGCCAAGAGATTTATTCCAGTAAATTTTTATCTTGCATAATGTCCTCAACGGCCCTTGCAGGTTTGACAGTTTAGTGCCAATGACATCTTTTCCTGCAAATCCTAAAATACAGCTCCCCCTCACTTTTGGAGTGGGACAGGTGAGAGTCCTGACACACGAGAATGAGTGACAGGTGGCATTTCCTTGTAACCTGCCAGACAGTCTCTCAAGAGTACAGGTGGTAGAACTCTGCTAGATTTCATCTACTAGTCATCTATCCTGGGCGGTGACAACCTTTTAAATGTCCTATTTGAAGAATTCCTGGCACAAAAAAAAAAAAAAAAAGTATTATTTTAATGAATCTGTAACACACAAAATAAAAAGACACAGTATTTTGAACTACTGTTTAATCTGAAATGAATAACAGCTTCTGTTTTTGCTGGCCACAGGAATATTCATAAGACTCAACCAGTCAGAGCATGTACATCTTTTTCTACTGAATATCACTTATCTGCATGCAGAAAAAATATATATGCTATATTCCTTCTTGAGGTAGCAGTACTTCCAGTTCCAAATTAACTTCCATAATAAAAACGACCAGATTGTAAAGAGAATGGAACTGCAAATCTTAGTTATATTTTATACCCCCAACCAGCTCTTTGCAATGCAAAAACTTCAAATACTGTAAGATAAAGTTTTTAAGTTGACAGGCTAAATCTCAAAGGATCAAATGATAACAAGTAAGGTTCTGGAGAAAGGCTTTCTGATCCCTGTTGTCACTCCCCCTCACCTGCCTTTTACATTAAATGAATATGGAATGAACTGAAAATAGAACTTCCAGAGGCAGGCAGTGAGTCCTGACAGTGCTGACAAGCACCAGACAGGCATCATTGACATGGTGTGAGCTGCTGTGAATACTCAGAGGAAAGGACCTTGCACATTCTTGGACCTTTTGCTGCTGTGCTCAAATAATCTGAAGAGTAACTTTCAAATAGCTGGGTTTAAAAAAAAAGGTGTATTGAAGAGCCTTCCTCAGAAGCAGTCAGATTCAAATTCTCATTGGATTTAATTTGGTCTGAGATTTTGACTGATTTTGACTTCAGGACTGGAAGTGTCATCTTCATAGTCTTTCTGGGCTCTTAACTACAATGTACAAATTTCTACTGTTTCCGGTGTGCACTGAGGACACATGGCAGCTATCAAAGATCTCAACAACTCAAAATAATATAATATCAGTTTTCCTATGAGACTGGTTTTGAGTGAAGACAAGGTGCTATTTTGGGCTTCTGTATGCTAAATGTATGAACCATTACACACAATGGTCAAAAAATTGATCTACTGCAGTGTTTCATACCCAATTGCTAGTTCAGGGTGTCATTGTAATCAGAAGTTTAAGTCAATAAATTTTCATGTTTGCTTATGATTATGGGTATTTAAATTCCTGGTTAAACTTATGAATGACAAAACCAGATCTGAGTTACAAGTTTTGATCCAAACTGAACTTCACCTGTTGAATGTGATGCTTTCTTTCTATTCAGCTTTGTTGTAGTGATGTCAATGATACCCAGAAAATTAGGAATACTATTTAAGAATCCAATTTCTTTTAAATTATGAATAATGCAGGGGTACGTTCTTTAATTTTACACCTACTACAGTTTGCTCATCACTTTTATGACAATGTATAACCAATTTTTTATAAATGAAAATGAATTCCACAAAAACTGTTAATAGTATTAAGAAATAATTCTACTTTGCAACACTCAGGTGACATAACTGAACAGACAATTGTCTTTTCCATAGATAATTAAAATGAAAGGAAAAGTTCCTCTTGTGCATGTAAAATATGCTACAAGAAAAAGCTATTAAAGGTACTATTAATACAAAAATAACATCAGGACTGAATGTTATTCTGTTTATCATTTAAAAGAGATTTCCAAAACATTACTGAATTCTTTCAAGCTTTTTAAAATTGTCTTTCATTAGAAGTTGATGAGGATATATCCTTATGACTGGTTTAAAAAAGTTTTGCATAAGCTGAATTTACTTTAAGGAACAAATCACAGGGCTGCTTGTTTAATATAACTGTTGTTTTAAAAGAATAAAAGAAAAAAAAGAAAACCAAATCCACTACTATTGAGCCTTTAGTTAGAACTGTGTAATCCCTTCTTCCACTTGTACCTTTATATTCAGTGTTGATGCTGAAATTGTTCTGAGGCCACAATCCAAGGACACCATATTGGTCCTCAGACTATTTCCATAAAAATAACACATACTTTAAAAGGTAAAAATAGCTAAGCTATTTGCTTCACTTTTTTGTACACAGCAAATGCCTGTACATAAGGAAAGCTTATTTTCTCTGCATATTTGTCAACTGGAATTTAAGGCCATATGTGAAGAAACTTCTAAGGAAGCTGTAGTAACTGAGGAATAAGTAGTACATCTGTGTTAAACAACCAAAGCAGAATAAAAGCTTCCATAAAGGGGGAAAAGAATCAGTAAAATTAGGAAGTAGTAAACTAATACATTTCTTTCTGACTTCTTGCAGAGCTACCAATACAACATATAAAACAAACATAATATTGTTAATTTTTATATATGTATCTAAAAAAGCATGCTTGCCAAAGATCTTTACCCAACATTGACTTAAATCCTCTCCCAACCTCTATCTGCCTCAGTGTACTGTTATATGATACATCTAACAGCTCCTTCCTTGGTACAATCCTTTTCTGCTCACTCTTACAAATAATGATGTAATTCCAGTAGCACAAAGTTAAACATGAAAATCCTGGGAAAAAGTCCTGCTTTGGGAAAAACAAACTTTTCCACAGTCCTGCTGCATTCCCCTATTATATGACTGTTCAACGGCTCACCACTTACAAAAATCCTGGTTACACTGGGTCTGATTCATGATTACGGGAATGGCAGAGAGACCTAATACGAAAAATGCCTGATGAAGCCTTCAGAAAATGTAATGGGCACTCAGTCTTTCTACTAAAGAAAAAAAAATTGTGTCCAGCTGCAGAGCATCTACTGCAGTGTCTGCTTAGGATGATGTAAGTGGATTTTTCTTGTTGGAATGATTGTATTTCAGATAGTTACTGCTTCTGTACGGGTTCTTTGGTCATTATTTAAAAGCATAAAACCTTGTTCTAATTACGAAACAGCCTTGTGGAAGCTAATAACCTGTAACACTGATTAGAGATTCCTGACATGAAGAAGAAATAACACTCAAAATGCTAATCCACCTGAATGATATACAGAACAGGCTGGACTATAATGCTTCTAGTAACATAATTATTTATTATTAGTAGCAAAATTAGTTAATAGTATTAACATAATGTTATTATAATCATTACTTGTAGTAAGAAATGGAACTCTAAAATTCCAGACTTACGAAGTTAAAAAAAAAAATGTTTCCCAAAGATTATGGCCTGCTGCAGGAAATATTATATTGAAAGAAAGATGAACCAAACATCACATTCATAGCAACATTTTCCTGCAAAAAATCAGAAAAGAGCACTTCGTACTGTACTGCTCAAAGCTAGAAAGAAAAAGAAAAAGGTAGAAGAAGAGGTAAGTGCATTCTTTGTGCTCCAAGTTTGTTCAATAGGAGTGTAACTCAGGGTCATCCTGCCAAACACAAATGAAATGTTTTAGTAATTTCTTCGGGTTTTTTGTCTTGTTTGTTTGTTTTTACAGGGGGCTGCCAATAAAACATCATCTCTCCCTCTCTCTCTCTCTCTCTCTCTATATATATATATAGGTTTCACAGGCTCCTGGGAAGGTAAAGAAGGTAGAGGTGTGTTGTGCCCAGTTCTGTGCCTTTGAAGGATGCTTTAGAAGATGAAGGTCATCCCTCTGGGACCAGATATTCTTGTATAGGATACGAAAAATCTTTATCACACAGCAAATTTGATGAAACATCACTTGTTGCCAACACTATAGAAACCAGCCCAACCTCCCAAAGATTCCGCTGAACCGCATTATTCTTTCCCAGATTCCGTACAGTCAAGAATATCAGCTCCAAGTTGCAAATTCCAGAACTGAGAGACATGGCATGTGCTGTTTCTGTTTTCACAGGTAATTATCTAAGTACCAATGCCAGAATGTTAAGAATGTTATTTCTCCTGCTTGAAATCTCGTGCTAGTGCTGTGGAAAAGTTGATTCCACTTGGCAGCTTGTTTTAATGTATGTGTTAATATGCAGAAAATGAGCTGCTAAAAAAGCTTACAAAAGGTTAATCAATGAAACCCTTATACTTGAGGGCATGCAATATAATGTTCCACTATTTTGAATCTGCAGAAAGTAAGAAAAGTTATTTTTGTATTTTAAAATAATGAATCCCTCAAATCGTTGCACATTTATACATTTCTTGGAAAAGGCATAGGGGAAGTCATGACTCTAAACATGTTTTTCTTTAGTAAGTAAATATTCTGTGAAGGATATGTGTAGAACTTTCAGTTTTTCTCCTTAGTGAAACAGCGTCTGTGTGGACGCTGGTTAGTACAAAAATAAACTATGTATTTTATAGTGGCTGCCACACAGTAAGAGAATTGAGATTTTTTTTCTCCCTATCAAATATATAAACTTAATGAGTAAGCTTTTTAAAGACAACATCATCTTCCATTCAGCTTACAGAAACCAAAGTACTTTGGTTGCTGTTTCACCTCAGTGCTCATGTGATGCTGCTTCAGCAACATTTGGAAATGAAAACAAACAATGTGCAAAAATGCCTAAAGGGACTCACCATCTTTTACAAGAACCGAGTAAAGGCAGAGCTAGCAACATACAACTAGAAAATGTTCTTCTCTCCAAGTCAATTTTTGCAGCAAAGAGTTACCACTTCTATCAAAAAAAATAGACAATACAGACTATGCCTGATGCCATTTCAAGAAAGTATATTGATAGAAATTGCTTTTAGTTCTGTCAATGTCAGTAGAAAATGCCAAAGTGCCAAAATACACATCACAGTTGTGCATGACTGTGCTAATCATAAAAACCTGGTAAGGGCCAAGCTGACTTAAAAGAGCTGCATTACTTGGGTAAAAAAATAGAATTAATCCTTTGGGCTAGATGCCATTGTGTGTCATTGATGCAAACTTGGAGGTCAGCAGAAGCACTGTGAATTTACAACGGCATGACTGAAAACAGAATCTTTCCTCCAGCACTTAAGTTTTATGCAGCATAAAATATGTATGAATGCTTGACAACTTTTCCTTTCATTATATACAAAAGTGACTCTCTCGTCTCTCTAAAATAACACTGTCAAACCAAGAGGGACTGCCAGAAACCTGTCACAGATAATAATCTATTTTCCAAGTTCCTGAATAGCAATGAAAAAGAAGATACTGAGTGTCAGTTCCCAGAATATAAATTAAAGTTCTGTGCCTCTAATTAGGTCATGTTTTCCCCCCAAAAAGAATTGTGTTTAATATTACAATGAATTTTAATTATTTTCTTGTAAGTAATAGGCTAGAGATGTTGTGGAACACCTACTTGAGGATCAGTGATAAATAAGATTACAAATTAAAAATTGCAAAACTCAAATTGCAAGGGCATTTGCTCTAGAAAGACTGTTCCTGGTTTTACTCAAAGAGCAAATGCTTCAAATGTTGACTTTAAAAGTAAAGAAAATTCTCCTTTCTTTCCCTTGCATTTGGAGAAGACGAGAAGGTGAAAAGAGCACTGCAGTTTTAATTTACATAGTTTATAGCTTCATACCACAGTGTTGCGCACACTGCTTGAAGATTCTGTACCCTTTTTTTTGAAACACTGTTACATAGTACATGTTCAAGACCTTTGATCTCCCAATCTGTCCCTAAACATTTTTCCAAGTGTAAAGAAATTGAATGTACTATATTCTAACTGGAGACTGAGTTTTCTTCCCGCCTCTCCTCCGTTTTTTTAAACCATAACAATTGCTTTTTTGTACCAGCAAGGTTTTATGCCCACCAAGGATTTTTCTAAAACAACAAACTCTGAGTAAATGAGGTGATGGCAGATCATTTTTCCAAATTGGAGAACTTTCCCTTTGTTTCTACATCTGTAAGCAACCTCCCATTCTTCACTGTCTCTGCTGTAGCTTCTTGCTTCTGAAACAAGGCAGGATGTGTCCCTACCATCTTTGTAACCAGGCCCAAGGAATGATCCATTTCTGTCCCCACTACACAGCATGTGGAGGTGTCTCTGGACCAGCACCCTCACCCTGGGGCTTCACCTTGCTGATCCAGATGCCCACGCTGTGTAAGCCATGTGCAACACTGACAGCTCCTGCCCGTCACATCATTAGAATTACATGGCCATAGCTACAGCAGCCTTGTCACAACAGCTTGGCTCTTCCCCTGACCCTGCATGTCCTTCTTTGGGTCGCAGACACTTTGGAAAGCTATGGTTCTAAAAATGGGCTTCTCTTCATAAAGTGGTGAATAATAATAAGGCTACCTCATACCCTGTCATTTTTGCACTTTTTAAGCAATGACATCCAGAATCTGTTGTGTATACAGAAGGAGGAGGGGTGGGAGGGGTGGAAGGAAGGAGCATAAGAGTCTGTAAGAGGACAAATTCTTGCAGAGATGTGTAGGAGAACGAGCCAGGCTGGCAGAGTAAGAGCTGTTCTGTCCGTCCTGTCTATTGTAATGGACTCCAGAACAGTCTAACTACTGAACTATTCCTGGATTTCAGTGCTGATTGTGGAGAAACTATTGATCCTGCTGAAAGATGACATCCTAGAAGTGATGCAGCTTGTGTCCAAAGGACAGTTATAGCAAGAGGACCTTGAGATGAAACAAGGAGCATGCTGGGTCTCCTGAATCTGTTCAAATAGTTTTACTTTTTTGCCAAGTAATGATCTGCCAAATTCCTGCACACCGTGTTTGGCAAATTAGCTGGGTAAACTCTCTGACTGGTAGATGGCTGTGTTCACAATGGTACATATACATATGTACAGTGACTGTAACTTATACTATCGATTAAAAACTGACTGCATTCTTTTCACCTTCTGCTACTCCACTTACTCACAACCATTTACTGAACATCATAACTGCCAAACTAAATAGGCATAGCAGTATATGTTTAAGTTATTATAAATGATTAATCATATGCTGGGTGATCATGAGATGTGCTTAGTCAACTAGTTCTCTCTCAAATAGAAGCAAAGTAAAAATCACACTTCAAATAGATTTCATACTTTTTCTCACTATTTTGCAGTAAAAATTAAATCGGCTACAGGATAAACTAAAGAGCTAACACAGCATGAAATCCAATCACATTTCTCCAGTAATGCTAACACCTACAGAAAACTTTACGGGAACCACTATATCCTGTCATTAACAGCAATCCATGTTTTTCTACAATTAGGAAGTTTAAATGGTGCTGGAAGATATTTGTGCCATTGCTGAAAGACCTGGCTGACATTAATGTGTGGTTGCCACCATGCTGCCATCTATGACAAACCTTGGTCAGCATAGGTGTGGGAGTCCTGGAAATGGGCTTTCTCCAAGAACCACCTGTATGGCGGAAGAGGCAGAGGTGGTAAACTATCATATTGGGGAAAAAAATATACTATTTTGGATATGCAGTCTTTCTGATATTAGAAAACATTCCTTTCAGTTCCCTTTGTTTTATAAGAAAATTAGTGGTGTCCTGGGAATGCTGTTGTTGGGTTGTGCATAAACACAACAAATATAACTATAGCTCCACTCTCTGTTGTATCCTTTTGTTTATTTCTTTATTATAATCTAAAAGGAAAGTAATAATGGAAAAAAACTCCCACATATTCACTTCAATCAGTACACGTAAGTCCTGGAAGACTTTAAAATGTAAACTTAGGTATATTTTACAATGTCTGTTCCAACATCATCATCTTTCTGATCCAAGAGGTAATGCTGGTTTTAAATATGCATCCTTGGCTTGATAAACCAATCTTTAGAGACAAGTCTCTTCATGCTCTTTTGCATTCAACAAAAATATGCAAACAGAGAATCCACTGAAGTAAAAATCTGTGTTCTTAAGGTAACTGCAAAATACTGGGCACCTCCGTAGCATTCAGAGTTAAGGGGCTTATCTTTCATTCATCAAAGTCAAAACCAAAATTTTCACAGGCTTGACTAGAACCAGACTAGTAATAACTGATGTGGGTGTAGTAAGAAAAGGCAACATGGAAAGCAACAAAAATTGAGTCTACTTCCTGCCAAACTTACTGAATTAAAAAAGCATTAGAAGTGTATGTTTCCAACTGGTTCTGTCCAGATCTACTCACATAAATTACACTCCTTCTAGCAGCAAGTTAGGATTATCATTTAACCACTGACTATTTCAGGGGTTTTGTCCTGAAGGAAATTCAGTGGGACACAAGTGAGTGTTCAAACAGTAGTTGTAAAAAGCCTTATCTCATCTTTCATGCTAAAATAGTGACCAGCAAAGATCCCTTCTAACTCTGTTCAACAGCTCGGAGGAAATGGGGCCAAAACAAGTAAACCTAACTTCAGCCTCCCATGTATATTTAGAAAGCCTATCAAGGACAACACCTTAGTTTATTGAACCTTGGGTTCCTCCATCCTTGCAAAGTATCAGTGCAACCAATAAAGAGTTCCATTGCTCTCAGGGAAATATCTGGAAGAGGTACCATCTGTGCTTTAGAATGCATAGCTTGTGCTTTTTAGGCAACTCTCCAGCAAAAAAATCTGTGACTGATGAAGCAGAATTCACAAAACCCTGAACTAAACTCATCAATTTTCTTAGACAAAGAAAGTCTGCAATCAAGAACTGTATTTCTTGATCTGATTGAGTCTACTGTACTGAGATGCTAAGCCAGACTAGAGGGAGAATGTGGAGTAAAAATAATTATAACTGCTACAAGTATTTCTGTGTCTCAGTTCTGTGAAATTCAAACCCAAAAATGCCTATTCATGTAGCTGCACTCACTGCTTAAGGTCAATAGCCAAAAATAAACATACAGAGAGAAACAGAGGGACAAAAGTGGCTATCTCTGAAGAATCTAAGTTTCTAATATTCAGACTTGTCTGATGCTAAGTCATCATTCTGTCTTTCATGGACAGAGTTTCTGTCTCTCGATCACGCTGACAAGTGCCTCAGGGGTATCTGCTGCCACTTACTTACAGTCACTGTATAACCTGCTACCAGTAATATGAGAAAGACCTGGTGGGAAATGTTATCTTCCCACCAGAAGTGCACTTGTGCTCTGTGTGTACATATTCCCTACTTAAGCCTTCATTTAACCACCAAAGCAAAAATACTTCTTGATTCCCACATAAAGTGCCCCAGGGAATTGTAACTGGAAGAGTACATTTTAGAACTGTCAGAGAGAGACATTTTATTACCTGAAGGATGCTATCTTAACCCAAGGTCTAAAATATAAATGAACTGCAATTTAGTTGACTTGACATCTAGCAGAAAGACAGAAGGGTGGAAAGCTTCCCAGGGATTCAACAGGGCGAAGGCCGATTTATTTAATACAGATAAATATGACAAAAAGATATTCCTATCCCAAGTTTTAATAAGTTTATGCTTGACATGAGGAACTGAAGTCTTGAGCAGCAGCTAATACAAGATGTTAACTAATAGAGTTGGAAGAGGAAAAAAGAAGCTTCAAGCAGATGAATTCAAGTTAAAGGCAGGATATTTTGGACACTGAAAATTTCTTTGTTAAGGTGTTATGGGCTGAAAGAGAGTATGTCCTTTTTCAATGACTTATCATCTGTACTGCAGGGTAAAATCTAAGGGATCTTCATAGACCCTCTAGTATTTAAGTAGAGCAGAGAATGCTTAGATATGAAAGGTCAAAGCTGCCTATGAAAAGACGAGTGAGAAAATAAACAGAGGATAAATCAAGAGATTATTTTAGAATCTGCCATCATGAAAACCCAGCCTTTTCTCAAGAGGCAGAGACGTCCTATTCTATATTGAAACACGGATTTGAGGTTTGCTTTAAAAACACATTGTAAAGCCATTAGATGATTCCTCAGGAGTGTTGTTTTGAACGTTACTATTGTTTCTTTGAGCAAAGCAATACTCTCTGTGTTTTTTAATGAGTTACCAATTTTTTTCCCATGTTGAAAGCATCAGAGAAGTTTGGTTTGATTAGGAAGGAATTTGGGTTAAGTTGCCAGAGCAGGTAGATAAAACTAAGTGGAAGAAAAAGAGGCAGTTGGGATGCAGGCTGTGGCTTAACCCTGCATTGAACTGCATTTGCATATGACTTTGGGAAAAGTTTCATAAAAAGTTTTTATAGCTAAGAGAGGTTTGGGAGTATGACATTTTCCATTTGCTGATTTCTCTGTGCTCAAGAAAGAAGACATTGTTAAAGCTTATAAATAAATACAACTTCATCAGCAATTTATTCTAATTGCCAGATTATAAGTATTGAGTAGGTTCTTAGTAGGTATTCAAACTAAATTACTTTTAAACTGCGGCAGAATATCAGAATCCTTTAATATGCAAAACTAGATTGGAAATCTGCTTTCAAAAAGTTCTAAATGAAAGACCACATCTTTCTTCCATCTTGTCAGCCTAGCATCAATCCCTTGGGTAGATCCAACAATTTCTAGAAAGCTTGCCTTAATCTCATCATGACAAAAACCAGAATTTAGTCCAAAACTATATGAAGCAGTAAAGATAAATCTCTTGACTGTTTTCTGAGATTCTCTCCTATTATTAATCCCTGTGCTGGGACATACACAATTGTGAAGATATTAATCAAAGTTTATTTTGCAGAGAAAAAGTCAATAGAATATTTAACTCTTGATTTATACACAAGCTTTAAGTATTTCACCTGTGTAATTCTGCACAGTCAGTAGCTTATTTCTTCTAATTAAATCTTTATTTCAGCTCTCAGTGGGCCTGATTTTCCTCTTACAGCAAGTTTATTAATATAACTCTCATCAATCAAATGGTGGTAGCATCTTAATGAGACTAATGTAAGAAAAAGCAAAATCAAAGGCATTGACTTTGAACAACAGTTTTGCCAGTCTGTTCACAGCTAAGCAGTGCTTACTGGATGCTGAACAGAATGCTGGGCAGGGATTTTTTTTCCTGTTTAGAAACCTGTTTTGAAGGTACAAGTGGCAAGATCACGAAAAAAAGAAAATATTTGCTCAGGAAGAAAATCAGGCGGTAAGTCTAACTACAAGGGCTAATCAAATAATCATCTTTGTCCTTTTCATATGTAATACAAACTGAAAGTTCATGTGCATATTAATGTAAAGTATTCTGTTACACTCAGCATTTTGCTATGGGCAGCAGAGTGTACACCTTACTAACACGGTAAAACATTTATTATTGTTTTTTACCAGCTCTTTATTGTCTCTGCCATTTACCACTCAGAAGCCCAGGACAGGTCATGGACTAGTCATTTGGTCACCATTAAACAACTTACAGCCAGGTTAATTAAAACCTGAAATTCTGGTTTTCAAGGTCAACAAAAAAGTCAGTTGATTTTTACTTGTAACACAAAATTCATATATACTATATACTACAGTATTTATAACCATCCCTGATTCTTTTCAGCCCATATAAAATATATATGAAATGTTCACAATATGGATAGATTTAATTATCAGATGTGTAGAGTTGAAGTTGTGGTTTGAAAGTGACTGAAGGCACGAAAGAAGCAGCAAGGTAAACAGTATCTAACATAACTAAAGAAGAAAATAAAATGTATTTTGCCAAAACCAGAAGTGATCCATAGAAAATTTTCTAGAAACTGCTGATACTAATATCAACTACCTGCAGTTTTTTACAAGTAGCAACAACAGAATGAGAGAGGTATCTAAGGCATGACAGACAGTAGGAATGTCTCATACAAAAGATACCTTTGAACTCTACACAAGGAGTGAAGAAGCTTCAGGTACACAAGACCATTTTAATAATTATAAAAATATTATTTTTCTTTTACATATTCCAAGAATAAAGTAGTGGGATGTTTTATCCTGCCAAAAAGATGAAGAAGACTGATCAAGAGACTGAGAGAATTTAATGAAGAGTTCAATATAGTGAAATCTCCAACAGGTAGGAGATGCAGATAAATAAATGAAGGAACAATTAAGTGCCTTTTTGAAGACCAAAGGATAACATGAAACAAGATGTCAGAACTCTAGATGGGATCTGCTAACACAGATCCCTGACAAATACTGAGCAGACAGCAGGGAAGAATCTCTGGGAAACAAAGAAAACTGCTAAGAACAGACTGCCTGATGGCAGCTCTCCATTTCTCTGATTTTAAATGCAAAGCAATGTCTGCTTCATGATTCCAATGAATCACCTACTATTATCCAAATGTTTTCCCACAGCATGCTATGTAACCTCTCAGGATCACTGCATTTACACAGAAGTTAAATATTTTGCATTCCTGCTTTTTATTTGATCACTCTAAAGTATTGTATCCCTTCATTCACTGCACTTTTATGTATTATTATTTCAGTTTTATTTTTGCAAAGTGTCATCAAAATATATAAAATTGCATCTGCCTTTCTTTCCTTGAACAAAATGCTCCCATGAATTAGGTATGAAAGTCAACAAGAAAACCTTTTTCTCCTACTGTCTGATCCCTTCTAGTCATCAAGAAGCACTTCATAAAGCTGTAAAGTAAGGAGGTTAGCAGTGCCCAGCTACCAGTGAGAAAAGTGGGAATTAAACTGCATTTGAAAAATTGAGAGGCTAGACTCTCCCACTTATCTGAAATCTGTGCCTGCTAAGTTGGAACTCCCTGAGTCAGTACATGCAACTTGAAGGTATTCAAGGGAAATTATGACAAATAAAACCAGACAAACCAGAACTCTGTTCCATATCAGTACCTTAATGGCACAGAGGTGAAGTAACGAGACTCTGCCACCTGAACATCAGCTTAGAGCTCTCTCATGTGAGTCACCAGCACTACAGTGTGCCCCAGAATGAAGTACTGAAGTCCCCATGTTGACTGGAAAACTGACATTCAAGCTGCTAATGTAAGCAAATTTGTAAATTATGAGAAGCACATAAAATAAAGACTAAAAGACTTTAACTTGCTCCTGGAAAAATGTGTTATTACAGGTGACAGGCAGAAATACAGCAAAAATATGAAACCCAAACCAGATTTGCATCTAGGCTGTGGTTTTAGTTAGCCTAATATTTTGTGATACCCAGGCTGCATTGCTCCCAGTAGAGTCTAATCATACCCTACACATGCAGTTACATAGAAGGCTGCACACTTGATTGCATGAAACTCTCCTTTGTCAGCTGTTAAAAACAGCCAGTGAAAAAATTGTGCACCTTTTATCTATAGGACCATGATGGTCAGAAACCTTTGTGCCAAAGGCAGACCATTTTGACTTCTAGAAAACCCAGCAGGTTTATATCATGACATCTGTTAATTCCCTGTAGAAGAAGGGAAAAAGAAGTTTGCTGTGATATATACTGTACAACAGCAGCATTCCTTCTGCAGCCTTACCTGGCAGATGCCATATTTTGCTTTTCTATGTTCACACACACAATTAATTTCACAGGCACTGAAATGCCCGTTGCAACAAAATTAACAATGAAGTCTTGAAATAAACCTAAGTTTTTTGCAGGATAGCTATGCAGATCTAAAAAATCCATACAAATAATTATGGTATGAATGAATTTGGTTTTTTTACAAGAGTATCCTGATTATCGGGAAATATTAGGAGCAGCCTAATTATTAAAATACTCCTAGAATTCCCCTTTTGAAACCAAACATTTTTGTAGAGAAAACTGCAAGACAGAAGGAAGGAAGGAAGAAAAAACAAGAAATGATGCCTCATGGATAAGGGGTGATTTCTTGACACAATATATATATTTTTTTTAATCTAACAACTGTTTCAACATTCTTGTACCTCTTACTCAATGAAACAGTAAAGGATTTAATATAGTTGCAATATAAACTTTGAATGTTGTAAAAAGTTGTTCCAGTCTCTAGGTGCACGATGATTTTAAACAACATTAACCAAAATGATACCAAATTTAAAAAAACCCAACACACGCTTACCTGATGAGATGTCTATCCGGTTCTTCTTCGCCTGGGTGACATTGATATGGACGCTGACTTTGCCCTCATTTATGTCAATCTCAACATTTCCCAGGTCATCTGCAAAGTTGCTGAAGAGAAGAAGTCCACTTGGGTTCCAGGTCCGGAAAAGGAAACTGACTGAAAACAGATCCTGGCTTGGACGACCAGGAACCTCAAGGTAACTGGTGGCATTGAAAAAGACAGGTACCGTATGTGGCTCCACACAAGAAAAACTTAAATTTCCCTAAGTAAAACAAAAAAAAAAAAAGAAAAAAAAAAAGAAAAAAAAAGAAAAAAAAGCAAAGCCATAAGCAAAATTTTAAGATTCCACTAAATCCACAGCTACCTCTAGAAAAGTATTCTAGACTTCATTCAACCTAAAGACTACTGTGATCAATGCACACTGCATCTAAAGATGTGCTATTAATGTTGTCATTATTGTTACTATTGTAATAGTTACTGATGTTTCTGGTTTTTTCTAGCAGTGTCCATTATATTTTGTACCGTACAGACACAAAATAAAAGGCAATCTGCCCTGAAGAGTTGTAGTCTAAGAAGAAGCTTAGATGAAAGCGTTAATATTTCTAGTTAAAAGATAAATTAATCACAGATAAACTTGGGCTTGTCTGTGGTCCTCATAGAAACCTATAACAGAACAGTATAAAAAATGAGTGCAGATTTCCAAATACCCTGATATCAATGGGTCAATCAATACAATACATGATGTTCCAAAAGAATGATGTATACCTTAAGAGTCAGCCTCTCTGTTATGTTTTCTACTAAGTGATACTGCATATGCTAATATTTCAGTTCATGAAGCAGAAGGATTTGGAGTAACTGATCATGAACAACACCTAATATTTTTGGCTAGTAAATATTTTTCTCTGTAAAAGAAACTAGTTTCCACACTGTAAAATTTTATTCTTCAAGAAATTCACAAAAGAGCCAGTCAACTTTATTGATCTACAAGGCTTTAAAATGCATCTGTAAACAAGATTAGAATTAGGGACATGAATTTTTCACTCTGGTTCTCATGTCATTTCTCGCAAAAAAAGACCAAATTGGTAGGATGTATTATCATTTTTTTCCCTTAGAAATCATAGGTACTTTGTAGTAATCTGTGTCCAGAATTAACTTCTTACTGCATGAATGCAAATATAACAGGAAAACTTCCTCTGCTGAAGAATTCCTGTAGTGTGTGGCAAAGTGGATCCTGTCCTGTGGTTAGGTTTTCTCACACACTTGCAGGTGGATATTATGTGGCAATTCTAGTTCTATTTGGGAAGGAAGAATTTTATCTGATGCAGTATAGAAATTATTACTAAAATCAAGACAGAAATTCCTCTGATATTTATTTGTGCATTAAAAAATATTAAGGCTTGAACAACAGTTTTTGGAGGTACATAGATATTTAGAGATGTAGTCCACCTTGGCAGTGTTCAGAATCCACGTAGAAGTCAGTCGTCATCTTTATTGTATAATTATTTTTAAATTCCATATTACTGACTTACTGATTTAGGCTTTTATGTCACATTTCTGTATTGGTAGTGTATAAATGCATCTGAAAGTTCATCTTGAGGGAAAGTAGAGAATTTGGAAGCAAGATAGGATATTTGTGCCTGAAATAGTGTAGGAGGAATGACCTAAGCAAATTTTTTTAAGAAGTAATTATGTTCAGTCGGAGATAACGGATTACATCAAGAAGCAAGTTTTAGCACTCATTTGCCAATGTCCAAAACCATCACTTTTTAAAAGAATCTCACATCAGAAAAACACCTTATCTGTATCATAGCGAGATACAACTGGTGTGGCAGACACAGCTTCAAGATACAACTGGTGTGGCAGACTCAGCTTCTTATTTGGGATTTCCATGTAAAAATCCAAGTTAATAAAAATAATATTTTCTTGAGCACTAGGATAAATACTTGGATTTCTCTGCATAACGACTTCTTTTTCCTGCAGAACATCAGAAGTTTTACAGAGTCTACCTCTAAAGGCCAGTAGAATTAGCAGTAACTAGACTATCAATTTGGCAGCTTCCGGGATCAATTATGGAACACAGATATTTCCAGTAATCTGGAATTAGAGAAGACATTTCTTTAAATTGATCTCTTAGACTTGTTCCTAAACTGAAATCGAAATAGGTAACTCATTTGTATGAGTAGTTTTAATCTAAACACTTCCAAGTTTGCTACAGAATACTTGTGCTTAAATCACAAATTTTTACATACAGTAAAAAAAAGGTGGAGAGTGTCTGAAAAACCCTCTGTAACCCTCGGCTATCATTCTCAGTGTAGTGGTCACCCTAGTCATAGAAACAACTTCTGTTACATTGTTAAGGCAGTCCTGCGTAGACATGGAAGGCTACATCATTTTTTGAGAGATGTCATCTCACGGTTCAGTCACAGATACCAATTAAGCAGTGCTCAGAGAGCATTCTTTTCAAGAGTTCCTTTTGCTGCCTTGTTACCAAGAGGAAGTAACAATTTCCTCATTACAAGAAGGCTCTTACATCCAATTGACACTCTCCTGTCATCCTGATGTTTTGGATACTTGCATGTATAACACCTATTAATGTTAATGGCACTGAATGCATTCAAATCCTTTTTCACATCAGTGAAAATGCATTTCCCACGAACAGCCTAGCTGCATTAAAAATTTCTTGAGAAAGTAACATGTAGTTCTAATTTCCCTGCTAGTTAGCATTTTTCCTACTGAGTTATTCAGATTAATATGAACTGGATTTTTGATCCCCTCTATGACTGTAGTTCACAAGATGAGTCTTCTTTTAAGTACAGCCCATCTTATATAGATTGCTCACTAGTTCTAGGTCAGGAGTTCGAGTTAATCTGCAGCTTGTCTCTATAATAGCCTCCTCATTTTTCAAAGAGAATGAGATCCTTTTCTGTAGATTCAGAGTGACGTGCTGAATAGTTTTCTGGACAATGACATCTGGAAGTCAAATATATACTGTGCATTTATATTGAAACTCTTGGTCTTATCAGAGAATTTTTCATACTACATTGATAGGGAAAAGATAAAAGCGACTTAATTTGTGTAGCTTGAGCTGTGTACCATGATCTTTCATCTATATGGCAAATTAGATTCATGTTTACTTATTAATCAATTTTGCCTATCCACATTCAAGCATTATCCCTTGTGTAAAATATCACTGTAAATAGCTTTCCCAATTAAAAGACCTACTGGCTGAATAGGGAGCTCCCAGAAGACAGGTAATGAGTTTATTAAGACTACGCTACCTTTTAAATCAGGGTGGATCATACAGTACAGGCAGTGCACTGCACGCTAATGCCATCTCAAATATCACAAAAGAATAAAAACATTTTTCCCCTTTACTTTCAGAATCTAAACCAAATATGTTACTAAAGTCAGCGCTGGACTTTATTTAAATTTAAAATACTTTTAATCTGTCTTTTGATCTTCACTCTTCAATAAAGCAAAAAGATGCTTGGTGGTGCTTTTTTGTTCATAACATGTATGCATATGAGACATAACTTTTTTAAAATTTAATTTTGTTCAGAGACAAATAAAGATCATCCTCATCTTATCATCTCCGATTTTTTGGGCCTCCTCATTGTGTATAATTAATTTGTCAAGTCCCTCTTCACTGCGTGACTTCTGAAATTCATCTTCATCTAGGAATATAATTTTCTTTTGTTTCACAGCACTTTAAAATCCTTCTTTACTCAGAATTTATCCTTCCTTTGTGATACTTCTCACAACCACACTGATTACTTTGCTTGTATTCAGCCCCATTATATTGTGTCTGTCGTGCCTTTTAAGGTAATACACTATTTGGGGCAAGGTGTGTTTCCTGCTGTGGGTTTGTACAGAATCTCCTACAATGGAGCTTTGAACACCTGTTGGACTGCTTGAGTGACATCACCATGAACATGCTTAACAACAACAATAGTTTCAAACAAGTCTATTTCTCCTGCTAAATCATGCTAAAAACGAGGAGAAAAAATGGTTCTGTAAAAAACATAAAAATCCATGTTGATTTAGTTAGAGCAAAATTGATTTTACTTTTGAAGAGCTGAAGCAATTTAAGTACTTTTACTGAAAACAAAGGTCACTTCTATTTTTATAGTCATTCTCAGCATTGGAAATCAACAGAATCATCAAATTAAACTGGCACATCATCACCTCTTGATGTGGCACTAATACTGCCAGAGCTTCTTATGAGGATTTTACTTTCATGTTATGGGCAACAGAATTTTAAAAGCAAAGAAACAAAGAAAGAAAGAAACAAATACAATCAGAAATATGATTTTTCAGAGACTTACATGTCTCCTAGCTATGCCCCACTTTTGAGAGGCTAGGACTCTAGAGGATAGGATTTGCACTGTAGGAACTTCTTAAGCAGCCCTTCTGTTCAGAAAGAGGCTTTAAGAATAGGTCCTAGTAACTTTAGTGGACCTGATTGCACAAAATGGAAAGATTGCTCCTGTACAAAGATTCTTTTCTAAATCAGGTATCAATCTTTCAAAATCATGGTTATATTACAGCTGAAAATGCTCTGCAGGAAGGAAATCACGTGTAATTTTGAAAAAAAAAAATTAAAAATCGAAGTTTCAGGAGTTCATGAGATTGGGTTGAAAAATTTTTAAAAGTGGAATCTTACTGCATGGAATAGATATCATATTCTTTCTATTTGACAATACTGAAGAAATTCATGTATAGAAAAGGTTACAGATATCAGGCTGGATTACTGAGTTTGTATGGGCAAACATCACATACTCAAGACTATCACTTGGATTTCATTGACGATTTAGCCGTAATGTTCATAAAATTACATGAAACTTCAGTTTTACTGTCCAAGGTTAATCAATCCTTTGCATGACATCATCACTGCATATGTATAGCTTTACAATTTGTTACATAAAGGAAAATGAAATAGTGTAAAGCTACATATTGTTAGCAGGAATTTGTGAGTCTGTAAGCTTATACAGAAGAAAGGCTTGAAAAGTTATTCGAACAATCTCAAACTTATGGCAATAATACATTTATTTCTTACCCACATTGCCTTTACATGCCAGCAAGCATTTTCAGGAACAATTACAGCTTTAAAACCACAGGAATTAAAGTACATTCTTTCTTAATCACCCTGCCCATAAAGCCAAAAGTCTGAACACGAAAGCAACTATGAACACTTAAGCCACAGCAAAAATAGAATAAAATGGTAATAAGCTCTGTAATGTTAATAAGCGAATAATGATTTTCGAGTATAATATCTTGAGGTTTTTCAGATGTATCAGAAAATACTGTAGAAGTATTCTCATCCAAAGCCTTTTGCACTCCAGCAATCCAACTAGCTCAGCAGGGATGGAATATTATCAGAATTTAAAAGCCAAAAGAAAGCTGCGATTCATTTAATAATAAATCTTGTCTGCACTGGTTTTGGACTACTATAATTTGAGGAGAAAGGGAAAAAGCACTTAATGGTTCCGTTGGTTTTTTTTTAAAAAGAAAAAAAAAGCTATCTGACTGACACTAAAGGTTAATTTTTGAAAGGTGAAACAAGACCCCAGAAATAAAATGCTCATACATGTGGTAAAATTTGTTTTGTGTTTTATATTATTCCAGTATATCACAAGACTATCAGCTACACACCCTCAAAAACCTTCTAGTATCCTTTAGAAAGAGAAGCAGAAGTGTAGATGACCCTGAAATTATGCTCTTACCACATTTGAAGGTTCCAATTTCTTCCTCTTGGCAAGGTCAGTGATATTATTGCCATTGTAGTTGATGCTCTCCATGCAGCCTTTGAAATTTTTCCTACTGTTAGAACTTGGCTTGCCAGAAAAAGGCATACCTCCAAAGGTAATCTTCAAATGAAACAGAAAATGGTAGATAGTTACAGGAAGGCAAAGACTTTTAAACAATTTTGCTGTGGATGTATTTTCTTTCTTTGAACACTCAACCACGGCAAAGAGAGCTGGCAACACTGTTTACAGGAAAAGGATGTATCAAAATAAATACTGCAAAAGAAGAAAAAAAATGGTAATGAATTTCAAATATTTATGGTAGCCAAACCCAAGTATTATTCCAGTTGTCCAAATAGTGAACAGACACACATCACAGTTATTCATACATGAACTGCTCTTCCGATTGCTACCAGAAAATAAGCCTTTCAAACAAAGAAATTGGAATAAATTTCCATCACAATCTTTTTCTAAACAAAAGTAGACATGAAATTAGTCAGATAATCTGATTCAAATCATTCACTCAGCTCTGTGTGCCAGAGCTCAGACTACACCAAGCAGTGGTGCCCTCCAATATGGCATGTTATTCTCCCTTAATGTTTATATATCTGCTTCATCCAAAAGAATTTACAGAATCACATAGTTAAAGATGCAATCCCCTCTTAAACAGAAGGGCTTTTCACTACCATGAACATGCTTTTGTCATGTAGTTGTAGTCAATGAGGAGTCATCCCTTGATTTAGCTGGTCAAATCATCTCCTTAGAGAAGAGGAAGACAACAACTGCAAAGACTCAGTCATCAAACTGAAGCAGGAATTGTTTTTGTCTTACAGCTAAATTTCATTACCCTGGTTAATTCATTCCGGGTTATCCATAATCTATAGTGCTAAAAAACTTAGAAAACCAAATATTTACGCACTGAAAGTGGTCATCTCTCTTGAAGTCTTTCTGTCACTCCATAGAGACTATACAGATCTCTACTACATCATGGTCTTTATGGAAATGATTGGAAGTGAATAATGTTACATGTGTTCATTAATATTTTGCAACCCAAATGTAGACACTGAAAAGCTTTGGTAGAGAAATTTTTCAGCTTTCTGCAGCATTCTGTGAGAACTCTGTGGTTCTCATGAAAGCTATGATAAACACTGCTACGGGTTCTTAGTAAACTGAGTTTTATGTGTGCACCTGGGATCTGTTTTTCAGAGTTGTTATTGTACACAGTGAAATAATATTTTGAAGTAGGTGTTGTGAGCCTTAGCCAATAGGACAGGGGGTGGCTGGTCCAAGATCCAATAACCTCCTGTCATCTTTGGGAACCAAGTTATATAAGTCAAATAATAATTAATAAAATAACCACTTTCTTCCTGAACTTGGATTGTGTCGTTACTCGCCGTTCTTGGTACATCACAGCGACACCCAAATGCCAAGAATAAGGGGCTCACGAGAATAGTCCCTGCAATCTATGTTAGATAATTATATCCATCAGATGATGGCATAAATAGTAATGAAACCTTGTTTTTCTGCCTCGCAAATGCTCAGAAAAATATCAATTTGTAGTCCGCTGCTGAGATTTGGCAGAATGAAGCTTTTAAACATTATTCATTGTCAATTCCATTTGTTATTACCAACAGCAGGAAAACAGAGCTCTAGGCTGACATTTTCCGTTTTGAAAGCACATAAGATACCACTTTCTACCCCAAAGAGGCAGCTTCCACTTGGCATATACAAAGAACTAAAGCTATACAGCTGAAACCTAAAATCTTTATAAATCACACACACCAGCTTTGTAAAAGTTTTGTGGACACATCCTCAGGTATTGTAAATTTACATGACTTGACTTTAGAGAAGTTACAGCACTTCACATGGACAATGTGACTAATATTTTAATGGTTGTCAAATATTTTATGCATGTTATAGTCATGTGTTTGGATTAAAGTAACAGGAAAAGAAAGAACTTTGAAGAAAAGACAAAGCAAAAAACACATAATGTGACAGTGAATTAAGAATGGGACTATTTTTTGATCTTAAAAATGCAATCAGAACTAATGTTTATTCTTCTTTTGTTTTTACTTAATTTTTCTGAAAGAGATTAACCTGGAAACTATTTTGTCTATGAAAAATAGTTTTTATTCTTTTGGCTTTATTCCCTGTTAATCACAAAAACAACACCTCTAAATTTAGTCTGTGATGTCTAAGCCCAAAACCAGTGAGATAATTGAGAGGAAAGGAAGGAGAAGACGTTAAGTCTCTTGAGCTTATAGGAACCACAGAAATGTATACACACACTCTCAAATAAGTTCGATTAAACACAGGGATCCATGTATATGGAGAATTAAATGTATCTTTGAGAATTGCCAGTGAGATGTCTTAATGCAGAGAGGATGGGAAGGTGAATGTACTGAATTCAGTTCTTACTAGGGATACACTTATTGTATGCAATATATTTGTTATGTAAACATTATATATATATATATGTGCACAAATTGCAAAAATTGCACAACCCTGCCTTATGGCATTCAGCCTCACTTTTTCTGTAGTTCACTCACTTGAAAACCTTTAATAAAATCTATTTATGTGTTTTAAGTAGTTCAGTTCAGATCATCAGTGCTCAATAAGTAAAATAGGTACAGGCAAATTTGCTTGTTATTTTCTCATTAGAACTCCTAACAAATAAAATATTCATAAAGATTTGTTGGAATATAATCAAATATTTGACTAAGAAGCATTTACAATTATAAGTACTTTTTTTTCAAATATTCATGTATTCTTAATCAAAAAATTGAAAAAATATCAACACACAAGTTAATTCAAACTTTTTTCCATGACATCATTTATAAGTGTGGAAATTACATATTTGGTGCAGCCAACCACATTAATTCTCTCTAGAAACAGTAAAGAGTATAAGAAAATAATTCACAAAAATTGCAATAGCCAACACGTCGAACTTTGTGTAACAGATTAGAGGAGCTGAACAAGTTCATAATACCTGAAGCTGTAGTGTAATCAAACAACAAATCCACATTTAATTACTACCAACACTTGTGTGAATTAACCTGACTGATTAAACAAGTTTTCTTACAACTTTCCTAACTCGTCATTGCTTCTTTCTGGAAAGAAGTTACTGATGCCATATTTGGGAAAATACAAGGAAGTATCTACCTACCTAAGACAGGACAGACCAAGATCCGTACTAATAAAAAGGTTCTAATGTGCTTTCTTTGCTAAAAATAAATACTGACAACACAGATTAAGGCTTTCTGATTCAAGTGCAAAATTATCACCTGAGAGGAACAACTGATTGCACCATAATTTTTTTAATATAGTTCCTGCTTAGAGCACCTGCTTTTAGAGATTTTAAAAATCGTGTATGCATAGCTTCCTGAATAACACAGATCTCCCACTTTAAAACAAAGGGCTGAGATGATTGTTACACCAGATGGGACTTGGTAGGCTAATTAAGAGAAGCATAATTTGTACTTGAGAGACAACACCATTGGAAAGAAAATTTCAGGCAGTGTAAGGGAATAAGTAATCAAAGAAACTATGAAAAAATAACAAAACAAATTATGTTAGCTTTCTTATTGTACTTATCTTTACAAAACCAATTTGAATGAAAAGAAAGAAGTTTCACTCTCTACCTCATAGTCCAGGTCCAGGTAATCAAATTCTCCATTGGTTCTGAAGTGCTGCATGTGTCTGTCGAGGGTGAGATTGATGTTCCTCCCGTGGCGCTCTATGATGATGGAGTGCCAGTGGTGATCATCCAAGAGGCTGCTTGTCGTCACAGATGTGTGGCCAAAAATAGAGCCAAGCTGGTTGCTGCCTGAGAACAGAAACAATAGCATTTCTCACCTCATACCAGTTAGGCAAACATTTTCCTCTTTCTTTGTCAATGTTTCACCTGAATCATACCAGACATGCAATAAACTAGAGTAAGTCAGTCTGCTATGAAATTGAGATCTGCCCAGTGGAGAGTTGCTGCCACAAATATAAATAGCTCGACCAAATACAGCACCAAACTCTATATGTATAAATTCATAATAACAGTTATTTGGAGATGAACCAGAGAAGCAATACCAATTTCCAGTTGTAAAGCTGCTTACATCTAGGGTTTCCTGCCTACAATCCTACACTACAGAAAAGAAAAGCTGTCACCTCTGGGCCAGGTCCTGAGTTGCATTGGAACTGTACTGATTTATGACTGCTGAGGAGGACATGAAGCCTGCTAAGAGATTTTGACAACAAAAAGCCTTTTCACTCTTGAGTTCTATGTTTTGTGGCCTCCACCAGCGTCACTTTACCAGCAGGCAGAGGGGAAAAGGCTCAATGCAGACTGAGCTAACAGAAGCAAAAACCATCTTCTGCTAATACAGCTTATTTTGGTCTCTTCTCCTGAAGCAATCTTCCTATTCTGGAAGTCAAACTACTAGCAAGAATATAGTTTTGCAATTCTCTGCTGTGTTATCCAGGGGGTTTTGCCAGTGCAGCTGTGCTAGTCAGAGACCACATCTCATTGCCATCTGACTGACATAGCTAAGCCAGCAAAGGTTGATAACATGGATCCCAACTGAAGCAGCAAATGACTAATTCAGCAGTAAGTGTGAAATATTGCTGCACTGCTCAATAACTCAATGCAATCTTCCATGTTCTGAATACCTAAAGGGACCTAAAGCATTTCTGAGGCTGAGAATTTCTTACCCTCAAGAATGCCTGCAACTCAGACATTAAGGTTTGTGCATGCTGAAAACACATTCTGGCAAATCATACTTCCATGGCTTGAGACATTACTTCCCTACAAATGACCATCCTGCCTTTATGCTGAAGGCCAATGGTCCTGTTGGTCAAAAATAAAATAAAATCACATGCACATCACCGAGCCTCAGTTTCTTCAACATGAAGTCAAATGCAGTGCAAAGTGAAACCTAAATCCACTTTTGTCTCCCCATCCTTCCACCAGTCCCTGGTGTTTGAAACTAAGTCCCTGGATCTCACCAGGCAAGATGAGCAGCCTTTTCTACTGTCTTTGATGCAAAGACAATACTCTCAGACAGAGGAATAATAATAATAATATCATAAAGCATTACTTCTGTTTATTGAGTATGTGTCACAGGGCCTAGTCCCATTTATCAGCCTAATGATTTAAGAATATCCTTGCCAAACTCATATATGGAAGTTATAACAGCTCATAAATACAGTCTGTGCTGAAGAATATAGAGGAACAGGAAATGAAAGGGTTACTATCGCAATTAAAATTGTTAAAAATAGGTAACTGCTATAGGAAGGTGTGCTTTCCTCATCATCTGTTCATGTTGATCGTTAGAAAAAGAACAGGAGAAAATGCTGGTGGAAATAAGTACCATTCAATGTAAATAACAAATGGAACAATTTAGTCTTCACATGTCTGTAAGAGAACTAAGGAAAGTTGCATGAAATCTTTTTCTAAAGTTCTTTTCTTTGAATAGAAAAAATATGTGAAACCAGATAAATGTGGTTATTTTTCATAATAAATGTACTTTATAAATCCAGTCACTTATGAACCTGTAGTCCTCTACTGGGAGGACTGGAATTAGAGTAATATATAGAGGCTTCATCATAAGATTGCCTGATGAAACAATCTGTCTCTTTTCCTTTCCTAGTCCTCCTTCCTAGACTCTAGGAAGGCTACTGAACTCCAACTTCATGTGGCCTGTAGCTTCCTAGACCGATACTTTTTTTTCTGCAAGGTTCCTAAGGGTGACCTTTATTCCTCCAGAAGTGATGACAGTGTCCTTCTCTCACACAAAGCCACAGCTAAGGCCAAACATAATTCTAGTAACCTTTTTTTTTGTTTGTAGTAATGACAATATATTGCTGATCTTGCTTTTTTGTATGATCTTCTTTTCATAGTATCTCACACAGAGTGAAAAGGACAGGTGGAACTAAACACACACTACATTGCTCCCTCCCCCCCTGCCCCCATATAGAAAGGGAATTAAAAACATTTTCAACAAATTATCTGATTAAATTATTGGGCTTATCATATTATTGTGGGAAAGAGGATGAAATGTTTGACCTAAAATTTTTGTGGGACAGCTGAAAACTACCACAAAACTAAACAATCAAAACATACCTAAATTTAAATTTAGGACAAGTTTGGCTTTCTTCAATTCCAAGGTGATATAGTCTCCTTGCTGTCCTTCTCCATGGAAGATTACACCTTCGCTTTCGGAGGTCTTAAATTTCAGAGAGATGACATCTTTCAGTGTTTTCATTTTCTTATTCCTGAATCTGTATGGTAACACTACATGGCCATCAAAATTGATAACATCAGCCCCTAAAGGAAAAAGCAAATAACATCATTGATGAGTGATTGTATATTCCTGTGGCCACTGGAAAAGCAGACCTGCCATATGCAGATTGTACCTGAACAGAATAAAAAATGTGCAAGGGTGATATGCATTGTAAATATATTTTCTTTTGACCATAATTTAATACCATAAAAAGTAGGGACCAGGCAGAACATAAATTTAATCCACCTAATGCAAAAATAAAAAAAAAAACAACCAAATTTGGGAGGACAAATGCTACAACTGTACTCAATAACTTTCATTTTCTCTCAAATATAGTTGTTGCCATGTACATTTTCCTAATTATAGCTCAAAATGAAAGGTAAACATCTGAGTGTAAGGAAGTATCAAATGAGTATAAATCATTTGATACTTCCTTAAAATTCACTATAGGTATCTGTAAGGACTGTAAACAGTAAAATATGAGCCCAGATTATCTGCCTGGCAATTTTAGATTTTATGTGAAACATAGACATATGCCTTGTCTATTCCAGGAAATGGTGCGTAAGTTGTGACCTCAACTAATTTTGAGATGAAAAAAAACCCCTGTCATTTGAACTAATTTTTGTTTCATGTTTGGTTTTGTTCAAAATACGTGAAAACTGAGAGATGCAAACATTTAAGGTCAATGCAATATTCATACAAATATTGCATAATAACACTAAAAAAATTCATGTTGTCTTATTTTCATGACTTAATCTCTACTCTAAAGAATGAACACAAATTTTCCACAATTTTCTGGATGTTAGAACCACAGTAAAAATAGCTGCAGAACCGGATTCCATTCAACACATGCATTTATGCTGAATATTGAATCTTGTAACTTAAGCTGAGTTCTGTAAAATATATCAAACAGATATTTATTTACCTCTAAAAATTTATAGAGATTTAAGAAATCCCCTTCTTAAACTACTAATAATCAATCACCAGTGTCTTATCTACCATTTATATGAGCATTTAATCCTCATTGTGGACAATTAACAATTTGAATAGTCATTAAGTAAAATACTTATAAAGGAATTAAAAAAAATATTCATTTTTTTAAAGAAAAAAACACCTTACCCATGTTCTTCAAAAGCATTTACACTTCTTATTGACATACCATATTCATTCATGCTCTGAATGAAGAGAAAGATGGCATTTTATCATATATTCTTCAACCACATCTGATTTTTGCCTTCTCCTGTGGGCTGCTCTTCAGTGATTGTTTGCAACTTCTTAAAATTCCTAACTTGTGTTTGTTATTATGGTGGGAATTAATTTAAATCTTTCATCCCCTCTCAAAAACACAAACACATTTCTGTTGTGTAATTAACACAGAAGACTGTTTCAAAACTCCATTAAAAGACTATGCATGCTATGCCTAACTGCATATATTTCAATTTGAATTGACATGGCCAAGTCTACCTAAGCCTGCAAAGACTTTTGATGAAATGATAAACTGTTACCCCCTTACTGTTTATGCCAACTAAATTGTGAAGGGTTTTATTCGGTGCGTAAAATACAAGCCTTACAAATTGGCTGCGATATCCCGTAATTATCGCCATGTATCTCGTTTTTGTCAGAATGCAGCCATGTAAATTAGAAATATCAGTTTTCTTTATAAAACACATCTTAAAATGCAAATTTCAATAACAAATATCTATTAAGCTTTAAGTGCAATTAAAATCCTCAGCCTAATCTGGTTCTTCCAAATGACAAATTTCAGGCATAGGAATCAGCTCAAAATTAAATATCGAAATGGTATTTTTTATTTGTGGTGCAATAAATCCATTTAGAAATTATCAGCATGAAAGAGGACACATTTACTTGGGCATAAATGCAGAAGTATTCACAAGCAACAACATGGGATTTCAGAAGTGGGGTTATCATGATTCAAGTAAATCCACTACTTCTGGAATGATTACTTTCTTTAAGAAACAAAGAAAAGAGTTAGAAAAATACTGTAGCAAAGATTATATGAACCAGTTGGTTTTGTTTGCCTTACTAGCTGTCAAAAGATCTGAGAAATTAATTCTTGAGATTTTTGTATGTAGTTTTTGGAAAAAAAACCCCAAATTTTTAGAAAAACATGGAATCTCTTTATAGGGAAAAAAAACCCCAAAACCCCAGCATGATAGTCATTCTTTTATCACAAGATTCATACTTTTGTGTAAAGCAAATTTGGTATAGAGATCCTGCACTTTTGAATCTACATAGAACTGCCTGGCACAAGTGTTATAAATGAAAGAAGATTGATGGACATTACAGCTTAAGTAACCTTCTTACCAAATATACATAATAAAAATATGATTCCACATGCAATGTCTGAGATTGTCTTGTATAAAATGTCTTAAATTTACTTTCTGATGGTTACAGAAACTGCTATGGGGTATGGGGTATATCAGCTTTCCCCTAAGCCCAGCTGGTACCACTTTCTAACATCAGCAAAAGTTGCTTTAACAGTCAGGTATCTGACGCAGAGCTGATCAGGACCATGTGGTTTTTTTGGATTCACAACAAGATGTCCATGCTAAGGCAAGTATCCCTTCTGTTCCTACGACATTGTTGCAGTTGCATATATGTTCTCATAAAGCTGAGTAAAAGGGCCACATTTTTCCAGAATCCGTCCCTGCATTTCCATGTTTTGAAAATAATTCAATTAAAAAAAGAAACAGCATCAATCTTTGATTAAGCAGGGGTTTTTTATGCATAGCTGTGCTGTCAGCATGGGTCTGAATGATAATTCAATCACCTGAAGATTACATAGCAATTATGTTTAAGAGTTATCATATGTAGACTGCAGTAATGACTTGTGTTCCTTCTATGATGACACTCAGCTATTTAATATCATGATAATTACCATGGTGCAGAATGGTACTCAGACAGTAAACCATATAATTCTTATAATTGCAGTGTAAATATATAATTTTTCTCATCCTTAGCCGCTCAACTATCAGCATTAGTAGGAAAGAGATGTAAGCCATCCCATGAAGTATGTTTGCCTGCAGTCAGTGACTGTTCTCAAAGGCTACTGCTGCAACGGGGAAAACCTTTTTACGAAAAGATAAAGTTAAAAAAGAAGGAGAAAGAGGAGAAAATGAAGAAAGACAGGGGAAAGAAAGACTGAGAAATTTTTTTTTTTTTTTAATTACATGGAAACAGGAAATAGAAACCTGATTACTTGCAATTTGATTTCTGCCCTACTGGATTTCCTGTTATTCTGATAGACTGGAAACACTGCTAAAACAGGAAAAATATACCACTGTTATTTGGCTAGGGAGATGTGTTAGGCCTTATCCCAGTAAGTGTCTGAGACACCACACTGGAACCATTTCATTGCTTAATGCATCATCAATTTTCCTCTAAAATTTTTTTCAGAAAGCCTTGCCAAGATTGACAGGATATTGGGTGGCAAATGCGACCCCATTCATAAATCTCAAAGGAAACTAAATCCCCAGTAACGGGACTTCCTACCTATGCTTTTGTCCTGTACTTTTGGCTGCACGCAGGATTTGGCAAAATTTGTTCAGGGCATCAAATCTATTTGATGATATTTTATTTGATGCTCCAAAACAACTTATTAAATAATTATAAAGAAACATCCCCAAATCAGACTCAAGCTCCAGAACTTCTCTACTTCCTCCACTTATGAAAGAAATGTAACTATCCCCAATGTCAGCACTTTAAGAATGAAGAAGTGCTCATTCACAAAGACTCACAAGATACTGAGACTTCTGCACAGCTACTTAGCTACTTTGATCAAGGTACTGCCTGGAGTTACCAAAAAATCCCTGCTTCCTGACACAGTAAAATAAAAGTGATCAGAACAAAGCAGAACAGCAAAGTGCTTTCCAGAAAAATGTTTACCATACAGTGAACAAAAACCACAGCAATATGTTTCTCCTCCTAAATTACAAATTTAACATGTACACATATTTTTAAATTGCTACTGATCTCTGAATGATTGACTCTTCAAAGCATGTACAGAATATTTCAGTGGGATTAAAGATATAAAACTTCTGTACTACTGACAGACAACGACCTTAGGTGAAATTTTCTCACTCGTGTTATCTCTCCTCTGTTTTTTCATCCGCTTAAATCATCTGTTTAGACTAAATGAACTTTAGGGAAAAGATCATCACTTTTAGCATTCTTTTCTTACCCCATAATTTGAAACTTACTTCTGATGTGCTAGTAGTATAGTAATAGATCGTAATAACCATATGCTGAGCATCCACCACGTAAAAATATCAGAGATGCATCAAAGTGCCTTTGGCTGGACCAAACGATTCCACATCTGTAGTCTCACTTATAGCTATTAGTCACGGGTACTAAAATATCATTACAGGAAATATAAGCACATAAACAGTGTATTGTTTACATATCTTAACAGCAAAAAAATATGCTTTCTTCTAACAAAGCACGGGATAAGGCTCAAAATCATATCAAAAATAAAGCCTTATTTTTTTATTTCTCACAAAAAACTACATATACAGAAATATCTTCAGAAAATCCTAATCTACTTTTTCAGTAGTTCCGTATCCTGTCAAAATGACAGCGTGGTCGAATTTGCTGCTGGAGTCTTTGCAGCTCGAGCCTCAGTGGAACTAAGTTAGCTGAGCTAATGTTAGAGATGCATTGCTACACCTCATTTCACCAAAAAAAAAAAAAAAGAGGAAGCCATGGCCCAGCACAACAGTCAAAAGATTGCCTCCTCTTTTATGTTTTCTTACAATGAGGCAGAGAGCCAAAGGTACCATGTTTGAGCACTGCCTTCAGGCACTACAGCCCAGCCGTAAGGACACGGGCAGCTCTGGCCTGAAGTCTGCTGCAGCCAAACTGACGCTGCCTTTACTCCCTTTTTCAAAAGGCAACGCACCTGCCACAAAGGAAAAAACATCTAATACAGATACAGATGTATGTTGCATATGCAATAATGCATACTTATTCATATTCTAGAAGCACATAGTGAAGGAAAATCAATCTCACGTTTCTGTTGCCTGCTTAGTTTCCACTGCACTGAGCCTGAATCCTGTTGTTATCTGTCAAGTGATGTCAATGCTTGAAAGAGAAAATATACCATTGCTAGGAGGTGTGGAACTTTTTCCTTGTTTTTCTTTACATGCCATACAGTGCATATATGGCAATGCAGCATGAAAGTAGTAAGAGTGTTTTGTCAAGGTGTATTTTTAACTCAATTCTTGGGTAAATGACACAAATTTATTTTTTATATGCCTGCCAGAAGCTCTCCAAATAAATCTGTGAGGAAGTATTCCCTAAGGTAGTGAGAATGCTTTGCCAAGTTTTGAGTGCAATATCCACTGAAGATAAACAAAAAGCACTTGGTACTTTTAATTTCTTTCCCTATTTTTATCCTAGTATAATATTCCTATTATAATAAATGTTGTTATTATAATGGTGGGATAATACTACTAATTTTTCTAACTCTTGTGCAAGTGTCTAGAAATGTGTGGTTCTTTGTCATCATTTTCTGTCTAATAAGAAACAAATGTGACAAGTGAAATGAAAAAGTGGCAGAAGGAAAATTAAAAAAGGAAGCAAAACAAAAGAATATGGACTATATAAAAAAGAAATGTAATATAATGACCATGGCTAAAAATTGTCCTGTGTCCCCCCGTTTTTTCTTTTTTAAGTAGGAAAATTGTGTTCTTTCTGTAGCTATTAAACTAAATTTTTATACAAGCTAATTGTTGCTTAAGACAATAATTTTGAGACGAGTGTACAAAACAGTGAAGTACTCTGCAGTTTCAACTAACTTGCATTAGGTACAGCATACACAGAAGATAAAACACTAAAGCATTGAAAGTTTTATGAACTTAGATTAGGCCTCCAAATATGCTACACAATTATTTTCTTAAGGGTGCGTGTAAATAGGATGGTTTCCAAGAACTTAAAAATGTAAGGTTGATGATTTTTTTTGGCTGATGATTTTCAAGCAAATTTTCTTTCATTGATTCTTCAAATATCAAAAAGATAATTACTTTAAAAACTAGGTGGGAACATTTTTAAATATGCTATGTTTTTACTATAAGGTGGATAAATGAGAAAATGAACACAGTTATAATATACTTTGCATTTCAGTTTTAAGCTTATACATTCTAACCACGGTTTGCAAAATAAACCATACCAAATAGTACATAGTAGTCTCCTTTAGTGGACTACTATCGGTGCCAGAGAGAACTAAGACTGTAACCCAAGATAATCTCCATTTCAGACAAAAACTATTCCTTCCATAATGTACTCTGCTTTATGACTCCAGAAAGTCAATTACAATGCAGGCTAAGAGATACAGTCTATTTCAAGTAGTCTATTCCTGGGGAAAAGAAGACATTCAGCATCAATAAAAATACAGCTTTCATGGCTGTACACGAGTTTTCACACTTTGAAAAGTGAAAAGTTTTCATATGTATAGCACTACAAGGTTCATTTACAATCATGAAAATTAAAATTCAGGCACCTTGCAACTATGAACTAGACGCTGCAAAATTTTCTCTATGATCTACTATTCTCTAGCTATGGTACTTTGAAATAAATTGGTAAGAATATATGTATAATTCAAATACTCTAAAGAAAGTCAGCTTTTTTGTATTTTATCATGCTGTTTTACAAGCCAGGAGCATTTCTTGCAATCATAAATACATTTAGTTCTGTCCTTCATTTTGAAACCCATCATTTGACATTGGATCTCAATGGGAACATTAAAGTATATAATTAAACTTTAAAACCAGGTACAGTAAAGAACTTAATTTACTTGAAAACAGCTAGCCTCTAGTAATGTTTTCACTGTTTATTAAAAAGGTAAATCACAAGAGCTCCAGGCCAATAAAAAAAGACTGCTCTGACTCTCTCACAGTAAATGGCCAAAACAGGTCTCAATCCTTATTACACTGCTGAACTTGTTCATTACTTAATGAAAAAAACTACAGCAAAGAAAGAAGTTTTACCATGTCTTACAACATTTACACTCAGTTTACTCAGTTAATAAATGATCTACAAAATGGACAAGACAATCTATTAAAACATTAAGGAAATGGATGACTAGCTGGAGCCTTGGTTTTAGTGTTTACATTTACATGAAAACAGGAAGACATGCAGTTGGCCTACAAAATACTGGTTTGGAAGTTCTCTTTTTGATTTATTTTTGAGCTGATGCCACCCAATTCAATCATCTCCTGGTATATAATTTTACCATGTCTTTTTAATGTCTGGATGCTCTCAGACCACCCATTACTCAAGACCAAATTCTTCTTTCTTACTCATGTTCTATATCCTTTAGTCACAAAATTTAGTCACAAAATCACTCTCAAACACATATTCTTTATTTCTTCCAACCATGGAGCTTGTATTTAAATTGAACTCTCCAAGTGAGCTACACACACAATGATTAAGGATTATGGAGCGTGGACCATTCAAACTCCTGTACTCAGTTAAGTCTCATAGAATAAAAGTCTCACAATTGTCATTCAAACTTCTGCAGTTGGCTGTAAAGAGCAAGGAGTGCAAGACTGAGACAGATTTGTCCAGGGGACACTCACATGTATTACAGTGAGAAGCCTCACTATTGTCTAAGGGCCGAAAATATGTGTCACTAAACCCCATTTCTAATAGATGTGTAGTCTTTTCTTTCTTCCAGCTGTGAGGCTGCTGCTGCTGCTGCTAATTCCATCTTGGTGTACCAATTCATTTTAAAGAAACAGAAACTAAACTAAAGTGTGTTGCTATTTTCAGCTACTGTATTCCAATTCAAAATGATGAGTTAACAGAGGAAAATTCTTTAGCATAAAAGATAGCAGAACAACTTTGCACATTTGTGCAGTTCTGTTTCAGTGTTTTATTTCCAAATCAATCAGAGAAAAATTTCTTGTGTTTAGAACAACGTAAGAGAAGCAGGCTACTGGAACTTGATTGTCGACAAATAATTCAAAATAAGTAATTCAGTCAAAAATTTTTTCCTTTCCTGCCTAACATCCAACATATCTAAGATCATGCATAATTCTACTGTACTCCATACTCAATGACATCTTATGCATTGTGATGTAAGAAAGTGTAAGCCATGAAATCTGAGCCACAAACTCTGTCATGCATAGATCAAGTGTGAACTTAATGATGGCTGATTCCAGTGTTTTTCTATCCTTTGTATTTTTTTTAGTGTGTTCAATTTAAAAGCCCCACTCATACTCAAGGTTACAAGTCAAAGTTTTATTTTCAGATGATTTATGTTGATTAAGTTCTGCCTTGGTTCAGTGGAAGTCTAATAATTTAACATGTAAACATGTGATTAAGGTGCTACTGTAAAAGGATATACAGTTACCAATTTTAAATGAATGACTGCTGTATTGGAACAACAATTAACAAAAATGTAAGGATTGATGGTACTGCATCAGCATCACTTGCAACACTGCTTATATTTTGGGAAAGAAAATCCCAGAAGGATTCAATATACAGCAATATGAAGTGCTTAACTTGTATTATATCACACATGTAAAGTGAGCTACTTACCTGAGAGGGAAAAACCATTTTTGTTCCAAAAATTCTCTCCATTACAAGAAGTACCACAGGTAAGAGCACATGGTCACAAAATCATGCAGGTTCAAAGGGATCTCTAGATTTCATCTAGTACAACCCACATGCTCAGAGCTCACTTGCACATTTAATTCTGCCAGAAGCATTGAGTTTCAGTTAACTGGGTTTTCGTCTTTTTTCCCTACCTGAGCCAGGAAATAGATTTGCTTTATCGGCAAGTGATTTTCCTTGTGTTTATCAGGCTGCACTTTCCAAGGTCAGTGATAGATTGTGTCTCCCTCCCTACAGCCAAATATGACTTATCTATAACTTCTTACAGGCTTTACAGTTCAAGATTTTCTGGTGTTGAAGAGTTTAAGACCTTCAAATTCCCCTCTTGCCAGAACAGTCTCTCCACCAGGAGTTTGCTTATAATATCTCAGCTCTGTGACTGGCTGTTCCTCCCCTAGGAATTGTACTATGCATTTCAGGTTTCCCTGCTCAGCCAGTGCCAGAAATTCAGTTTCCTGAGCTCTGTATTATCTTCCATCACTATAAGCTAAAAAAATACAGAAAGATGAGAGTTTCTTCTCAGGAAGAGTGTAAGGGACCTGCTCACATCCAGTTAACAGAGATTAACATTCAGCAGGTTCAATAATTACAATCACAAAGTACATTACTCTTATAATTTCAATTCTTCATCCATGACTACTGATTTACTTTTTCTGTACTACTGGGTTAATTTTATTTAAGTTTTCAAGCTCTAAAGTAAATACTGATACTAGAATCTAAAACTATTGCTTCCTGTCCTCAAATATTTTTCTGGTGTTTGTCTCTAAAATTACAGGCTCCTGACAGAGAAATAAAAGTTAAACATCTTGCTTAATAGAAGAGTCAGATTAAGTAAGGGAAGGAAACGGCATTTTTGGTCAATCAGTTTGAAATATCTAGAAGGCTCAAAATATTGTAAGACTGTTCTCCAGAAAAAAAAAATCACCAAAACCTGTTAATTTTTTTTTTCCCAAAAATAAAAGGAGTCTGCATAAGAGCATACATATAGCTTTTCTTTCAGATGGGAGCATTTTTTCTTTTTGGGACCATTAATCTGTTATTAGAGGCAGCCAAACTATGTTTGCAAACTAACTATGTTTGTTTGATTTTAAAAAAACATTTTCTTTCAGTCTTCAAATTATGCAAGACTTTTTCAGATGATGGAATTAATGAAATTCTATTTCAACAATAATTTTCAAAAACCTGTATCTGATTCTGAAAAATAATTTAACCAGCTCTGTATGTTATTGACTGTCACTACAGCAAATACTCATGTTCACACAATGGATGACATTTCCTAGCCCCTACTTAGGCTATAATTGATTATGTTTAATTAGGAAAGGGAGGATAACACTCAAGATTGCTCCAGGTAGGTAACAAAGGCACGCAAGTGCGTATGGGCAGCTCACTCCAGCTTCATAAGATCATGAAACAACGAATGTTACACATGAATAAAAGGGGAAGATGCTTTCTTAAAACTCATATGTGGAAAAGTAAATTTTATTGCTTAAAACTGCCACATTCCATTTTTTGAAAGTGTTCTTCCTTTACGCTGGAACAAGGCATTCAGAGAAATACTCCCTGTGGATTTGGTTGTGATGAATCTGGTGTTTGAAAGTTATTTTTCACTGTTTATCCAGACAACATTTTTTAGAACAAATCAAATATGTAAAGCAAGTAGCAGGCAGGTCTTGGCTTACTTCACTGGGATACAACCTATTATGTAATGTGATAGCCACATCTTGCACACACATATATAATGGATTTGGTTTGTAAAGGAAAATTCTTTACTTTTGGTTTTAACAAATTATTGTTACATGTATATGGGAGAAAGACTTTACAGATATGGGAGAAGACTTTATCAAAACAGAACTCTAACTAAGGTAAGAAGTAATGGACAATAAGCTTTTATGCACTCTTTCTGTCCATGTGGCAGCATCCTAAAACAAAAAAATCAATGCCAATATAAATGCAGATACTGTTGTCAGTATATTTTAAAATATAAGTCTTCAGCAGAAGAAATCCATGTAGAGGTTATTAACCTGAGAATTCATGTTTAGTTTGTGCATGCAATAGCTTGTTGGGCAGTCAGTACTGTTGTTCCTCTTGTCCAAGCATTTTCCTTAGTGAAAATATTGCTGAAGCAGCAGATCATCTCAAGACAGTTTCCAGACTCCTGACTTTCTTAAGATGTTCTATCAGAAACCATGTTGTTAATCACTAATACCAGTGCAGGATTAGACTTCCACCTATTTAACGAAGACAACTAACTCCTGCTCTATGCATCACTTCTCTTTCAAGGAAAGAAAATCTAAACATACATTTGACTTTTTTTCCTTTGATGAGGCAAAATAAATTCTGAAATAGTGGTTAAGAGGTCAGTGCATAAGTACTTACAGAAATGTGTCTTCGATGTTCAAAAGCATTAAGAACAATCAGAAATCAATGGGAGAAAAATAAGCTGTCATACGTAAATATTTAAAATTGTAATCAGGTTCCTATGCATTTACATCAATTTGAAAACTGCTGACTAATTACTGTTATCCAAGCAGAAGTTTTCAAAACAAATACAATTCATTACAAAGAGCCATCTTAGGCATCAATGGAGGACTCATGCATATTAAAAAACAAAACAAAACAAAACAAAAACCCTCTCCTAGACGATCTCCGCTGCTTTTTTTCTGCTTAAAAATTCCTAGTCTTGAATAAACTCATTGTTTACTATTTGACTGAAATAAGATACTTTCATTTAAAAAAATTACAAATTCTGTTCACAAGCCACTAAGTGTAAGAATTTGCTCAAAAAAATCATACTCTTAACTTCCACAGAAGTACTGAAATTATTTTTAAAATTTAATTTTTATTTATGGATTACAGTCCATTAATTTCTGGGGGAGTTTCATCAAAATGTAAGAATTGCTGATTGCAAATTTAACACCAACACGGCAGTATTGTAGATACAAGAAATTTATAAAATATTTCATGCGTGTAGCAAGTGAAGATGAGCTATCATATACATATATATAATTACAAATAGGGTGAAAAAATCCCTTACTGAGTAAAAATTCTGCCTTCGTAACAGATGACTCACTGTGGTTTTCCTAACAAAACCAAAAAGATAATTGCTCTGATGAGTAATAGTTAAAGGCAGTTTTATATAATGTGTATCTTTCATTTAATTTTCATTTTCAAGTCAAACAAGCAAACACACTCAAACAATGCCAGCAAATGGTACACGTTGTATTCACGAACAATAAAAATTGTGCATGCAATGCTGTCCCGGTGTAGATGTGCATGTCTGCATTTGCATCTTGGTAAGTCTGGGATTATTCTGCTCCAACATCATTGCTTTAGGTAAGTAGCTCTGTATCACTGGTATCTTGAAACTGAGCAGACTGTGCACATTACCAGGCTTTGATGAATGATTAAAAGTAATGCTCTCTTATAATTTCTAAACTTTGTAGGCAAGTGCCAGCTCAGTGCCTTCCAGCAGATGTAGTACGTATAATATTGCTTCATTTTTTTTCTTTTTTTAGCCTGTGGGGTTCTCTGTCAGACTTGTTTCCTTCTCTGTTCTTCTGCTTGTCTAAGCCACTGCATTAAATAATAGAACCACTGTCCATAGTCTTTTACAGGAGATGCATCTCCTAGAAATCAAAGCCCAAGGAGAGAAGACACCCAAACTATATATCCTAAAACCGCTCAGGAACCAACCCGGACTTTTTGTAGGAAGAGGAAAAAATAAGGATATAAAACCGTTTAAAATGATAACTTTTGTTTTGGAACGAATTATGGATTTTGTTGGTTTTTTTATTTTGATGAACAGTTGTAAACTCCCAGAGAAATCAGACACTACTCTTATTGTTACATGAAGGCAGTATTTCCCCCTCCACACAACTGAGCTTCAGTGCAAAGTCAGGCTTACTTGCAACGAGCAATGAACACAAGGAGAACAAAAGGTAAAAGGTAAAATGTATGCAGGCTTTTCTTTTTTTTTTTTTTCAGGATGCTTTAAGGATTTTGCAAGATGCTTATGATAATGAGGAAAGAATTTTGCTGAGAAAAAAAAAAACCACTGACACCCACAGCCAGTCCAAGTTAATTGAAGAGTTTGCAAATGACTGTGATTGCTGCTGAAACTGAGATATCACATAATGTGGAACTCAACCAAAATTTTTTTCTGCTCAGCCTTGCAGGCACCAAGCTACTGTTGGGACAGTTCTGGGGAGTGAAACTTCTTCAAAGAAGTATGGTTTCAGTGCAGAGAAGTCTTCCATTTACTGCAAAAAGTAGGAAGAAGACACTATAGAAAAAACACCTGGGTCTCTAAGAGCTCTTTAGTAGTCATTGAACCCTGTGTTACAACAGTTGAGTATCTCTCCATTACCTGATGGCCTTTGGGAAAAAAATCTCTAGCTATACTGAAAATTATGAACTTACAAGGTCTTAGGCCCCCAGTTCCTACTGACTTTTAATTCTTAATCTTTTTTGACCCCCCAAAAAAGATTCTTCACTGAATTTCCTAATATATTTAAGCAAATATATTTTCAGCATTTCATTTTTAAAGAAAGATGTAATAAGAGCTAAAACAAGCGAAACCAACAGCAATCAAAAAACCTCAACCCGTATCCCTTCCACTAATTTATTTTAATAAGGATGGGTCCTTCTGGTAGTAACTTCTTGAGTCCTTAGAATTGTTTTCTTCCAAAGATCCTTGATCCTTTAGGGCACTGCTGCGCAGGCAGATATAATTAAAGCCAAGGAGAGATCAAATGGACTGTACACTCTTTTCATTTAAAGGTGCTTAAACTGCTTCAGATGACCTTGTCTACACTGAAGAATTATTACAAGAAAATCCCATCACTACCAAAGCTATTTCAGCTTCAGTAGCATCAGTATTGCTTTGAATTTTAGAGTACATCACTCAGCAATAGCAGTACGTTCAAGCACATCTGCTGATATCCTATCATAATATCCATGCTATGGCAAATTTTTTTTGTTTAGTGCAAAATAGCCTCAGCATAAACTATTCTTAGCCTCTCCAACTCCTACAGGCAAGCTTTATTCAGTTTTCTACTGTTTCAAGGAACAGCTATGCATTTCTTCTAAGCAGATGAAATAAACCATTTAACAATACTGATACTTAAGTGTACCTTTACAGAGAGACAACAAATATATTGTCTCATTAACCACAGCCAGTATTGTCCAAATTGTCTATCCTTTTACAGGCTTTGTATACAACTGATTCAGCAACAGATTTAGAGCTGGTTCATACTGTAAGATCTGCAAGATAAATAAAATTTAAATTAAAGACAGGAATTCCCTGGTTCTTTTTAACCTCAGTGAGGGAAAACAGATCTCTTTTTGCCTCTTTTAGATGTGCCACGTATCTTAAGAACATGCTGTACAGTTCAGTTCTGTAGTCTGTTTTTTGCTCAAGGGAAGTGTGAAAGTGTGGTATCCAGCTTTTGAGTTAATATTTGCAATACTAGCTCCTCTTTGCCTAAGAGGAGCAAATGGCAAAAATCTCACTGAACTTAATGTATATTTCGCAGCTAGCAAATGACCTTCATGCACAGAAAAGGTTTCAGGCACAACCCTTTTTCATTGAACTGTAGGCAGTAAAATACAAAATGTAACAGTAAAACAATACAAAATAAATACACAACTTCAAAGTTGAAATACCTTGAAATGAAAAGAAACCTATTGTTCTACCAAGCCCAGCTCAGTTCTGCAAAGTGAACAGGAAGAAACATTTTGCCTAACTGACAAAACAAATAATTACACAGCTCTTAAGACAGCACAAAGACAACATTTTGATCCCTGCTATCCAACTCTTTGAGATTCTTTTCCTAAGAAAAATGGATGACATTAGAACTTATCAAATATGCCGAATATAAATCTGTCATAATCTCAGTGCAACTCATGGAGCAGTAATAGATCACTGAGCATAAGTGGTGTTTCAGGGTTTTTTTTTTTCTCCCGTCCCTTTTTTTCTTCACTGCCTTCTAGCATAATGGGCCCTCTTGCCCTTTATGTTATATTGTTGTGTTAGCTGCTTCTCCTACTTCACGCTGAGAGAGCTGTCTAATTAGGAAGACCAGAGTCAGCTTCTAGACTATTGCTGTTTAATACTGTTAGTTTAGCTGTTAATTAATGTGCTACTCTTTGCAATCTAATTAGATTTTTTTACTGCAGAGGTAAGTCAGTGAAATTACAAAAAAGTACAGGTGGAGAAGGTTGGTGGGAGGCTCAGAGATATTTATTGCTGGAATTACTTATGTGTGGTATTCATGCATTAGTGTCTCATCTTCTTCCACCCATGCCCACAACCTTATTAGGCTTTTGCCAAGAAGGATGTAGTTTATTTCCCATAAATGATTCTTATTCCTGCCAGTCAGCTGCTTCTCTTCTTCATCTCTGTCTCTGCCATGTCCCTTTTTTCCTTTCCCTGCTTCTTCCTCAATTTTACTAACAAGTCTATCTCCTTTTATGTGTTTGCATTTCACAGTGAAGTGCCTTAAAGTTGATTTATAACTTTTGTGAGGTCATACAAAAATGACCTTCAACACTTTGAAGAGACACTTCAACAGGGTGCATGTACTCACAAGAAGTGAAGTCATAGTCTTGTATTTCCTTACAACACTATACAAATTTGAAAAAGAAACATGAAAGACACTGGCCAAACCAAGCTCCTCTTCTTCAGAATTCAGCATTCATTTTTCTGGTTGTCCTTTTACCAGTTGCCTCCCAGGGACCAGGATGACTGAAAGGCTGGTGGTTGTGGGAAATAAGATCCCACCGATCGTCAGTGCTCACACCTGTCAGGACTCACTAGGCGATATCTCTGAAAACAAGTTATATTAACCTGGAAATTACTGAAAATTAATTTACTACAACCAGAAGAATTTGTGCTGTACTAACTAGAAGAGTCAAAGGATTCTCATCACATTATTTGCCTTTCTATATTTATATATTAAAAATAAGGTTTTTTTTTCTTTTAAACTGAAATAAACTTATTTGTACTATTTTTAAATAGTGCAAGCAACCATTTAATTAGTCTGATTCTTCTTGTAAACTGCTGCATATAGCACAAATAACAACTTTGAACCTTTGTTAATACTCTTTTGCAGGAATTAGTATAATATCTAGAGGTTCCTTCTGACATCAAAAGCTATGAAATGTCTAAAACTAAGAGGTATCTGACTTTTGTCATTAAAATTCATAACCACTTTAAATATGACAAGCACAAAAACTAAATGGGATCAACAAAATGCAGTATTCTTGTAACAGCAGTTTATTCAGTTTGGTATAAGTCTTTGGAATTCCTAAAGCATTTCTTAGGTCAGATTATACATTAGCATGGTGAGCTGGGAAATGGAGCATCAGTACATCTTGACCAACTGGAAGCTAAAGTGTTTCATGATACTTCTTTATTCTCCATCACTCAGAGCTGGCTTTTTTTCTATCCTAAACAAATTCCATTTCATGCACAAAATAATAATAATGAAGAATCTAGAACATGGCCTAAAATATAATTTCATCATTGCATGGATCTTTGTGACTAGTGATATAGAAAGTACAAACACTCATCAAGGGTGATTATATACTATTTTAAGAATTTTTACAGAGTTGACTAATGAATTAGAACAAAAGTCTAATAGTTTGATGGGAAAGAATAAGATGGCAAGCAACTGGCACCACAATCTTGTTGGATTTTCAGTAGTTTATGCTTCTGGAATACACTAATAAATTCTGTATCATTTTTTCTAAAAGTTATATTTGCTCATTGCTGCCCACTAAGAGAGATTTTATTTTTAAAGCTGAGAATATTTTTAATGACAGACCTAGTTTTGAAGCATATTTTTTTTATAAAAAACATTAAAAAGTTTAAGGCAAAAAAATGAAAAATTATATACAATGAAAGTAATCCCCATCCCTCTGTAAAATCCAAACTATGATACCAAGCATACCAGCCGATGTCATAAAAACAAAGAAAAAAGGTAATTTAAATTTTTTATTTTGTAATTATATATGGAACATTTTATTTTGAATTTTTACTCTGATAAAATGTGGGCTTGTAAAATCAGCTCTAACTCATCTCACATCTCATGTTCTGATTACAGAAACAAAAGTGCTTCTTGCATAACTGAAAATTATGTGCTTTACTGAGCATAATTTCTATCTTCATGGGTGGCATGTGGCTTATTATGGAAAAATATTTAAAACATAACACCAATGCAAGCAAGAGATAAAAATGACTTTTCAAAATATGTGACATGTAAGGTTCTGAAGCCCGGAAAAAAAATCATTTTGATCTAGGTTTTTCTAATTAACAGTGGTCTGGGGAGAGACATATCTTTTTATTCATCATTTGAAGACCAGATTTTTAGTAGTACTGTAAATCCTGAAGATCCAGAATGACAGCTAGAAGGGTTTTCAAAATTATGAAGACATACTCCTATCTGTAAGATTGATAAAATATGAATCTCTAGACATCTGTATTCCTTGTAGATGTATCCCTAAGTATTCTGATGTAAATAATTCCAAGAATTGTAAAGTATATCTTAGTCTAAAACAAATATTGCTATCAAAGACAATGATCTCAACAACTCCTCCAATAAACAACAAAATGTCTTCAAACCCCAGATCACCCTGCCTCAAATTCTAGAGGGGAACTATGCACTTTTCAGTCTGATGTGATTATTAACAGAGGCTCACCTTGGGCGTAGCACATTTGTAGAAACAGAAAAATTACTGACATTATTCTGCACACCTCTTTCTGTCATTTTACCTAAGACAGTTATCCTATTTATGGCTATCCTATAAATATTGTCCTGGAATAACTTCTCCATAGATATTACATGGAAGTTGCTGTCCTAGGAAGAAAGCATTTGTCCTGCAGAAAAAGTTATTGATGATGTGATCTATGCTAAAACTTCCAAATTTTAGCACATTTACTTCCACTCACTTACAGCTGTAAGGTTTGCCAGAATCTACAAAATTTCTCAGAGCAGGTGAAGATTTCCTGGCCCATTCCAATCCCAGTTGCAATTTCAGCACTGCATGATTGCCTCGAGGTATTGGTCCAGTTCTAAGTGCCATTTTAGTAGGCAGGAGCTCAGTAAGGCTGATATAGAGGATGTTGGCACAGCCCAAATGCTCTCCCAAATGGTGGGAAGCAGGTTGCCAGCAAAGCTCCAAAGAATGGCAGAAAATTATCTTGTGTTCCAGCATTTTGCCTGGTCTTCAGCCACTTTTCAGGGCTCTGAGGTGTATTTCTCCTTTGCCACTTATTCTCGCACATAGCTACACCATCCCTTTCTTGTTTCTCCTAGGTACTTGGAGTTGTGCAAACTCATTCCATGGAAGTTTGGTATGTACCTTTGGATATACCTTAGAGTCAGAAATATGAGACACTGACACCTTCCACAATCAGAGACAAAGCTGACTGTCTCAAATTGTTGAGCACGTCTTTATTTGTTACAAAACCCAACATGGAATATACAGTGAAAGGATGATTTGAGTCCCTCTCTAACTCCTCCTCAGTATGCTTTATCCTTACAAAGCTAAACTTTGTGAATCCATTTATGCATTTAAACCTTTCTTATCAAAATAGTACAGATTATTATGTCTGAGTACTTTTCAGAAATGAATGTACAAAGACTGGAGGCCCTATAATAATCTTTCAGAACAATTGTAACATGCAAGGGAAATGACACTTGGCTGAAATGTTTTATTTTATAGCATTATTAAAATATCTATTAAATTTGTTGACTCCTTCTCAAATAATTTTTAAAAAAATCTTAATTGAATGCTTGCATTTGTGTTCAGAGTGTTCTGATGCTGCTAGAGTCACAAACCAGCGTGTACTCTGTGGCATTATACAAATATATTCTGTCAGCAGGGAAAAGAATTCTAACCTATAACCCCATTCAAAATAGATGACTGACAAACAAGACATTCATTATTAGAATAGGCTGTATTATTAGATTGCAAAGTAATAAATGCATTATAAATTTATTCTGACTTACATCACTTACATTTTTCCATCCTAGTAGTATGATAGATAAATCCATCATACTACTAGATTACATACTACACTGATTACGTACTACACTGATTATCAGTTCAGAGTGGATATCCCTAACGGACTTACAAAAATCAGACAGAAACAATCACCTGAATCTTTGAAATCTTCCAAAGTTATCACTTGAGTCTGTCTCCACATACCCGCCATCCCCAAATGTCAGTGGGTTGGGGATGGATAAAGGGCTGGGAGGGGACATAGCCAAGACAGCTGACCCAAACAGAGGAATATTCCATATCAAATGACATCATGCTCAGCAATGACAGCCCAGGGAAAGGAGGTGGAAGGGGTAGACATCTGTGGTTATGGCATTTGTCTTTCCAAGTCACCATTAGGCATACTGAAGCCCAGTTCCTAGGACATCTTCCTGCTGATGGGAAATAGTGAATTAATTCCTCTTTTTTGCTCTTCTTGTGTGTGCAGATTTTTCTATTCTATTAAACTGTCATGATCTTAGTACATGAGTGTTTTCACGGTCCTTACATTTTTCTCCTCTTCTCCCAGAAGGGGGAAGTCAGAAAAAGGCAGAGTGGGTGCACCCACCAGTCTCCAACCAACCTTCACTTCTATACAGCCACTATTTTTTGTGGGAAAACCTTATATGCTATCAGATATTAGCAATCTGATAGTTATATTTTTGGAGGATTGAAGTCAAAGTTAAAAAAAAAAAATCAGGTGGCAATTACTTCTCTTAGAATTAAACTTGATTAGAAACAAATTACACAGCTGTCAGAATAAACACAAAAAAACTAAGTCTGGAAGTCTGGCCCTAAACCAGAGCAGAATTCTCCTTTCCAAGAAGGGAGCATTCCATCCTGCAAAGTGCCTTCCTCATTTCTAATACAATCTACTTTTCTTTGTTCCTTTCCAGCCTTGTTCCTGACAGTCAGTCTAAGGCTCTGACCTGTGATGGGCTCATACTCCATTACAGCTCATAGTACAAATTTAAAGTGGTTCATACCACATAATCTCAACGTGCGAGTCCATGTACTTACCTGTCTGTCAAATTTATACCCTAGGTCGATAATTTGCAACTTTAACGAGATGAGCTAAAAGGGTAGAACATCTAATATATATGCTCACAAATATCCATGAACAGGGCAGTATCTTCTCTTAAAATCCTCTGCATAAATATACTTTTTTTTTAAATTATCTGTTCACCTTGGAACAGAAAGAAACAGTGTTTCTGATAACTACCAGGAGTTGGAAAAGTGTGCATTTTGTTCTACTGTCTGCATTAGGGATGTGTGTATATATATATACACATATACATATGTATATGTTTGTGTGTGTATATATATATATGCATTTAGACACAGGCTGATACTCAGGAAAACAGATGAGAGGAGGTATTCATCATGTCTTAAGTACCATTTCTTGTCATGCTTCAGCAAGAGTCTGGGTACTGTGGGACTTGTCCGTGCTTTTCTGACCAACAGAGGATTCTTAATAAAATAGCAGAAGATAAGTTTATAATTTAAATATAAAAAGAGATTTATCCTGCAACATACTGAAAAGAAAATCACCTTCCCTTGGCCTGTTTCTCATTTGAAGTTCCTCCTTTGTGTAGTTTAGGCTACGCTCAAACAAAATCCTTATCCCCATGAAAATAACTACCACCATCACCACCACTACCCACTGAGCTACTAGACAAGATTAAATCTTATAATTTATATCTCCTTCTTTAAATATATTGATCCCAGTACAACATTTTCTGGCTGAATCTATAGTTTGTAAATTACCTCTTTAGCCTTATTGTTCAAAATCTTGTTATTTTCTTGCTCTTGAGCCACTAGAGAACATGCTGATAGCCATTCTGACTCCAACTGATAATACCTGGAGCCTGAGAATATGAATCTTTTTTATAGCTTGATGATTTATTATATGCATGATTTTCTTTGCCAAGGTCAGTATCTAACACTAATATTTTGTATCAGAAGCATTCAACTATATATACAAATTGAACACGAGAATAATTTTTTCCTGCTTTCTCAGGCTTTTATGACCACACACCATTTTACAGTCCTCAATACAAATGTTCAAGACATAAATGAAAAAAAATACAGTGCACTACGTATATCAAACACTGGACTACAGGAGGAAGAATGTATCTCTTACAGACTATTGAGAAACTGCAGATGTATTGTACCTGGTGGGTGGCAAGTCTTCATTACCAGGGAACACTCAGGTACCAGTGAAAGAAGGTTTGTCTGGCTGTGTTTGCTATATGGATGCAAAGAGACATGTATATTCTAAAAATATTATGATTTTTAAACCATGGAATCATAAATTCATTTAGGATGGAAATGACCTCTAAGATCATTGGGTTCAGCTGTTAACCTAACACTGCCATCTTCACCACTAAACCATGTCCCTAATCACTACATCTACAGGTCTTTTAAATGCCTCCAGGGATGGTGACTCATACACTTTCCTGGGCAGCCTGTTCCAGTGCTCTGTAATCTTCTTGGTGAAGAATTTTTTCCTCATATCTGACTTAAACCTCCCCATAGGCTGTTTCCTCTTAGCCTATCACTTGTTACTTGGAAGAAGAGACCAGCCGCCACCTTGCTACAGCCTCCTTTCAGGTCCTTGCAGACTGCATTCCCAGAGGATAGTCTCACTGTGTGCCTAAGTTCCTCTATCAGAGGGACGGAGCCCATCCTGTCCAGCTGTTCTCCCTCTGTGTCTCTATTTCAGCATAGCCACAAACAGATTAATGCGACAAGTGTATTCCGACATAAGCTAATAGCGCAATTTTCCTACGATTACCTCAGTTCTTATATGCTTTCCTGCATTAGATGTATATCGTTTCATTTTCTTTGTAAAATCCATATTACTTTTGGACAGCTTCCAAATGACTACACTGGTGTTTCAGTAACAAAATATCTTAAGAGTGTGGATTTTGCTATTACTAAAGGACATACCATAATAAATCTCATATAAGAACCTGATATGACTGGTACTGAGCTGCTAGAAAAGAGGTAATCCTTTGTATAAATAGGCTTTTTTGATTTCTGATTACACAGTGCACACAGTTGAAGGATAATGTTATTCCTATAACAAAGGTAAACACTAAATATCTCATGCCTGTTCAACCGCATGGTGAGCTGTTATTTTTTGGACTTTTTTACTATTTCTCTTTTCTTCTGAGCAACCATATGGCAAGTCAATGATTTGTAATACACAATGTAGTTGAATTAAATTAGTACTGATTCCAAGAAAATGAATCTCTGAATATTATCAGAATTTCTTTATGCCTTGATACATCATTCATAAAAATAAAAAGGAATATTTTAAAACATCTAATTTTCACTATGCAATACATAATAACATGACAAGACACTCAAATTTTAATTTCTACTTGTGAAAAATTTCAAAGATTTATAAATGCTCATTCACTTTTTGTCTATGTGTGCACCTGGTGAACTTCACAGTGTTTTTAAAACAGGTGACACTTGCCTGGGTTTTGAGTTAATGGGGAGCACGAAACTTGGCTGTCCTTTGCTTTGCTCTTTACAGCTCCCTCACTAAACACCAGAAGCACAGGGACCCTGGGAGCTCTGGCTCTTTCAAGACAATTTGCCAGAATTTTATAGGTTTTAGACGCAGCCATGATGCAAATCTAATGGAAGCATGCACTTATCTAATGATAATCACTTATTCATTGAAAAATACTCCTTCTGTATATAAATCTTTGGGTAACTATGCCCTTTTTACCAAATGTTAGCAAGTATACATTTGCATTTCAAATCAGAATGAGACTTATTTTGCCACATAAATAACAGATGTAATCAGAAGCTCATGGATCCTGCTGAGGAAGCTCACGCATCTGTTCAGAACAAAGGTATAAGATACAATACTTAAATGACTATGTTTTCCTACTTAAAGTCATACACACTTTAGATAAATATTATTTACAGCCTATGTTGCTGTTTCAGCTGAGCATAGCATCGCATTTGAGTCTAGCGGAATCTGCACCGTGCTGAATAATTAGGAAATTTTTAATAAGTTTCACAAAATTTGCGTGTTTTGAAAAATCTGAAGGTTGAAGAGTGGAATAAAATTGTTCTAAGACAACCACAAAAAGAAACCCCAAAAAGCAAACAGGGCATTCCCTTAAAGCCATATTCAATAAAAAGGAATTCTGAAAAACAGTCATTTTTGTAAAATAAACACAAAATCTGAGAAAATTCCTCCAGAGGAATCAGAATGTTTTTCTGCATCATTATTCCATGACAGAGATGAATTACTAACTCTGTACAGCCTGGGGACAAGAAAAAAGTACAGGATGGGAATTAGGATCTGATTTAGTAACATATTTTGCTAGCAATGCCAGAAACTACTTCAGATTTTTCAGAGAATACAGTGGTTAATTGCCTAAATATTTCTGTTCTCAACATTATTAGGCATTTTTATGCTGTTTCTGGTTACCTACCTACATCACCAGTAATATACTTGAAAAATCTGATTGCACTGAAAAATTGCTCTAGAATAGTAAGAAAAGTACCAAGGAAGTGCAATAAAACACATGGAACGGTTTCACTTCTCTAAAACATTTCTGTCATCCAGAAGAAGTGCTGAGCAGCATGCTCAGGCAGTAAATGCTTAATTATTATTATATTATAAGAAACTGCAGTAAATAGGTGTAAAGGGACCAAAGACTCTTTAGCTTATCCAAAACACAACTGAATTTCTGCCAGCAATGCCCCCTGTGAAAGAAATACTTTGGTATTAATTCTAGTCTCTGTCTTTTTGCAGGGCAAATTAATGGGAATTTTGATTTTTCTAAGAAATGCTAAACAACTTTTAGTTCCTCGAATTCATAGCTCCTGAGTAGAAATATGGAATAACATGAGGAATATTATTGGATACACATATGAAAGAAAACAGAAAAGAGAATAAAGTTGCTCCAAATTTAACTTTCTGTGTCGTGACATTACGGTTCATCCAAAATGAAAACCAGCTGACATGAGTACCTAGTGAACTGCATGAGACAGTCAGAGACAAAGAAACAGAGCCCCCAAACTGTTCAAAAAAAAAGGTAAAGTTTTAGATACTTCTTTTTAGGAGCACTGTGATGCTGTACTAACAGCACAATCTTAATTGGCACAATACTCAGCTCTCATTTGGTTTATGTTATGCTTCTGCAAAGAAAAGCTTTGGAAGGCTAAGAATTAAACTTCTGTCACTTAGAGGCAGCTTATATAAGTCCGCCAGTGGTTTTCTTACACACTTTTTTATTTCCAAGAGTTTCAATATTTAAGTTTTATTTTCACCTCTAAAGTGTGAAGTATTTTCATTATTTCGTGCTTTACTCTTCTTGTTGGATCAGTAACCTTGCGGGAGACAAGCTGGTCCCTTGGCCTCCTTGAGGAAGAGCTGATGACTGAAGAACAAACACCCGGAAGGTACTGCTAGTGCATTGTCACTTCTGTTTCACTGAGACAAAGACAATCAGGCAACAATGTAATTAATGGATCCTATTTTAATAGCTATCTGACAGTCACTCCTGGGTTCATGGTCAAAGGATATCACAGTGGCTTGTACAGTAACATGAAAAGCCATGCTGGTGTCAGCTTAAGTAACTGGGTAAATGAAATTTTGTGGGGAAAAAAAAAAGAGATAGAGAGAAGAAACAGGACAATGCTACATACAAAGCTTTAAAGGAATTAGAGAAAACACAGAATGTAGCAACTTCAGACAGGTGCAGAAAAAAATCACAGTGTCCCCGTAATGCAAACTTTTATGCCACTAATGTGCAGCTGGTTTTAGAACAATCCTGTTGAATATTAAGCTGCATCAGTATTACCATTGTTCCTACTTTGATAGTTTCTCTTGCAAATAATTATCCCTGTAGGTAATAAAAGCAAGTCACCACAGTAAAGCCTCATACAAAGAAATGTCTTTTCTACTAGTCTGGGTATCCTGTTAGTATATATAGGCCATAACCCAGGTAATTCTTTAATCTGAGACCCATCTGACACTGAAAAGCAAATGTTGCCCAATTATGGCAACATCCTGGGGAAACTATTTCTAGTTAAGTATCAAGAGAGTCAGAGTAATCTTGCTTCTTTTATATGGGCTGCTAAACTGAGAACATTTAGGAAGATTTTCCAATGCAAACTTCCCAAAATTGATTCCTAAATGCTGACAACTCTATACGACCATGTGAAATGGCACATATTAACTATTCAGAGTGTTTAACACAAGATGCGTGCAATACTTACAGTAAGGTTTATAGGCACAGAGAACTTTGAAAAATCTTCTCTTTTAATTCTACAAAAACAGACTAAGAAATTTAAGATTAGGCATGTAAACTTTGATAGCAGCATTACTGTTCTCATCATGTAACAAGACAGGAAGATTAGATCTTAGTATGCCAGTCTTCATGCTGGCAGAGAAGGCCTAAACACCATGACAAAAAAGATATTCTTCCTTCACATTATGGAGTTTTGGATCCGAAATCTAATAAGTATACCAGGCAAACTTCAATGAAGTGAAGGGGATGGAGAAATGCTCTCACGTCCCTATCGCTGTGAAAGGCATGAAGCGGACAAATAAGGGTAGCCAATAATCTACAGGTCCACCTGTCTCTCTCACACACTAGGAAAGAATGCAACAAAGCTTGGCTATTTCCAGCCTCAGAAACTTTACAGAACTGAGGGCTGGACACTGGCATGACAACCCAGCCCTCTCCCAGTACCAGAGTCTATCCATGCATCCCCATACTACCAGAGCTAATGTACTTCTGGGAAACATTTGATCTCATGTTGTTTGAGAAACAAGAGCATGTAGTGGGATATTGTGAATTGTAAGTTTAGTTTTGAGACTAAACAACAAATAGCCAACTTGGTTTTCTTCCGTTTATTTTAAACTTGTAGCTCCCCAGGTTTATATGGTTTGAATATGATGTGCACTAATAGCATGTTTTCATTATGACATTATTGTTACATATTTAAGTACCAGATTGATTCAAGGGTCTTACTGCAATGACTGGGAACAAAGTACGGATTCCTTTGCTTTATTTCTGATAGTGTGTTTATTCTGGGCTCATGACCTCTTTTTCTTGTTTTTTCTCCTTCCACAAGATCTAAGTTGTAGTCTTCAAGACTGAAACATCACACTCAGCATATTCTGCTCTGAAACACTTGGGCAAAGTTTCTTTTGGATTGCAAATGCCCACAGAGCTTTGAGGGGACTTGTGTGTTGTTAAGAGTATCCTGAACAAACAAGTAGCTACAAAAGCTAGTCACTATTTTTTTAAAGGAGATAAGACACTGTTGTAAATGTTCAAAATTGAATAAACTTTTTTTTCTTTCCAAATTAGTATACTGTCCTCGATGTAAATGGTCATAACTTGTTTTACTGTGAAGCTTAAAATCAAAATGTTCCTTCCTCAGAAAATGCCAGCTTCTTTCTCCACCCTAGCTCTTACCCATCATGAAGAATAAAAATAATTAAGATTTGCAATGTTAATAGTCAAAAATTAATAATGGAAATAAATGTCAGTTTTATTGCTTTTTTTTATCTGTAAAAAGTCCAATTAAGTTTTTAAGTTTTGATCAAATGAAACATATAAATCCAGAATTTGAGATATAAGAGGTAGAAACTTTAATAATGACTTTTTTTCTTATAAAATTCAATATAATGTCGAGTAAGGTGTTTGTTAGAGGTAGATCATATATGATACAACATCTAAACAAAGCTGATTTACTTTTAAAGATCAGAAACTTTGGAAAAAGCCTACACTTTAAATCTTTGAAGACAACAGAAGTCTAGGTCACTTTGTACTCTAAAGTTGTTCACAAAAGTATGAAAAATCTTGAAAGGAAAGAGTCTGAAATTAATCTAAGCAGAAAACCAGTAAGCTGAATGAATATCGTGTCTGACAAAGACAAGGACTTGGAGACTGAAAATCAATTGTACTGAAGAGAGAGATCAGAAATCGGGACTACTTGATGGACAAGATCACGAAGGACCCACATCACTATTCTTTTTAGAACCTAAGATTTAATGTGGATGCCAGAGGGAGAAGGAAGAAATAAAGAACAACATTTATTTTAAAACCACGCATTCATCTTCTCTGGGTCTAAATCCTGCCTTATCCCCAGAAGCTGCGTTATCCCCACTGGTTGCATAATTCTGACCCTGAACTGAGTGTAGATTATATGGCCACATATATTACTAAAGTTCACTAAAAACAGCAATAGTCCTGAGGTACAGCAGGCTCATCATGAGTCTCTTCTGATAGCACCCTAACAGAAATTCCAATGTTAATTTCTTTAGAGTCAATGCAGTTTACAATCACATAATACTGATTGCATAGACAAGTAATTCTTGAGTTCAGAAAACCGAGTCGAGAAAAAAGTAATGCCAGAAAGCTGAGAGAACCAGACTGATAGCTTTTGAAACAGCAGATAAAAAAAAGAAAAATTAAAATACATTCTATGCAAACATTCTTGAACAGCTGAAATTTACAAGCTCTACTCTTGAGCTCTGCAATGCAGGAGAAAATATGTATAAAGCTATAAAAAAAAATGAACTATTGCAATTTTCTATACATGTCCTAAGTAATTTTGTGATTTTAAATACTATATTTTTTTTGAACAGTCAACTACAGCTTTACTATTGTTCTCATAAAGTCAAGGGAAATGGAACCTCAGTAAGTACAAGAAAAATTTCTTTGAAGGAAAATATGGCACAAATTTAAAAGTATTTTATTATTATTGGGTTTATTATTATGGATGGATGAAAATTTTGTGGCAGAATGTTTTTGAGCAGAACCTAATGATTTGCTGATTCTTTGACTAAAAACTGTCAATGGAAAAATGTAGAAAATCAAAAGATAAATTGCATCAAAAGCTGTCTGTAACATTTGTGACAACTAGACAAGAAGATTTCTTATTTTACAGAAAAAATATTGAATGTTAAGGTATTCTGCTTTCATTCTTTTACAAACTAAACTTAGTCATGTTAAGTATTTGCAACTTTTAAGATACAAGAAAGTAAAACAAGTTAAAAAAAATAGGTGTTAAATTTCTATTTGCCCTTTCTCCCACAGCTGAGCAGTAAACTTTATCAAATTATCAGCATTTATTAGGAAAAGAAAACAACTTTCAGCCTGTCCTAACTTTGGAGAGGTGCTTTTCCAAGGTTCAACAGCATTTGAATTGTTCACAGTACTTTTCCTTCAGCTCGAACTAAGGATTCTACTAGAAACATAGAAACTTGTACACCCAAATACAAGAATAATACTCGCTTTATCCATTTACTAACATAAATAAGACTCAAAGTACATGGAAAAGGTCTTTGAGACCTCTCTTGGGTGAAATAACCTCGGGGTATGTGCTTACCTAGCTTGACAAAGTTCCTCTCTACAGCTGGATTTAATAAAAGGAAGAGGTTGGTTTATTCACAACAAGTATTTAATGTCTGCATTATGACAGAAGATCAATCGTTCAAATTCCCCTACTTCATCTGTGGAAAATACAGTGCTTCAAAGAGAGATTTCATTCACTGTGTCTGCAGCTGTCCTAAGACACAGCTGTCAAGCCTAGGGTCAGAATTAAGGTGGAATAACGCAAAATTAAATGTTTTCAGTAGAATTGCTACATAACTCAGAGATGGGTTCGATTTGAAGCCTTGCCTGCACATATTGCATGAGAATGGTGTAAGCATTTAATAATCACTGACAGAAAGTCTTTGGTGAGATGCCACCAGGTCTTATTGCAACTGTGCAGTGGGAAAACTTCCACTTCTGTTATCTCCAAAATTTACTTCAAATTGGTGGAAATCTTCAGCAGAGTGTAAGACAAGGTACTACCTTCTTTCAGTTTTCAAATAGGGTGATATCTACTATGACCTAGCTTAGGCTTACAGAGGCATACTCAGTGCCTGGCCAGTTATCCCTCCAGTTTGTCTCTAAAACCAATGCTGCATACAATTAATACTTGTGATTAATTACATCAGAACTAATGATGACAAAAGCCTCCCCCTGAAGCTGCACCCAGTAATCTTATTCCTAAATTTACACAAGTCCTTTGTTGAGTTTTGACCGGGGGTGAAACTCTGCCACCTGAGTTTGAAATTTGTCATAAATCCAGAACCTGTCATTTCCAAAAATTATCCACTGTCTCTTATCCGTATTATAGAAAGAATTAAAAATACACTGACATACAAACCAGTTGATTATGTAAATAGTTCAACTGAAATCACTCTAACATTTTTCCACAGGTGAGGACTTCCAGGCAATTAATTTTACTCACAAGCTGGACACAAATTCATTATCTAAATGCATGAAAAGGACTGTGCATTTCTGCTGTCATTCAAAATTCAGAAAAAAATCCTGAACGTTCTCTTGTTTTTCATGCTGTGCTCATGAAAACGCAGACAAGGAACGACTGGAAACAGGAAACTGTACAAAATAAGAGAAATGAGACAGAAGTCATAGCAGAGACTTTTGGAGATAACAACTAATAATGGAGGGGAGAGAAAAATTAGGTCAGTGAGAGAAAGGTTGCAAAGATAAACAGCTGAAACATGGGCTTTACTAGGTTCCTTTTGACTCTCCTAGAACAGCACTCAATAAAGGGGCAGTACTGAAGATGTTTATTAGAACTGTTGCCTCAGTTTAAAAACCATCTACAGTAAGATATAAATTAGCTGGATTAATGTGAGTCACAACTCACCAATAAGGCAAAAGAACCCATCAATTTATGACCTTAAATCCCCACTACTTCTTTGCCTTTTAGTATGCACTGCAGCTCAACAGGCTTTTCTCATATCACACTACTGCCAACATCCTCTACCAGAGCTACAAAAACGTCCTTCCACCTTGAAGAAAATGAGCAACTACCCTCTCTGGCCCATACATGTTTACTGAAAGTTTCCTTCTCTTTACTGATTCATAACCACTTAATGAAATACCCTGGGCCTGACTCACTGTAAACAAAGCTAATTACCAAAACAAATCACTACAAAAACAGCATCGCCAACCTGGCATATAGGTTTGGTACAAAAATTGCAGTTCTTCCTAATCAATTTATAGGGCTTTGTTCAGGCAAAGGAAATTGCTGACCCTCTAAGGATTTTTTTTTATAGCTGTGGCTTTAGAAAGCCGGTTTCTCAAATTCTTCAGTTTATTTAAGGCCAAGAGGACAAATAAATACTTATGTTCTATAAGAAAAAAAAAGCAATAAAGAACATGTCCATACTAAAAGAATTAAACTCCAATTACCTTGTCAATTGGTAAATGTAAAGATAGAAACACTACTATGCAAGAAAGTTTCTAGAGGATTTGTAGGATCAGATCCCATCCCATAAGCTATTCATTATTTTTTAATATTTGGTATTTATTATAAAGATATTCATTATTTTTTAACAATAAACCAAATGAAACTTTAAAATTCTGGCTGATAAAATCTGATGAATATACAGGATTAAGAAGGTATAAAAATTACTTTTTTTCTCATTTTTTGAATAACACATTTTTTATCAAAATATCTACAGCTTTCTTCATTACTTAAAGATATACTTCTAAATTATAAAACTGCTAAGCGCTTTTGTGAAGAGTTTGGTTTTCCAGGTTTCTAGATCATATAGGAATGACAGCTGTTTATTTAGAAACAGGTCAGATCAAGTACCTGAAATAGTATATACACACATATAATTAGGGTCCATATAACATAGCATTAAGTTCTTCCTAATTAATGTAGATCTCAGAATTCAATTTGTCATAAAAATACAAAGATTACACCCAAATTTGAATGTGAATTTTCACTATTTGCTTACGGTTGCCATTTTAGCTTATACCTTGTCATTAATATTGTTTGACTGAACAATATTGTTTTGCTAAATCTTAAAACAGAGTTTCAAATTGATGTGCAAAAACATATGAACATATTTAAAGAAAAGTTTTCCTGCAGTGTTTAACCAGTTCCACTATGAATTCCTAAAGTATACTCAAATTCTGAATGACCCATAAATTCTTAATCTTTAAAATACAGCTAAATTTATTTCTCACATTTCTACATCCATTTTACTATTATTACATGCACAATAAAAAAGAGAGGTTACTGTAAAGGCTTTAATCATCTCTGACGCACAGTGGCATTCCTAAAAAATCACAACCATTGCTGTTTAAAGGTTTTTCCTTCACCTCAATCTGCATCAAGTACAAACAGGTACTTAAAAAGTGAACTCTGTATGCCTTTTCACTGAGCAATTTAGGAAGCCGTCTAAATAACCAGATGAATCCATACACAAAAGTACTTCAACTTGAACTATATTCAAGAGAAATATTTTGCATTGTTTTGTTGTACAGTCAGAACAAAACCAGAAATGTTCCAGTATCATGGAGCCTAAAATATTGCGTCAAATATTCTAATAAAAAGGGCTACAACTGAATAGAGCTAACATTTTACCATACACATTGCATGGGACACTTCCTCTGCCATTGTGAATTAATAACTTCTTGTGACAGCCTTAGAAAGACTAAAAGAAAAGCAGCAAAGAATCCAATCTCAGAAAGGTTTCGAGACATTTGACACCTTTGTAACTGAAGCCATTGAATCTAGGAGGGTGCTTAGCCAAGCCAAATATTTGTTTATTTTAGCACAATTCACTGGTACAAGAAACAGACCCGGAAGTTTTTTTGAATGTTTTCTTATGGGCTTTTAGCAAAAGAGAATTATTGGACTGGATAGACATCAGCAGGACACTGCGTGTAGCTTTACCTCATTCTCCTGTTAGTTGCACCTGCAGGAGAGGCTGGACGAAAGGTAAGAGTTCCCTCTTGGGGATACCATCAGGAAAGTTGAAGGTAAGGCAAGGGTTGGCAAGGCACTGTCTCAGGGTGGAAGTGCAACTGGGAACTTTATGCTGCTCCAGGGAGGACTAGGAATTTAAGAGCACTTCTAAAATGTTTGTACACCAACAGAAGCAGTATGAGAAACACAGGATAAACTGAAAGCTTTTGTCTCATCCCAGAGCTGTGATGACACTGGCCCTGTCTCATGGATGGCCCTACCATGTGCGCTGCAGAGAGCTGTTCTCCAAGGTGGAGCCCTCAGACCTGGGTCGTAGCTTCTCATGCAGAACTCTGGGTGTAACACAACTGTTCAGTTGTGTTCTGTTATGCTCTATTCTGTTCTCTTCTGATCTATTCCATTCCCCATGCTCACCATAAGTAGAATAACAATGTGAATATTTGTCTGAAATGCCAGTGGTCTTTGAAAGACATATAACACAAAGGCTACAACTGGAAACAGGACTTCATTTCATTTTTTTGACCCTGTTTTAGAGCCAGTGCTCACAAGCATTATTACAATGTGCATGTATAGCCAGGAGAAGGATAATGCATTCTTCAGTTTAGCTTTAAAAAGCATCCCATGCCGTCTGGCGAAGGCAATTAACAGAGCTACAGTGTTTAAGAGGCATTTGGACAATGTATTGAATACTATACTTTAAGTTTTGGTCAACCCTGAAGTGGTCAAGCAATTGGACTGTTTTAGGAGGTCTGCCAGCTGTACTATCCCGTTCTTTTCAAGGGCAGTAGCAGCAGGGAGTGAAAGGTGAGGGGACCCTTTTTGGCCACTAAAGAAGGGCCATACCATGTCACCTTTATGAGATGGAAAAACCCGAACTTTTCACTGTTTTAGAGGATTCAGAGAAAAGCTGGCATCGCAGTGATCTAACTCTCCAAAAGTATGATCACAAAGATGAGACTAACTTTAAAACATGACTTTGTCTTGAAAAGTAACTCTGTATAGGGATATACTGCATGTAAACGGCAAGGCTCATTTTAACCTTATAAAAGCATTACTATGAAGAGTTAAATTTGGTTGTCTTCCTGTCAGTAATGTTGACCCTTTGATATATACACTTTTTTTACCAGAAAACACTAACCTTTGGCAGAGAGGAAATAAGAATTTACTCACAGTAAGACTCCATTTGCCACGGCTAAAATAAAAAATACAAAATGCATCATCTTCACCCAGACTTCTGAGAAAAAGCAGAATAAATTGAACTGGGTCTGGAAGTAACTGCATCCTTAATATATTTTATTCCAGACATTCAAGAAAACAAATACCAGTGAGGCCCTTCAGGCTCCCAATCAGTGGCATAGAACCAAGGCCTATAGTTTGAAATCTGTTGAATTTTTTTCTTTCATGAGAAAAAAACCCCACTTGATTTCTCTAGTGAATAAGTCACCATGGACAAATGGATCAATCACCACTTACAGGAATGCAAGAAAATAATGCCTGGCACAGCCATCATGAGCCTTCATTCAGGCAAAAAAAGATTAAAGGCAAGACTATTGTGATTAGACTGAAGGTTTTGACTGTAGTTACCTAAATGCTACCATTCTTACTTTGTGAAAAAGCACACTCTAACTCTGCTTCCGGTTTTGATGTTTTCAGAAGTTTATTGAAAGATATGTTTTAAATCTCCTTCTTCCTATTAACTGGTTACAGACCACTGTATGGAAGATCCCATTTGTGGTGTGTATGGGCAGTTGCTGGAAAACCTATTAGAAAACATTATTCTGCTTTTTTTCCACAACAGCCAGATCTGACTTTAAAAAACCTTCATCAAAACCTGGAAGATCTTATCACATTGGCTGTAAATCCTGTTTATATACCAGGGAAAAGTTCTCCTTCATTCCACAGCAAAAAAGAATTAAAATAGCCTTTTCAAACAAGCCAGCTGCTTACATCCTTCTAAAGGAAATGATAAATGATATATAAAATACTCCAGTGTAATTGAAAACTCTGTAGGAATACAACTGCACAAGCTGGTGGGGCATGCATTCATACAAAATATACTTGTTTTTCTCTGACTGTCATGGCTTAATCCCAGCCAGAAACCAAACCCCACACAGCCACTTGCTCACTCCCCCACCAGCAGGACTGGGGAGAATAGTGGCAAAATAGAAGGTAGAAAACTCATGGGTTGAGATAAGGACAGTTTAATAAGGAAAGAAAAAGCCACACGCAAAGGCAGAGCAAAACAAGGAATTCAATCACCATTTCCCATGGGCAGGCAGCTGTTCAGCCATCTCCAGGAGAGCAGGGTCCCATCATATGTGATGGTTACTTAAAAAGACAAATGCCATTACCCCAAACATCCCCCTCTTTTTCTTTCTGCCCCCCACTTTATATACTGAACAAGATGCCATATGGTCTGGAATATCCCTTTGGTCAGTTTGGGTCACCTGTCCTGGCTGTGTCTCCTCCCAGCCTTCCATGCAGCACCAACTTCCTCATCAGTGTGGCTGTACAAAAAGCAGAAAAGGCCTGGGCTCTGTGTGAGCCCTGCTCAGCAATAACAAAACCTCTCTGTATCATCAACCCTGTGTTCAGCACAAGTCCAAAACAGAGTCCCACACCAGCCACTGTGAAGAGAATTAACTCCACCCCAGCTGAAACCAGCACACTGATTATAATTTCATTGCCAGCTAACAAATAAACCTGTAAAGAATACACATGGCTGTTACACTTCTCAAAGCTGTGATGCTTGAGAATATCTGCCAGTAAGCTCATTACAATTTCAACCGGAAAATAATGGATTTTTCATTTTGCTACCAGACGCAAAATGTTGAGAGACGAAAAAACCCATATTACAACAGATTAACAAAAAGATTAAGAGTAAAACAAACTTTTTTTTTTACTACAAATTTCTTTTATGTCAAATCCTTCTGAAATATTTGATTTATTAAAAAAAAAAAAGTTAAAATTAAACAATAAGGTATATGGAAATATTTTGTTTCTGTTTCAGCCTGAATTTTCTGATTTTAGAAGTATATTTCTTAATGCACTAAAAAAACCCAAACAACAAAATGCAACTTTTTTTATTATTATTATTTTAAAATTTAAGTGGTACCTACTACCAAAAGAGGCCTATGTTTGTCAATGATAACAACCAAAAGTAATAAATGGACTGAAACCTGTTCTCACTTATTTTTCATGCCAAAATAGATCAACATTTATATAGAAACAATCACAACTGTCCTTTCCTGGAGAGGGCATAGAGAAGAAAAATCTGTCCTGAGAATAATTACAAAGACAGATGGTATTTTTGCTCTTAAATTACAAAACTCTACTGTTAAATGACTACTACCATGACCTGAGAATATCTGGAGGATAAAAGGTGTCCATTTTCATGGCCTTAAGAAAGAAACAAATCTCTTGTCTGACAAAAAAGTAGAAAAAATACACTAACAAGGAAGGAAACTTACCAACAGAGCACATATTCAAAGACATCTTTGAAAGTTTGCAAAGAAAAAGTTCACAGTTCATTTCCCTCACTCTCCATAGTTTAGATATGAGTATTCATCCATGCACCTTTAATGTCAGAAAGAGAATATCAAGCTATGTTTGTCACTGATGAGCTGTGAAGATGACAGCTAAAAATCAAACGCATGGGCCTAAATAGGTAGAGAAGTTTCCAGGAAAGAAATATTGAAATTTAAGAGAAAAGGGGAAAAACAGTTGGATGCTTAGCAGAACTCTTAACTATCCAAACCACTGACACAAGGAAAGCTGGGGTAGCTCACAGCAGCCTCTGATAAATGATTCTTTTAGTTCTGTTTTTCCCCCACATTGAAATCCCTGTATATTCAAAGTATTGTCACCCACAGCAAGTTATTAAAGTTTCTAGAAATATATCATTTCACAAAATGAACACTTGAAAATTATTCTTCCTTTCTGCCAGTTAATATTTTTATGCAGTTTCACCACTTATGTGGACAGAAAAGTGACTAGAAAACTTAGTGGCACGTTTCTTGTAAGTAGTAAAATATCATAAGAAAAGCTAGGAAATTTTATGCAGATTACTGGAGTGCACAAGTACTCTCACCATTTAAGCATATATTCACACAGGTGTCAAAAGTATAAGAGCAGAAATATGTATGCACACATTTAGTAACACATGTTATTATTTATTTTATTTTATTTAGCACAGTGTATTTCAATGGGAATCATGACCCTTCAAGGGACTTTGGATCATGCTTATTTTTGTTTATGCTATATGCTGGTGAAACAAAATGTCCATGGTATACCTTTGAATCTGGCCCAGGGAAACTTGATAAGATTCAACAAAAGGGAAATAAAGACGCTCTCTCATCTACCTTAAACAGCTGTTTTGATATTTGGATGCAACAGATTATTCCGGACAATATGGAAGTTTCTCTTTTAAGCATGTATGACAACCATGGGAGAAAGTGAGTGGGATGTGGATAGTTATTTAGTGCCAACAGCATGAAACCAAGCTAAGCAGATTTCAAATAAGTAAATTTCCTAGCAGCTAAGTATAGCTGAATGCAGAATTACCTGTCAAAGGAAACAGAGTTTTAACTCAAAATCACTGCAGGCAAAATCTACAACCAAAAGATCTGTTCAGCCTACAAGTTTTACCACTTCAATACTTCCTAATCAGTTCTTGCAAATATTCATTTGGCTCACCCCTTAAGAGCATCTCCAAATCTTATTTTAGTCCTTGTAACGTGACTCCGTGACCAAAGTTTTGATCACTTTACCATCTATAGAGTAAATGCTCACCATACAAATATTCATTATTTCATTAATTACCACAGGACTGTTATTATTTTTCCTTCTGTTCCCTCCCTCTCTAAAAAAAAATAAAAAAATCAGTCACCAATTAGAAAACTGAAACAGTAACACTTGGCACAGTACTGTACAAATAGTAGAGCTAACATCTGAGAAAGAACAGGTTTGCAAATAGAGGTCATGTGACGTTTGTTCAGTCCCACTGCTTCCTAAGTATTAGCAAATAGAGCTAGCCAGTGAATGTAAACATCTCAGCTTGCGGCCATTTATGGAGCTTTATAATTGTCCCTGCCACCTATTTGCCTTGCGTGTACTGAGTATTTGCATGGCTTTCTGCCATCTCCGAGTGTTGGTTGATTTTTTTTCAAGTATATCATACAATTCAGAAGTGCGTCATCTGGAATTTGAAAATTCTTACCATCAGATGTTCAACTGCATCAAAAAATACAGATGTACTGTTTAGATCCAGAAAATCAGCACACCCATATAAAAACTCCTCTGTTAATAAAGGTATCACGAGTGTTTTCACTCATAGGATTTCATGACCCAGAAGACCTCCTACAGTTACCTTGAAAAGTACAGCCAAAGCCTATGCAATAATGGGCCTATTGCTTTTTTTTTTTTTTTTTTGGTAGGCATTCATCTGCCACAGGATGGAGATTAAGGGAACTATTCATATGGCAATAATCCTGCAGGAGCTTGTAATGATCTTCACGAATCAGTAGTAAAAGTCCTACATTGTAGTTTTCACGGCCTCCAGATGCCATGTCTTTGCTGCCTGTCTCAAAAATTCATAACAATGAACACGGTGGAAGATCAATGTCATGTGCCATTGCTCTCCCTCTCCAAAAGAGAGTGAATAAAATTCGGCCATCAGTTTTCATTTAACTGATTTCAGTAAATATTTTAACTTCGGTTATATTGCTTTCTTCTTGGTGATTTGCTTTTTTGGTATGTGATGTCAGTTCAAGTGTAAAGACCCATTCCCCTTTATGGTTTATGAAATACATAATTTTAAAATAAAAGCTAAAAGTCCCATTGACTAAAAAGTGGTTTTTTTATGTTAAATAATAGTCTGTTTGTTGTGATCTTTCAAACTTATTTTGCTCATGCAGTTTCTCCATTAATATAATTATTGAGCAAATTCTTTACCCAATTTTAATACTTTTTTAAAAAAAATAAGATATAGTCAGTTTTGCACTATAGAAAAAGAAACAAAACAAATTTCATTCTGAATCTTGATGTAGCATAAGGCCCTAATTCTTTTTTGGTGACTTCTGTGAACTCTTCTGTTAGAAGACAACCCCACAGCTCTCATCTACACAAAATACAGAGATAAAATTTAAAGACAGAACAGATGTTAAACTTTCAGCAAACCAAAACTAAAAGAAGAAGATTTGGTAATGCTATTAACTTCTCCAGGGTACAGATCAACAACTCTAATTGCTCCTCTCTGGTAAACACATCTCTCTTTAAACTTGATTTGCTGGGCAAGGAAGGACATGGATTTCACCCCTTGTACAAAAAAAAGTAAATGTGTATCTTGAATGCATATAAAAAAAAATACAAACCAGAAATATGGCAATTAGTGACCTGATGTTTGAATAAGCAGTTCAATATGAGGAAGCATTTTTCTTAAAGGTCTGAGGCTAATTACCAGGTTGCAGCAATGTGCAAGGAAAGAGTTTTTACAGTCACTGTGTATGGCTTCCCAATTAAACCCTGTGTGTAATGTGAGAAAATCTGATTTTTGTATCTGAAGATATCTAAAGAAAAAAATACATTATCTATTAACTAAAAGAAAAATTAAAATTGTGATATATTGGGCAGCCTTTTATTTAGGCAATAGTTCCAAAAGTTGGGGCAGATTTGATTAGAAGTCTGTCTTTTAATCAGGCTTTTAAAATTGGTGATTATCTAAATGGGTAGTTCCTTAAATGACAGCAGGTTTAATCTGCAAATCACACTGGTAAATGGTAGTGCTTATATTTATATGCAAATATATGCACTTCTAATCATAAGCTTAAAAACTTGGCCTCTGCCAAAGGACACATTTACATGGAAAGGTGCAGCATTTACACCTGGCTCCAAATAATTCATTTGAAGACAAGCTGGGAATTTGTAAACAGTACTTCCTGGTTACAGTGCTCATACCAAAGGGCTGCCTTCCTCTCTCTTTACACAGTGATTTTTTAGTTTTTCTTCTCAACCACTCTGCTGCTCTCTACTGATACCATTTTGGGAGCAGCCCAACTCCTGCATGTAAAAACCACACTCCATTATAGGAGAGTTGTTGAAAGAAAAGTCCCTACTCACATAAAACCAGAATATATTATTTTTAGTCTTGCATTAAAAAAAATCTTCAATTATTACTGAAATCACTTCTAATACAAACAGTAATACTCACTCAGTAAAATTACAAAATTACATTAGGCCACCTTAGTTCTTCTGTGAAGACACATTTTTATCAATATTTTTATGGTTCCATACATTCTGTCCTTGGCAGATGCTCTTGATTCTCCTCCAAAAGTTCAGCAAGCAAGCAAATTTTCACCAAACAACTAAAATAATTTTGTCAGCAGGCTGTGTTTTACTTTTTCTCACATTTACTTTAAGCCTCTAAAATTATCTTGTTGCGTACCTACAGTATTTTGTCAGTTCTCTTCATCAAAATGTACCATTTTTATGTGTAAATATTGCAGCAAATATCATGGGGTTTATTGTTTGATTCTGCTACATTTTCTTCTTTTAAAGAGAGTTACATTTGACAGTAAACTAGACGTTGGTTTCTTGTATCAAACCCCTGAATTTGCATTTGGTGTACAAGCAAGGAGGTATACTTAAAAGCAAGTATTTCTTGTGCTGGAAAATTAGCCGTGCTGTAGTGTTTGTTATACTTAAAACAGCACGAAAAGCATTTTAGCAGTATGATGGCAAACGCTTGTTTATTAAGAGCCATTTACTGAATAATCAGAGCTGTACCTAGAACTTCAGAGGCTCAGTTTCTCTTTGAGTAAGAATTAACTTTAGTGCAACCCACAAGTCCTCAGGTAACAGATATCATAGAAACATGGAAGAGTTTGGGTTGGAAGGGACCTTTAAAGGCCATCTAAGTCCAATCCCTCTGCAATGGTCAGAGACATCTTCAACTAGATCAGGTTTCTCAGAGCCCCAGCCAACCTGACTTTGAATGTTTCCACGGATGGAGCATCCACCACCACTGGGTAAATTGTTAGTGTTCTACCACCTCATTGTAATAAATGTCTTCCTAAATATCTAATCTAAATTGACTCCCTATTAGTTTATAACCATTACACTTTGTCTTATTGGAACAGCTCCTGCTCTTGTATTTTTGCAAGTATATCTAAAACCATGAGTACCCTCAGCACAGCAGCACCAATAACAACAGCATCAACACCACAGCAAATTTGATTTGATTTCTCAACTAAATTCCTGCAGCTGTTGGGAAATTCTCTGTGAGTCAATATACATTTTTAAAACATTCATTGTATGCAAATAAGAAAAAAAATATAAAAACTCTATTCTTCATGGTTCTATTAGTGTTGAATGAAAGTATGTAGTCTTTTGACTATCTAATCTAATCAAAAAAGCAACTGAAATCACAGCTTTTCTTTTTTTTCCTATTTAGAATGGCACAGGGCTCCAATATGTCTTATGTCACCCAATGAAGTCAGTGATGAGTCTTCCTCACCTTATTCTAATGTCTGGTTATTAAAAGACAAATCTCAAAAAACATCTTTCAGCTAAACTACCAACAAATCCAGGATACTGCCTAAAAATACGTAGAAATAGGACATCATAAACTCAATTTTGCAGGTTTGCAGACTTAAACACTGGCTGGATTGAATCAAAGAAAGGGCATTAGCAACTAACCTTGCTTTTCTTAAAACATTATCAGTTCTGTTCTTAACTACAGAAGCACTTGTACCAACACTTACCCAGATTTCAGAAGAAATTCTGAAGTCACATTCAAATACTCAAGGAAATATCTCAGAAAAATGTGTCACATATTTAGACAATCCGAATTATTCTGATAAAATTCTTGTTTATTGCTTTATCTCTAGTACCAGGCAATAAACTATGTCCTGTTTCTGTTTTATCCCTCAAGACCCAACATGACATTTGAATATGATCTCTTCCTCAAATCAAGCTTATACAATAACCAAAACCTTCTACGACAGAAACCACGAAGATGAAAAGGAGCATGTTCAAAGCGCAAATTCCAATGTTGCATCTTCCAGAGAAGAACAAACTATCAACTCAGAATTAAAGAATCAACAAATATTTCACGAAGCCTTGGGTAACACAACTAGCAATCCTGTAACTAAGGTAAAAGTCAGTGAGATCTGGATTTAATCCAAAATCCAAAGTGAGTTTTTATTTGGGGTGAAAAAAGGATCATAATGGAAAAACTTACAGTAGGAGCAGCCGTAGACTTCAATTCTTAACCCAATTTGGCCCTCTCCATTCCAGTCCAAAGGAACTATCCTTACATAGCGAGCAATAACTGGATGTTGTAAATCATGCCGGACCACGCTGTCAGAGTTTGTATTTCCAGGAAACGCCTAAGGGAAAGAAGGAAAAAAAAAAAAATCAATTCTAGTGTCTATATGGTTGGCATCCAAATAAATATATAAATAAAATCCTATAAAAAATGCCAGTCATGGAACAAAAACCCAAAGAATAAGGACTACTATTGCAAACTATAGTCATCAAAATATTGAAAGAGATAAAGTTTAAGTTGGTGTTTTGCTTACAGTTATAGGAATAGCTATATACATGTTCAGACACTACTTATTCAAAAAAATATACCTTAGAAATATAATTATTTTGTGCCATGCATAGTAGACCCAGGTGGTTGTAGATGTAAGGAAGATGCACAGGATCCCTTCTTTGGTGGACTCACAAAATTATAACATGCTAACAGTTACATTCACTTTAATTTTTCTGTGCTGCATCTATTGATGCGCTAAATGGTGATGATGGCACTCCTCACTTCATAGATAAGTTAGTAGGAGGCATTAATTAGTATCTTTGAAGTACTTATATATTCAAGTGGTATAAGGAAGTGAACAGTTCTCTCTTCTGAGCTGAAGAGAAGACAAAAGAAAGCGTAGACTGAACAACAACAAAAAATCCTACTGAGCAAGCAGCTGCTTGTTTTCTTAATCTTGTTCTAGGAATCACAGAACTTCATGGAGGGAATAAAAATTTTGATTCCTTTAAAAATGTTTATTTTAGGGAGCATGCAAGGTAATACTTCATAGTTCAAGAGCAAATTCAATTTGGGAATGTCTTCATTTTATGATGCTTGGCATAATCTTACCAAAACCCTATTAAATGTAGAGGTTTGCTGGTAGCTTTGGTTTGGGCTTAGTTTTTTTTTTTTTAATTTCCTACAAGTGTTATGGTCAAAGGAAGCTGAATATAGGAAGACACGATATTTTCTACCTAATTTAATAAAATTATTGATTAAAACGATTCTCAAAATCAAAACTTATTTTCTATAGCTCTCCAAACTTTGTGCCCTGACTTGTGCTTTACCAGTCCTTTGCCAGAAAGAGAGCTAATCTCTGCAGGTACTTGGCATTTCAAGGGTTCCTATTGCTATATGAATCAGTAACCTCTGCTGAATGCATAAACAGAGTCAATAGAGAATAAGGCAGTCCCAGATTAATAAAACACATTCCATTTAGTCTCCAGCAGAACAGTATCTTTTAAACACAGCCTTCATTTAAATAAATGGGGAACAGTAATACACGCTTTGTGGATAATGCAAATATCAGGCCAAAATCCATTGTAGCAAGACTGAAAAATCAATTTACAGGAGCTTGAAAATTATGTACAATTGCTGTAAAATCTCCTTTTCTGGCTAAAAGATTTAAAAGTGTAATTTAGACCCACATCTCTAACAGGAGTTTTTTAAACAGGGAGTGAATCTCTGGCTAAAAAATAAATAAAATAGAGAAATTTACAATAAGAAACCTCCTTGCAAAACTATTTTTTTCAGAAAAAGGTGGAAATACCTATATAAATTAAACAAATTTTTCAGATTATTAATCTCATTAAATCACTTAAATATTATTGCCAGATATCATGTTTTTTCTTTAACCCAAACCGGGAAAATTATCAAAATGGCTCACTTGTCTGTAAAACACTGTCTCATGAGCCCAACTCCAAAATTGTCTGTTCTGTAAATCATTTCTCTTCTTGTCTTGGATACTGACTTCTGTAAACTGCTTCATATTTCAGCTCACATTGCAATGAAAAGACTGGGAATCTTATTAGCAGCGACCACTTTTCCACTTTCTCCACAGGACAGCAACATAATAAGAATGAAGAAAGGTAAGAAAATAAGTCCCAAAATCCTTTCTAAGCAGTGCTTTTGAACATTATGAATGGAGCTTTTGAAAGTATTCACCAAGATTTTTGTCTCTCCTTAAGAGCAAGCTCTGTTTAGCTGCAAATCGTTTTCAAAATTTAACAGGGCAGGTTTACAGGACAGGTAACATATTTTAACAGGCCAACTAAAAAAGTTTAGAAATAAATAAATAAATGATCAGTCATTCAGCAGAAGTTGCAGCAAAACTTGTTGTGTGCTCTTTAAATTTCCCTTTGGCTTTACCAATATGCTTCAGCCACCCCACTGTACATAGGGACACCACAGAGACATACAGCATAATTCTCTTTGCATAACTAAAGAACCTGGAGAAAAGTGAAGGTAAGGGTTTGGGAAATTTGAAAGGAAAGCTATGGAAAATTAAGATTCAGACTCAATTTTTTATCCCATACTTAAAGGCCAACTATATTCTAATCAATAATTAAAACTGCTAGAGCTAAATTATAAATTCATATAAGTATTGTAATGAAGTAACATACAGTTTGTTTAACAGTAGTGTGTAATTAAAACTGGCCAAAAATTGTTTTAATTTCCTGTAATAGGACAGTTTGCAACAGTTCTACAGTACTTGATTGTATGGGTAAAGGAAGTACATTACAGAATCTCCTTTTGGGAAAATGCATTTACAATAAAGGATTAAAAAGAAATTCTCAGCACTAAAAAATTTATCTCTGAAATAATGAGGCACAGAAATGCCTGAAATGTTATTAAGTGAATAACAGTGGAAGTTCTCATACTTTAACCAAAGAGTGAAATGATGAAAGAATGGTGGTTAGATCCTCAACCAAATAAACAAAAAGATGTTTGTAATCTCTCAGCTCTCTGTGAAGCAGAGAAATACCCTGTACTTCACCGAAAAATATCATCACATATATACCAGAGAACATAACTCAATTAAGGGGAAAATTAATTCTTCACCTGAATTAATTCAGGTGAAAAATTCTCTATCCAAATTAATGATCTATTCAGAGAGAAGTGCTAAAATTACTTCAGTGCAGGCTCTTTCTAGGATGACGTAAAAATAGAGCAATGCATGGAATAGTAGGATATTTATTTTCCTCTAAGAGTAACTACTAAATTTTTTTCATAACTTTCTATAATTACTAGTACTTTTTTCACTACTTTAATTTTATACTTACTGTTATACTCTTGATAGTTATATTTTGCTTTCTCAGCAAAGGAAGGAATAATTTATGTCTCTGAATTTCTGAAAAAAACTTCTATGCTTCTAGCTTTGACACTGCAATGTGAAAACACTACAGAGTCTATGTTCCATGGTACTATAGCTCCATAAACGGCAGAAATAGGAAACAGAAGTACCATATTATAAAATATGGAAACATCCACAGGCAGGCAAAATATGTCTTCAGGAAATATAACTGGGTTTTTCTTTGGGACTCCAAGGTGAGTCAAGCATGAAGCTGGCTAAACCTTAACATTTTTATTTTATAGAAAATCCCCCAAATTCCAAACCAAATAATTTTTTCAAAAACTAGAAGGATTACAAAAGCGTGATGTTGACAGCTTTGGTTATGGCTGCCAGCCTGCACAGCAAAGAAAATCTAGAAACTGTTTTTCACTTGAGTTCTCAAGACTCTGCACCATCAAGGAGCAGAGCAGGGCTGACTGGGTGCTGGAAGGTCTTGGCCAGCAGTGCAGGGGGATGGTGTTTGGCACTGCAGGGCAGCTCAAATCCAGGGGCCCTGGAAAAATTCACATCACGTACTGGTTCTGCACAAGCTGACTGAAATCCACAGCAGATTTCAGAGAAGACAAGATATTTCAAAAATATGTTTCTACTTTACTACATGAACATTTAAGAAAAAAAGACACAACCTGAACTTCATCAATTCCTCCTTGCTGGAGAAACATTTCTTTGCTCAGTACTTATGAAAACACAGCCCAATTATGTCATGCAAACTCACACAGCAAGAACAAGAGGATTGGGTAAAGGAGAATGTTAAGAGATTAACTTCAAGGAGAAGGGGGAAAAAAAGAGGTAAAAGAAACATGATAGAAAAACAGGTTGCAGAAGGAAAGAATAATAGCAAATAAAGAGAAAAAAATTTAATGCATCAGAAAGCAACAGATGTCGGTTATCTCCATTTCAGCTCAGTTTTGACATGTTGCTATAATTTCATGTGGTGCCATTGTGTGGATTAAAAATAAGTGGTAGGAAGCAGTAATCTTCTATTCGAAGGAGTATTTCTTCATTCTCTCCAATGAACAGTGCAATCAATAACACTACAATTTGCATACTCTACTCTTTCCCTAAAACCAAACAGGTTCAAAGCTGAACAACATTTCTACAGCATCCTGCATAATCACCTCACACAGAAATGCATCTGAATGAAAAAAAAGTATTTGAAAGTAATTAAAAGCTATAGCAGGTATTTCCCTTATCACAAATGATTAAATCCTCAAATGATTCAGCAGGTGCTGAATCTCATCTTTGAAATTTGTGGTTATAGAATGACCAGAACTCCTATGAGCTCAATATTAACAAGTGGATCAACTAAACATTATAATGCTGGTGATGCTGTGCTCATATGAACTTGATTCTATTATCAGTGCTAGCAGTAAATTCTAATTTCATTGGTTTTCCATATACTTCCCTCAGCCACATTTCTCTGTTTTATATGTATTTGCGTGTGTGTATGCATATATATATAAACATCCCCCTATGTTATGTGTGTAGTACCAAAAATTTCTGGAAAAGTACTCACATACTCAAAGTAAGGAACATCCACAAGCAGGCTTTCACTAAAACTGAGTACACTTTTTTGTTCTATGCTCGAAACGTTTCCTAGCATTTTTTAATCAGATCCGTCTTTTTGTTCGCCTTACACCCTTATGTTCTCTACTGATTCCTAGGAAGTTTACTTACAGGTTCAAATTCTGTCTTTGTATGCTGAAAACGTATTCTAACCATGTGTGAATCATAATTTAATGAATAATATCATGGAATCATGATTACATGCAAAGACTAAAGCCAAAAGCTTATTTGCTGCCTTTTACCCCTTTCACATTTCCAAACAAAACTAAATGATTGAGCAACATAACATTATTGATCTTTATAACAAAATGGGATAACATTACACAGCCTGATAACTACTGCTTTACTTAAAAAAAACTCAATCTTCTCCACGGGAACTTTGATTTTTTTTGTTATTTTGACAAGAACCTCAAGAAAACTGTGATTTTCAAAAAATTTTTAAGGAATAATGCCATTTTCTATTGACAGATAACTTGGAGGGATTTCAGTTCTGTATAATGTTTCCTAAAAAATGCTTTTAAAATTTAAAGCCAGAGAATTGAAGGGCAAGATATTATGCTCAGATATAGTACCTGAGTATAATTTCAGGTACCTGAAAGAAAAATTACAAATATGAGCTTCATTATAAAAAAATCTGTCAGTTTTAATTTAATGTATTGATGTTTGCAGTTTTTATTTTAAAAAAGAAACAAATGAAACTCCTATACACAAGCAAACAAATACAAACCAAAAATCCCCACACCCTCACAACTACTGCTTCCAGGATGTGACTCAGTAACTGGATGTAAGTGAAACATGCTTTTATCTTCTGGCACTGTTGTAGGATATTATCTTTGTTTAATTCACTTTGAGTAATGAACCCTAAAGCCAAAATCCTTAACAAACAGAGAACTACCTCTCCATCTTGCTCATATACCCCAAACCCAAGAATTAATTGCTTTTCTCATACTTCTACGCGCAATTGCTCATACTTTTTTTATGCATAGAAATATTACCAAATTATCTGTGAATTTTGCTAGGGAAACTGACTCCTTTCCAGGACTGGACAGCAACCCTTCGTTGACTTTGTATTGTTGGAAGATTTGAGGTAGGACATCTGACAATGCACATGTATACAGACCGGAGGGTTTTGTTCCGTTTTCTTCTCCCCAGAACTCCACTTAAAAACCCTATTCCCCTAACCTTTAGACTCATGAACAAGGAGACACAGACGTATGGATACTGTTAAATTTTACTTTATGGGACATCACAGATAGCATCACAGCAAAGGCACCAACAGTGTCACATTTCTTTACATCCTGAAATTGAATAATATTCCAGAGGTGTGTGAAATATCTCACTGGCAAAGACTTTCTTCCCTTTTGGTGAAGGCACCAAACATAACATGAAAAATTTCTAAAAGAGATATTCACAAATCTAATAGATTATTTTCAGGCCTGCAAAATGAAGAAGAAATTTCAACCCCTATACTGAACTATATAGATTTTGTTCCACTTGACATAAAATGAGAACATTCTAAAATTTTTTTAAATCTAAGCTGTACACAAAAAAATATTAAAATATCATTAGGGATGTAAAGTCAACACTGCTAGTAGAATTATTGTTTCCTACAGGGTCTTAATGAATTCCTGAATATCATTATGATATTAATTTATTTACATAATTACCTGCTATTTATTCCCCAGAGGTTCATACAATTCCCAGAGAGAAAATTGTGATTATTCATCCTGATATACTACACAACTGAGGCTCAAACACCTTGAGGTTTTAGGGTGTTTCGTTTTCTGGTTTGGGTTTTTTTTTCATTTTTAATCATATCTAAATTCAAGGAAAAACACATGAGCTTGATTTGAAAAATTTTGCCAGTGGAAGTCTGTCCTAGTCTCTGGCAATTTGTTCTCAAGATTTAATATTCAGCATTTACACTTTGATTTAAATTGAGAAAATACAACCTTCCCACCACTGAATAACGTTCCATCTTTGTTGTTAAGATCAACTGGTTGCATTATTAGTAAAAGCTTCTTAACACTTTGGGGAGTAATCATTATCTTGCTCTTAGTCTTAAATAAACTAAACAGATTTTAACTCCTAGACATTGCAGAACCCACTCTGGCAGCAACTTGAGGTTTCATAATGAATATGACTGGTACCTTTAAGATAGCTCCTTTACTAGCATGAGAGAATGAAGTGTGCACCGTGTCCAAGACTGTGGACTGCCAGACGGGAATGGGCCATCTTCCCTGAAGGTAACAGATAGGGTGTGCCCTACATCACAGGTGCTGGATTCTCTTTGTGACAGCTCCCATGTGATGCTAGACAAGTAAGTTGCAAAAAAATTTTCTGTGGCACTTAGTATAGTTCCAGAGAGACACAAAATGATTAGGTAGTTTTGACTTAATCTTTCACTGTCTTCGCTCCACATATAAAATATGGAGTAAAAATTAAATTATTTTATGGGGTAGTGAAAATAAAATAATACTTATTAAGCAGCTAGTCAAGTATTCACACGGGTGTCTAAATTAGAAATCTGAGCCTTTTCTGGTCAGTGAAGCAAAGTGGGAGATAGGAACTAAATTAAAAGCTTGCCACTCTTCAGCTGCTACACAGTAATAATATAAATTTTCCTGGATACAAAATAAATGTATTCAACAAAATAGAGAATGTTCCCAGAGTTCACCACTGACTAATTCATGTTAAAAGAAAAAGAATGCAAAAATCGCTGTGAAATGGTTGTGCAGCCAGAATAAAACCCACTTTTTTCTACAGGAGTTGTGAGAGTTTATTCATTAAAACGCAAAAAAATTACTTCTGCTGCATCTTCTGTGGAATGACAGAGAGATAGGAACAATGTGTTTCCAAAATACCTAAGCACAACTGCAATTGTTACTGAAATAATAACAGCAACAGCTCTCTGATCACTGGCTGCTGGTGCACACAGCTCAGCAGTAACAGGAGCTCTCACCTTGAGAAGAAGGTCAAACACAAAGGAGCCCAGAGCGGTCCTTGGTTTCTTTTCCTCTCTACTACTGATGTACTTAGATATTTTTGCAAACTTTGATGATTTTAAAATCGCTTTTTAGTAATTTCCAGAACAGTATTTACTCCTTGTGCACCACTCTTGTCTCAAAGCTTCTTGTATCTCTTCTACACAGCCTACTACTCTGCTGGGTTACCTGCAACCCAAACAGTCGAGGCTGTTACAGCAGGGCGCACTTAGCAGAGGAAAGCACAAACTCAGTGGTGTCATTCCACACCCCCTGACTTAGTGCATCGGATTATAAGACTCAAACACCCTGCAGGAAGAAGTACAAAGGCAAAATCTGTTTTAAATACTGTTGAGAATCATCTAGGACATAAGTAAGGACATAGCAACTAAATGAAGCTTTCGAGCTCTTAATGAGTTACATATCAATCTAAACAACAATCTTCGTCCATGATAGAAAATACTGATTTGTGATTTCGGTTTGTAACTATAAATAAAAGTTACTGCACTTGCTGGTTTTATAGTCTTTGAATTTGAGCCATAAGTAAATCAGGATGGTCAATATTTAAGATAAACTTTTCTCAGTTATGAATAGTTTTCATTCCTATGTTTCATTCACAGAAGAGTCCAGAGACTGCTTTCCAGATCATTGCCATTCTGACTAGACAATTAGCATGCAAGAAATAACTGTGAAACAAAATGTGGCATATCTGAAATAGTTGCAAGAATACAATTGTAAATCAATCTGTGAGGAATAAAGTCTGGTTATTCTGTATTAATTACTTAATATATAAAATTAATATTGTATACTGAGATAAAATAAACAAACTTTGAAGACAAAAATTAAATAATCCGGTGTTTTTCTCATATACTTTCAGTATCTATTTAATTCTGGGATTATAGTTAATTGCAAATAGCACTTGTATTCTCTATAATTCAGTTAAGCTTCCCAATAAAGGGAAGTAAGACTGGATTAAAAAAAGCCAATAAGCTGTCTTTAAACATGTTTCAGCTGTCCTTAAATCATATTAAAACATTACAAAATTGATTTAAAATTATAGAAACATCAAAAGTATGCATTTGAAATAATTTTGAATCTTTTTTGTTTTGTTTTTGCATGCTTCCAAGTTGCAATGTTTATGAAATAAACAAAGTTCACATATAGTATTAAGTCAAGATTTAGCAAAAAATGGCTAAAGGAAAAAAAAAGGAAAATTAGCATTATTGCCATCTAACAGTAACATGTTTCAGTTTCTGACTGTAGCTGTGGTACTCTCTGAATATGTCAAGATGAAAGAAAAAAAAAGTAACTTATCTAGAATGTTTCACAAACACTAAAATTATGAATTCCAAAGGGTGATGCAGTTACCAACATCAACTATGGTACAAGAACTCACTAAACATTTTCCTTTCCTTTTCTCCAGTTCACCCTAGGCGGAGCCCATACTCTGAAAGTTACGACCTTCCTGACAAAGGATCACAGGTTTAGAACCTTCTGGTTTGTGGCCCAGGACGTGAGCACAAAAACCGTAACCAAAATGTAAATATGAGAAACATCAATGAAAAGTATGTAGATCCTATCTAAAACTCAGTATAATGTTAAAAGGGCTTTAAATGCAGAGAATCACAAGCAAAAGGGCATGCAAGCAAACACAAAATTCTTGTCTCAGGAAGAATACCTGGAGTAGGATTCCTCAGAATAATCCTTTCAAACTGATCAAAGGAATATTACTAAGAAATCCCCAAAGGCAGAATTACAGCATGTGACAGGCTTCAAACATGCCTGTTTGTCCTTCAACTTGCATTCAATAGCTGCTCATCTTTCTAGGGAAATAAGGACAGTTTTAAGCACTAGGCTTTTTGAAATGATACCAAAAAGGCACAAGAATATTTTACGAAGGAATGTGGAAAGAAATATCTGAATTGTCAGAAGCTACTTCTTTCTTCAGGGTTTTCTTTAATTGTTTTTTCTTCTGCTAAGATGAACATGACTGAAAGAATTTTGGGCAAAATGCAGAATTCTTGTGTTTCAAGTCCATTCGCAGTCTTCATACAAAAAGTGCCTGGTATCTATATTAGAAGTTCAGAGTAAGAAGACATCTTTGATTGGAAACCCCTGTGAATTTAGTAAACTGTTAGATGTCTTAACAAAAGAGACAATAATGGAATAAGAAATATTGAAGGTCCTATTTTTGCTTTAAAGTGTATCATTTGATTTCATCCCATTACCTCTTTTACAACTGTATGCTTTCAGAAGTTGTATTTTTCCATTTGACAGAGATAATATGCATTTATAATTTCCATATGATGTTGTTTTGTTCAGGTTCACATCAACTACTACTCTGAAAGTGACTGTAGCCATCTGTAGTCATCTTTTAGTTGAAATGCCTTCAAATAGCTGTTAGCATCTGAAATAGGAGGACTTCCATAAATCAAAAACCTTGTTTAATAATCACCAAAGGTAAATCTAGTTTGCAAACAATAACTGGAAGAGGGAAGGATTTTAAAATTTTCATTACCTGTCCACTTCTTTTCTTACAATTCATTAAGCAAGTAGTAATGTGATGTAATGGCCCAATTTTATTTCAACAGGAACTTCCTAAATTTAATTTTAAGCTGAGTCATAAATCTTAGGGGATTGAACATTAGACTCAGTTGACTACTAGTTGTGTGCAAGTAATTTTTTTTTCCTCACACAGCATTAGCAATTTTATCTGACTCAGATATTTCTGGTTTATTTATTTTTTGCAGCTGGTATACATACTTCTCTGGCCAAGGAGGCAGTGACATTTCGAGTTTAGCATGACTTCTTTGCAGTCTTTTCTACCATTGAGCAGGGTCAACAGCCTCCATGGCCACTAGCTTAAAAGAAGAGTTGGATGTCAGTAGAACAACACTGGTGTTATTAACAGCCTCATGTGTTTTACTACTCATGTAGAAGGAGAAGGTGGAAATTCTAATGTACAAAGATCTTCATTACTTAGGTGCAGTATTTTTCTTACATGATTCTGCTTGCCTGTGACAAGGATTTGCTGTGGCACAGAGAAGATTGTTGTGGTTCTGTTCCCATGCAAAAGCCCAAACTGATCAGGAAAAGGCTGACAGACACAGTGAATCTTCTTGCATATTCCTGTTTTTTCCCAAAGCTACCTCACACTGACGCTGCTGTTTTCCAGTAAGGCAAAGCGTTCCTAGCATCATCAGCTTTAATAAAGACACCATTATCTTGCTGTTATTAGTTTGTTATATTCCCTTCTCTAAAACTAATACAAGAGAAACCAAAGACATCCTTTGTGAATATTTTTAGGAAAGAGGAGTGGAAAGACAAAGGAACAAGGATCTCCCTGTCTATTCCTTTCCCTAACTTCTAGACTCATTTAGTTACCACTTGAGAGTATTTTAAAAACAAGCTTGCAAGTGCTCAGAACAAATTTGGAGCTCTTCAGATGAAAGAGGCCATCATAATGTTACTGTTTCTCTGCAGGATCACAGGAAGCACCTGCAGGAAATGCCTTTACAGACATTTGATAAAACTCTGTACATACTTGTAATAGCAGAAGCACAGCAGCCAGGAACGACTGCTGGCAGTTGTGCTTTGCTGCTTACTTACTGTGTGAGCTGAGACTGACATCCCAATGCCTCTGAAACTCATTCTGTCTGTAAGACAGAGATAATTCTCTTGGAAGTGTTTGTTGAGAATTAATTAGCTATTATTTGTGCACTGATCCTTTAAAAACACCCAATCCATTCACTGTTTTTTACATCCCTGCCCACTCTAATAATAACAATAACAATAATAACAACAATAATAATAAATAATATTACAAAGATTCGTTGACTTTGGTAGCCAGAAGGGAGCATTATGGCAATCTGTTCTGGAGTTCAGTAGACACGGTGCCAACTCCCATGCAATAGTTTAGTTAATGAGTTCACAGTCTGGACTGTAGTGCACCATTCATAAAGTTATCCAACCTTGATTCCAAAACTGAAAGTGATGGAAAAACAAATTTATCACACCCCTACAGAAGCTCTTCCACACTTATATTCAGTGTTAAATATATGCATTATTTCTACTTGGTTTGTTCATCCAGTCCCTGGATTTTATTACATCTTTTGCTCGATATCCAAGAATAGTTCACTATCATGGATAATTTTCCTTTTTAAGAATGTGGCAAACTGGGATGAGAAGACATGGACTATGCTTCTATAACATTAAAATAATCAGATAATTAAGCAAAATCAGTGATTTGTCTGGGACAGCTTGCAAGATGACAACATGATCTGGCTTGCAAAACCTTTACAGGCTTTCTTTTAAAGCCACTGGCTTCCCTCCTCTCTTCCCACAATACATGCGTAAAATCAGACTAAAATAACAGCATGGATTTCCATTCATTTTTTGTGGGATTCATTCTATTGTCATGTCACTGTCTGAAACACCAAGGTTCAAAACAGGACCACCAAAAGGTTTCTAATTATCACTCACATTATGCATTATAATCCAGCTATAATATAGCTGGGATTGCTCTATTGTGTGGAAACAGAAATCTTTCAGGCAGTCTCCAGTGTGCTTCATGCAAACTCATCTGTGACTTAATGGTATAAGCAGTATGGTAACACAATAGCTCACACTTCCATTTAAAAATTGTCAATCCGTTTTTGGTTCAGATAATCTCTGTGTGATCCAAACTGATTACTCAGAACAACTGATATAAATATTAAGTAGCTGTCATATTAATACATCAGAGGTCATGGTTAATATCTAGTTTTTAGGAAGAATGTAACAAAAAATTCAATCCATCTTTGAATAAAGATATTTTGGATTTTTTAAAGAGACCATTTCACACTCATATATGTACACAATATAATTGTTTAGCCTTGTTAAGATAGGCTTGCTCATGGAAAAATTAAAAAAAGTATACTTTAGACAGAATGAAGAGCAAAGCAAGGTGGGAAGAAAGCAGCAGTAATAGATCCTTGTTTTCAACAGCTTTTCATAAATTCTCTTGGGAAGCCAACTGAATTTCATTGAAGGGAGTGAATCAATGGTCCTTCATAAAAAGAAAATCAATTAGAAAGTCATTACCTGAAAATTAGCACTCAAAAACAAAATTCCATTTTAAAGCCAATTAGACTGCATGTCAGTACTAAGTTGAATTGCATTTGCATTGATGTATGCAAAATGATTAACATCCTCCATCCCTAAGAAACGTAGAGAGTGAAAAATTAAAGAACATGTTTAGAGACGCTGCTGAATTTATTTTTTGCAAGCTATCTATCTCAAGCAGCAGATGACTGTGCTGGGCTTTTAAACAGCTTTACATTGTATATCTCAAGTACTGATGTTATTATTGGAATTACAACACTTGAGGAAACCTCACTTCTGCTTCCTATCATAACAACACATAGGAAAACAACTGCTGATGTAAAAACCAGAGAGGGGGCTGAAGGCGAGTAAATACCTCAAGAGTCTCTTTCTCCCAATAGCTTGCCATAGCCCTGGCATGATTTGTGTTTTGAGCCACACTGGAAAGACAAACAGTGTTAAGTGTTGAGAAGAAGGAGTAAACAGCATCTCATAGAAGAGTTAGAATCTCCTCCTGGGCTGCAGCTGGACAATCAATCCGTCCTGTTTATAGCAATAGGGTTAATCCACTATGCCTGGGTCTGCCAGCACAGAAAGGGTGGTATATCCTTCCCTCACAGGTCTGGCCTGAGTAAAACAGGAAGAGGCAGAACCCAGCCCCTGAAGATGGGATGTTCTCAATGCTGAAGAGGTAGTCTGATAAGTATGGCTCAGGGCATTGCATCTTTGCAAGGGAGGGTGCACTGCCTCTACATCTACAACTAGAGGTTTATCTTAAGGATAGAAGATGAGAAATAGAAGAAATGAGACACAGAAGTGTGAATTCATTATGGAACATCAAGCACATCTTAATCACGTACTTCACATCATGCACATACTTATGCAGAATTAGGTTAAATGGCTAAAATATTAAGTGCCATCTTGAAACGAGACACTTTTCTGAGTTGGTAAAAGTGTTCAAGAGTCAACTGAAGAGGCGAAAGCAGAGGCATTAGTGGTGACTGAGGTCAGTCTTGGGTTGCCTGTTGGATTGTGCTGTACAGGAGGATCCCAAGCTCGGGGACACCTGATCAGCAGCCCAAAGCCCACTCAGGACCCGGCAGCCCTTGGGAGCCCATCAAGCAAGGAGGGGGCATTGCCAGGAGCCATTGCCAGGGTGTTGTCATTTAAATGGTTCCAGGGAGTGTGAGCAACCATGAGTGCAGCAAACAGAGTGGGCAAACAGCGTGTGGGACATGAGAAAGGTGTGGGACGTGAGAAGGGCGTGGCACAGCAGTTTGTATAGATGTTCCTGCAGGCGGGTCACAAAGGTAGGGCACAGAACCCAGGGAGTGAGCAATCATCCATCAAACGTTCCATTGGACTGGAAGGTTTTAGGCTTTTTAGGAAAGAAAGGCTAGAGAGGCAAGTCGGGGGTGTAGCCTTCTATGTCAATAACTGGCTGGAGAGTAGGGAACTCTGCCTGGGGAGGGATGAGGATCCAGCTGAGAGTTTGTGGGTGAAGATTAAGGGGAGGACAGGGACAGTGGATGTTATAGTGGGGGTCTGCTACAGGCTACCCAGTCAGGAGGATGGTGTGGATGAAGCCCTCTATAGGCAGACAGGAGTGGGCTCATGCTCACAAGCCCTGGTCCTCATGGGGGAATTCAACCACCCTGATATCTGTTGGAGGGACAACACAGCAGGACACAAGCAATTCCAGAGCTTCCTCAAATGTGTCAACAACTTCCTTAGACAAGTGATTGAGGAGCCAGCAAGAGGGTGCCATACTGGATCTTGTGCTCACCAAGAGGAAGGAGCTGGTGGGAAATGTACTCCAAGGCAGCCTTGGCTGCAGTGACCAGGAGATGGTGGAGTTTATGATCCTGAGGACAGCAAGGAGGGAATGCAGCAAGGTCACTGCCCTGGACTTCAGGAGAGAAGACTTTGGCCTCTTCAAGGACCTAGTCAGTACAGTGCCATGGGATAGAGCCCTGGAAGGCAGAGGGGCCCACGAATGCTGGCTGAGTTTCAAGGATTCCTCCTGCAAGCTCAGGAGCAAGGTATCTCAACAAAGGGGAGATTGAGCAAAAATGCCAGGAGGTCTCTATGAATGGATAAGGAGCTGCTGTGCAAACTCAAAGCAAATAAAGAAGCTTTCAGGAAGTGGACATGAGGACGGGTGGCCTGAGAAGAGTACAGGAAAATTGTACGGGAAGCTAGGGACAAGGTTAGGGAAGCCAAAGCCCAGTTAGAATTGAGTATGGCCAGGGGTACTAAGGATAACAGGAAAGGCTTTTACAAATATGTTGCAAGCAAGAGAAAGATTAGGGATAACGTTCCATCTCTCTTCCAGAGAGGGCCCTCTCTGGAAGGAAATGGAACATCTGGCTACCCTGGTCAAAGAGAAGGCTGGGGTTCTCAAAAACTTCCGTGCCTCTGTCTTCAACGGCAAGTGCTCCAGCCACGCCACCCAAGTCGAGAAAGGCAAATGCAGGGACTGGGAGGATGAAGACCCTGAGCCCCCTGTAGGAGAGGATGAAGTCTGAGACCACCTGAGGAACCTGAACGTTCACAAGTCCATGGGACCCAATGAGGTTCATTCGTGGGTCTTGAGGGAGCTGGCAGATGAAGTTACTAAGCCACTATCCATCATTTTTGAACAATCATGGCAGTCAGGTGAAGTCCCTGATGACTGGAAAAAGGGAAATATAAGTCCCATTTTTAAAAAAGGGAAAGCAGAAGACCTGGGGAGCTACTTGGTCTAGTGGGAAGTTTCCCTGCACCTGGCAGGGGGCGTTGGAACTGGATAATCTTTAAGGTCCATTCCAATCCCTTAACTCTGTCTATATGTCTATAATTCTATGATTCAAGAGCTTATTTTAAGTGGTAAATTGAAGTGACAGACATGCTAGACTACAGAGGCATCCCTGCCAGCTCAGCAAATGTGGCACAGGAGGTCTGATACTAACCAGCTGCTTGTGGCCAGTCAGCACACCTGAGGTGTCTCAGCTGGTGCTGGGTACCTAAATCAGGAAATGGATTTTCACAGCAGGTGCCTAGAACACATATGTCTGTATATGAGATTAATCCTGCCCTAGGGTTCTCTACTTATTTTCTAGCAAGGGAAACGTAGTTCAGTGAAGAAGTTTAGATAACAATTCTACCTGTTCTGGTAACAGTTACTTGCACAAATGGATGTATTCTAAGTGTTCTATGCCACAGAAACATGTAGAGTAGAAGGTTCATATGCAAATTCATATATATTTCTTCAGTTATACAGATCAGAGTATTTGCTTTTGGGCTCAGTTTTGGCAGAAGTTTAATGCTTGGGAACAAAAAAATACCAAAATCCTATTAGATTGCATTTATGCTGGAATAGCTTTTCTGGGCCAACAAAATCATCATTACGTTTAGACTTAATAATTGAGTGAAATAATTAGTTCAAATCACTTTGCCATCAAACCATGATGCCAAAATCTAGAAAAAAAAATCCTTAAAGCGTTAACCTGGATCTATGGAGTGGTATTGTAAACAGAAAAATGAAAAGATTGCATGGCCAAAATTAATACAAATATTACATAATGAGATTGTTGGTTTTTTTTTTTTTTTTTTTTAAAGATTGTTACTGGAGTTCTATATTTACACAATCTAAAATCAGTACATACCAGGCTTTTATTCCTCATTTAATCCATAGCTGACAAAACCTACTTCTAAAACAGTACAACTTTATATTGCTCCCTCATACAGGATAAAAGATGGTTATAAAATATACCTAAATTAGGTGTCAGTGCAAGAATATAAAGAAAAGTTTCTAAATGTTCATTTATATTTTACAACTGTAGCTCAGGTTTTTACCTCTACTTCCAAATAACCCCAGTGCTCTCAGCTGAATACCTAGACATCTAAGTCACTGCCTGTGTTTAGGAAGGTGATTTGCTTGCTCATGAGAAGTCCCCCTAAGAGGAAGGATTTCAGAACTTTTCTCAGCAAGAATACTGAGTACCTTCTCTTTTGCTCCAACAGGTCAATCAGTAAGTCAGCTCTGCTTTCTTTGCACATCATCTATAAGTTAGAATGCTGAGGGCTGGCTTCTCAACTATTTTTTTGTGTTAAGGGAAAAAGAACTATAGCAGTAAATGATGAGAATATATAAGAAGTTGGTTCTAATCACAGCTATGCAATGCTGTACTCCTGAAAGTAGCATTAAACCCTTAGGGCTATGCTAGAAAATTGTTGCGTGGAGCTGAAACTATGCACTTGCCTCTGTCAGATACATCTTGACATTATATTTTAAATATTTGAGCAAGTGACCTGACCCATTCTGGGCCCAAGTGAGGCACTGCATTTCTAGGGGAAAGTTCATCAATTTCAGGGGAAAGTTTATCAATTCAGACATCTACAAGACTTCTAAACTATTTATTCTTCTACCTAAATTATGAATTTAAAGTAAATATATCTTCTCAGACGGTAAGTGTACTGATGCATCTAAAAGGCCATAAAAGTCATAAATTAACAAAGTTTTGTAGAAAGAGCCAACCACTAAGTACTGTGACAATAGTATTGAGTTCTCAAAAACTTAAAATAGGGAAAAGGACATAGTGGGGTAGGGAAGAAGAAAGAACAGCAAAAAAAAAAAAAAAAGTTGTAATTTGCAATTATAGAACCAGCAAATACATGCACATTTCTGTCAACTGCTGACAAAGGCCTGGGAACAGCAGAAATCTGGAAATTAGTGGTTGCATTGGGTATTTCCTGGGTCTGATTAAGTCTATAGGTTATTTCAAGTTGATTTCATGTTTCAGGAACAGCAGAAACTTTAAGTACTGCCTACTCAATAGGATAAGACATCCCCAAGACTGCAGAGTAGGGCTTTTTATCAGCAGAGCCTTCTGGAATGCCATCCAAAATTTGATTAAGTGTGTACAGTGAAGAAATGGTATGTTTTCAAAAAGTCCTTTACTATAATTATAAGACAGAGTTGAGTTTTTAAAAACAACAACGAAAAAAATAACAATTTAATTTTTTTGGTGTGGATTTTTAAAAGGAATTCATAAGTATTTTTCTAAATAGATATGATCCTAACATTAATAAAAAGTTCTTCTGTTACTGAAAATCTGTACAATACTGTATCCCTTGCTTATGCTTCAATAAAGGCCAAAACATCTTCTCCTTAAGCAGCAGGGCTGATCACACTGGAGCACAGAAAAATTTAGATACAGAGGACATGTCATGGTCGACATACAGGATGTGATATTCTCTCTTTCTGCATAGACACCCCCCAAGTAGAACCTCTTACTAACTTACAGTCTGAAAGTAGAGGGTGATTAGAAAATAAAATTTCAGGTAGTAGAGAGTGAATATTACTTGTGAATTGGGCAAAAAGTACTAAACAGAAAGATCATCTCACCACAGGATAGAAATTATGAGACAGCATAAAGGACTACTATGCTGTGATAATTGAGTAGAGATATCAGAGTTAGGAAATTAATACTCAGGTGGGCTTTTTTTCCTTAAGGTAGACGAAAATGGATGCAGGCTTCAAAAGCAAAATAACTAATAAAAAAGAATGTTCAAAATGAAAATGATCACATCAGAACCAAAACCTGTAGACACAATGCCTGACACAACTAAGAAGACAACATAATGTTTATCCAAAGTAGAATGGAGAAAATTACACATAGAATGGTAAATCCTTTTGCCAGGATTTATGAATCTTTCAAATTTGGACAATAGGGAGTAAGGAACAAAGACATGGGGAATGACAAGTATTTGAAAATAAGCAACATATTTGTCAAGTTCAAGAAAGGCAAAATAGCTGCCTAAAAAACTACAGACTTTGAGCACTAAATATATTTTGAAGAAAAGAGCAAAGAAAGATGCATAAACCTCTGGGAAACAATAAAATCTGTCAATGGCAGAGCTAAACTAACCCATTTGATATCTCTTCCACAAGAAAGTTTTTTGGGTTTGTTTTTATTTTGTTGCTTTCAAGTAACAGAGATGGAATATAGGCAAATTTCAAGGTACTGTTCTTTATTCACTCATGTGAGATTAGAAATTGAGATAGACAAGATGGCAAATAGTGTAAGCTTTGGAAAGGAGCCAAGAGAATGTGATAAGTGAACTAAGAGAAGTCCTTAGCTGAGTTTTTCCAAGAATCATTCTTGGCGTTTGCATTATTTCATTAGTAAATTGGACTGAGAAAGTAGGGCCTGTGACAATGAATACACGGGTGTCATGAAGTTTCTGCCAAGGTCAAGGAAAAACTATCAAACATGAACAATACACTAAAGCTTAAGAGACAGCTAAATAGTCAAAGGACCTCACCTAGGAATCAAATGACAATTTCTTCTATTATTTGGGGCAAAAGTGGGTAATAAGCGAGGTCTGTGGACTGTATGATCAGATACCAAAACAAAATGAGTAATAAATCTATCTCCAAACATGTCAAAAGAACACAAAGTTCTAGACACTTTGAAATAACTAACAGATAAATAAACAGAATATAAAAGGAAAACAATGGCAGAAAAGTGAAATGCATTCTTTGCACTCTCTGGATGAAACTGGGGTGATGTCCCTTGTGAATTTTTTCTTTCTAAGGGGTTTTGTCAAGGATTCAGTTTGAAGCAGCTTCAGAACAAATAGACAGAATGAAAAGTAACAAATCACAAAGGCCAGGCAGTATTCAGCCATGGGTTCTAAAGCAACTCAGGGATGAAACAGCTGAATTATTAACAATGGTGAATATAAATTCTCACCTGAAAATGCTTTGGTGCCTCAACACAGGAGGGCGTCAATTTTAAAAAAGCATCCTTCAGAGAGCAAGGGACATAAACAGATCTGTAAGATTGTCATCTATGTTAGACAAAGTCTTATAAACTAAAATAAGGAAATTACTGCCGACACACAAGTAATTATGATCTACTTGAAAAGAATAAGCTTGGCTTCTACAAAATAATCCTTAATTACCAACCCACTGAAGTCCATAGAAAGAGCAAATATGCATATAGATAAGGTGATCTGGTTAATGTAATCACTTAAGCTTTCCATAAGGCTGTGGAAAATACTCCTCACCAAAGGCTTTTTAGGTGATGAAGCCTTATGGTGCATGGAAGGCCCTTAAATGGTTAAAAGAGTAGCATTAGTCAATGTTGAATTCTAATGGTGGAAATCTGCAGTGGAGTTGTTCTGATACCTGTAATGTTCAGCACATTCATAAGCTGTATGGGAAAGAGGGTGAGCAGAGATACAAGAAAGTTTGCTGATGGTACTAAATTATTTAGAGTGACTGGGAAGGGTGAGAGAGTACTGTGAAGAACTGCAGCAGAACATGTCTTATGAACCTGAATGACTGAAATTAAGTGTAGATAAATGTAAAGTGCCACATGGGGAAAAGAATATCCTAATTTCACATAAAAATGATGAGCTCTGAGCTAACCATTACTATTCAGAAGAGAGACCTTAAGATTATAATAAATAGTTCCATGAAACAGTAATTTCAATGCTCAGTAGCAGTTAAAAAGTAAATTAAATGCTAGTACAGGAGTACAGAGAAAAGAGTTATACCACTGTAAACAATGCTTCATCCACAGTTTGAACATAACATGGAGGTCCAGACCCTCACCTCAAAATGGATATAAAAAAGGAACTGAAACTACTGTATGAAGAACAACTGAATAATCTGTAAATTTTTGACCTGGAAAATTAATCACTTTATTGGAATATGAAGAAGCTCTACAAAGTCACAAGGAAGTTAGAGAGAACATAGGAGGGATCAACTTTTCACAGTTTCTTTCTGGCTAAAGATATACTGGGCATCAAATGAAGGTAAGTTCAACACACTCAAAATGAGAAGAAGCTCAGCAAAGGGGCAGCAATTTATAATATTTATTACCACATTCATAGGTACTATAGGCCTGCGTGTTTGTCTAAGAATGAAAGCTGCAAAAGCAATAGGAAAGGATCCACTGAGGGTTGCTAAATACACAGTACCACATGTGACTCAAGAAGTCTTTCAGCTGAAACTAATTAGAAGATAGAAGTGTTTTTCGTGGAATCCTTATACATATTCCCTCCAGTTTTATTTTCCCCAAGGCATTTCCTTATGAACAATGTGGGAGACACAATAGAAAGATCTTTCATCTGATTAATTATGGCCATGCTTAAATTGTTCTTGTTCTGTTCTCTGCAGTACAGGCACATATTGAGTCCCTTCTATATTGCAATAGGAAAGATAAACTTGATCTTCATGTATCTCAACTTCATGCGTTTCAAATTCTTTTTCCTCCATCAGAAATAAGTAAATATTAATGCTATTTTATGAGGCATTAGAAAATTTCCCTGTTTGTTGTATAGGCAATTTATCTCTATAGCCCTAAAACATAGAAGGGGTATATAGAAAATACACTCAGATGAAGTGGGGAAACAGGAAGTGTGTCTTATTAGAGAACCACAGATGTACTTAATACACAGAACACAAAGCAAAAAACAAAATACCTTATGACTATTGTTTCTAAAATCATTGAATAAAGTAAATGCTGGCAAGAAAAAGACAAAGATGTGATAAAAATTGCAGTGGTTATCAAATATCCATTACTAACTTGAGGATAGGAGTTGGGAAGAGGTTTCTGACCAGCATAACGGAGGAAATTATGACAAACTTCAAACAGTTAGCAAGGTTAGGAAATGTAACTCAGAGGCAGAGCCTTCATTTGTCTAAGCTCTTACACAGATGTAGCTGCTGCAAAAAAAAATCACACAACCAGATATTACTATCTAAGAGGTCTCTGGTATATCCCTTTCCTATGCACATATGATTGGGTTTTTGTTTCAGGTTTTGGGACTTTTTAAACTGAAAAATAAATTTTAAAATAATATGTAATCTCACTTTGGTGAATTTCAACAAGTTTTTTGACCAGATTGTGTCAGAACGCCTTAACAAACTAGGAAATTTATATCTGTCAGGCTGCTAGCTGTAGCTTCGATCACAGTTACAGAAAATTAAACAGAACAGCTGTCAAATACCAGGTTGCTTGATGTTTAATTCATGTGCAAACACCTACTTCAGCAGTTTGATGCACTTCTAGGAACTGTTTCCCAGAAGTGATCTTTATTCACAAAGTGAGACAAAAAGTGTAAACTTGGTGCCTGAAAATGACTTGGTTTTTCTTGGATAGTAATGTCTGATACACTAGAAGACAAAACTACATATTTTTCTTCTGATTAACGTGATTTAATTTAAACCATATTTACAGTTCTTCTGGTCTAAATCCAGGAAAAATAATTCTCCTTAAAGTAATTTAAACTAAAACACGGTTCTCTTCAGTGAGGAGCATTTCTTCTGGGTCTGTGAGGCAATGCACGCACATAAAAACAGAGTAGATTTCCTACTCTACTTTGTAAGAATTCCTCATATTCAAAATATACATGTATATGTCAATGACAAATTATTATTATTGGTAGTAGAATTATTTTTTCCTTATGAACATTTGCCTATGGACGGAGCTTTTGTTCACAAAAAAATCCACTTGTCAGTTTGGACCAAGGATGAACTGCTGTTGACTTAAGCAGACACTGGAAAATCTAACAAATAATAATTTGGAAGGATGTTTCCACTATTATTTGTTACAAGTTGCCTAATGATAAGAGGACACTTTAGGTGGATTTCCCTATCTCTAAAAGTCCCAGGTAGGCTGTGCAGAGAGCAGCATGAAATAGAGCAGAAGGGTGGATAAATAAAAAAGGCAAAACTTTGCAAAAACCCAAGAAATTTAAATCAAATATTGGAAACCAGAAAGAGAATTCAAAGTGAAACCTAGGACTTCTGCATCGGAAAATATGGAAGGTGATCTCGGTAGTTGTATCACAGTTGAATTAGAGTGAACACTTTGTGTGTCAAAGAGGTCAGATGAGTGAAGTAGATCTCTAAGTGTACTCCTGGAAAAGCTGGCAGCCCATGGCTTAGACCAGTGCACTCTTTGCTGGGTTAAGAACTGGCTGGATGGCCGGGCCCAGAGTGTGGTGGTGCACAGTGCTGCATCCAGCTGGTGGCCAGTCACCAGTGGTGTCCCTCAGGGGTCTGTGCTGGGGTCAGTTCTGTTTAATATTTTTATTGACGACATGGGTGAGGGCACTGAGTCTACTATTAGTAAATTTGCGGATGACGCTAAGCTGGGAATGTCTCTTGGAAGGTAGGAGAGCTCTGCAAAGAGACCTGGAACAGTTGGATGGATGGGCAGAGTCCAATAGGATGAAGTTTAATAAGTCCAAGTGCCGAGTCCTGCATTTTGGCCACAATAACCCCCTGCAATGTTATAGGCTGGGGGCAGTGTGGCTGGACAGTGCCCAGGCAGAAAGGGACCGGGGGTACTGGGCAACAGCCGACTGACCATGAGCCGGCAGCGTGCACTGGTGGCCAAGAAGGCCAACAGCATCCTGGCCTGTGTCAAAAACAGCGTGGCCAGCAGGAGCAGGGAAGTCATTCTTTCCCTGTACTCGGCACTAGTGAGGCCACCCCTCAAGTACTGTGTCCAGTTCTGGGCCCCTCAGCTCAGGAAGAAGATTGAGATGCTTGAACGCATCCAGAGGAGGGCAACAAGGCTGGTGAAGGGCTTGGAACACAAGCCCTGTGAGGAACAATCGAGGGAGCTGGGGTTGTTTAACCTGGAGAAAAGGAGACTCAGAGTGATCTTATCACTCTCCACACTTCCTGAAAGGTGGCTGTAGTCAGGTGGGGGTTGGTCTCTGTCTCCAGGAAAAAACTGACAGAACAAGAGGACACAGTCTTAAGCGCACCAAGAGAAATATAGGTTGGATATCAGGAAAAAGTTTTTCAAAGAAAGAGTGGTGAAGTACTGGTATTGTCTGCCTAGGGAGGTGGTGGAGTCACCATCCCTGGATGTGTTTAAAAAAAGATTGGATGTGGCACTCAGTGCCACGGTTTAGTTAAGGTGTTAGGGCATGGGTTGGTCTCAATGATCGTAGAGGTCTCTTCCAACCCGGTGATTCTGTGATTCTGTAATCAAAATGGAAAATCATTAATGTAAAAACATATATTTGTGCATATGTATACTAATCACTAGGGCTCAGGAACAGCCTAGACATACTCTGTTCCCAGAGGATCATTTTCTTCACACCCCTAACAGCAGAACATGAAGCTGAGAAGGGATGTCTACAGCCATTAATGAAAAGGCTCTTGAGAAAAATGAAAAGAGGGTGCAATTATTGGGAAATGAAGAGAGGATGCTGCTAAAGGTAATGTGTATGGCTGAAGGCAAAGGAAAGTAAAAAGGAGATGTCTCAGAGAATTATTAACAATGAGGTTGTAGTCAATGGGATGACATCTGCAGGTAAGGAAGAAGAAAAAGCCACCAACACTAGGCAGGAAAGCTGTCAAACAAGGACAAATATTGTGGATGAGAAAAGTGCTGTAATATCAATGGGAATAAGTAGGAATGAGCAGAAAGAAATCCCTTAATGAATATGAATGGAAGCTGTACTGACATGGGTAAGAATTAACATTTTCAATTAAAGGAAACAGCGATAGAAAATGCACTTCTATTGTTTAGCAGTCTTTCATACTCACACAGACACAATTTAAATTTTTATATGCCTTAGACTATAACAGAGAGTGTTGCAGTAGAACTTTACATTCCTATGCTCTAATTTTATGTATTATTTTCTTACTCAAAATTTTGCTTCCTCTCATAGACCTGGTTCTTTAAATGAAGAAGATATTAATTACTGTAATTTCTAATCTACGCGCAGCTGACATTTTCTTGTCAGACACAGATTTTTTTTCATACAAATCCAGAAGAGTAGATAGCACTTGGGTTTTCAGTTTCCCAGGTGTATTTCCAGTTCCCAAGTGTATTTCCAGTTCCAGACTACACTATGCATTACAACGTACTTCAATACATGAGTGGACAATAGCAGTTTTACAGAGGAAAATAAAAACCTCTTCTCCTTAGCTATTTAAGCTTTTTTTCAAGGAGAGATTTAACACTTGAGCAAGTTTCAAAATCACTCCAGGCAGTATGATATGAAGTAATTTTAACATGTTTCAGTACATTAGGTTTAAGGAATAATACTTACTTCTTTGCTATAACATTGTCCAAGTCTCTTGGCTAAAATAAACCACTGGACATAAAGATGATTTGATATTTCTGTAATAGGAGGCCATATTTCCTACTTAAATCCATGTCCTCCTGTACAGCATGGAATTGCAGTGGTTATACATTCACATATATGTACTGAAATTAATAAAAAATCCAGAAAGCCTGGTATTTAGAAAAGAAAAAAAAAAGTATAAAAATAGTGAGGAATTCTTAGCTACTTTGTTTTTGAAGATCAGACATTTTATGGTTGCCTGAATACTTAATTGAAAGCTTGACAAAAAGGAAATAACATTTTTAAACTGTGTGGCAGACCTTAACAGTTGAATTTCATGGAATTTCATGGAATCTTCTATAACTTTAAAAATGAAGTTATTTTCCTCCATTTTTACTCAACCATATTAAGTACAGAAGCAAAAAGTTTAATTATATCTGGTCAAGATTTCTATATCATAAACTATATGCATGTTTTGTCACCCACTCTATGCATTTTTTTTCTAGTGCTTCAGAAATGTAGAGTCCCACACATATTTCATACTTACATTTTTCTGGTTAGTAAGATGGAGGGACCCCGTGTGTATCATTAATATTTTGTTGATACAATAGGTTTTGTTATGTTTTCTTCTTTGTTCATAGATACACAACAGGAAATGAAACAGCAGCCACAAGTAATATGCTTGTTTCTATCTTAGTATTGATGCCTTTTCCTGGTCTTAAAATCAAGAGTCAAACACGGTTAGAAGGGGAAAAGGGATTTTACCTTGGTATTTATTTTAAGGATCTTTAGATGCACCACGTCCAGGTCGAATGCACCTCAATGCACACCGCAATGCACACCCACCAAAGATCTGGTATAACATTATAGGTGTTGCTAATTAGCATATCTATCAAAGATTCCCCAATGAGAGGCTCAAATGAGCCCCCCTCCCCAAGGAACCTTCCCCTGGATGGTTCTATCTCAGTTTACAAAATGTGTTCTGGAGAGGACCTTGATGTCTGGGGCATTCTGATCCCTAACTAGGAAGCTTCTAAAATATTTAGTCCCCTAGTATGACAAAAAAGCCCAAGAATGTAGGCAAAAACCACTAAGAATACAGAAGCTGTAAAAGGGTATAAAAAGGGGTTTAAAAGAAAAGGCAAAAAATCATCATGGCATCAGTATCAGGAAGAATACAGGCAAAAGGCACCCTGAAATGCTCTGTGAAATTTGCCTTCACTGATTGGGAAGACTAATTAAAAAAAAAAAAAGTAATAGTCTCTTGATTTGGCTAGGTCACCCTTTCATTTTCCTACTAAGTCTTCTGACATAGTTGCTGCAGGGGATGAATTCTTGAAGACAAATCTTGACTAAAAAGAACTTATCTAGCATATTATATTCTGTTTATTATCAATGAACTAGTCAAGTAGCTTTACATATATTACTTAGATCTCATTATTAATCCACTATATAGTCATATCCAACTGTACACATTTTTACAAGGATAGATTTATGGTTTTCTCTGTTCCACTCCTTTATACACCAAAAATGTATTTTGTGAAAGTCATCAAATCAATATATGCCTAGTAATTGTTTTACAATCACGAGATCTAACTGGTGCTTTATTGACAAACTATGACCTTTGACTAGTGAGAAAGGGACTCCTGAACTATTCTATTAACTGCTCAAAACTTACTATTGTGTGATGTACCATCTATCAGAATTTATAATTACTTTCTTAGGTATTAAAATTTCAACTTTAGCTTTTTTCATTTCTGCTAGAGTAATAAAAAAAAAAAAAAATGACACTACACCATCCTTGCCTTGAGGATCTATAACAAAAACTCAAATAATCAAAACTAATTCTCATTACATTATTACCTTCTGCTCTTCTCCAGCTTTTATAGGCATGTGATTTAGCAGCACTACTTAATAACTCAAAAAAGCACACAAGTAAGTAGCACTCTGAACTTAGAGAAAAAAGTATTTCCACATTTGAAGACTTTTTAAAAAGCATAAAACCTTAACCAGTTTCTGTATAGTATTCTTCATGTCATAAAAAATGATGACAATTCCTTCTAAGTATATAAGGCATAACAAGCAAAAGATATTGAAAGGTCACAGGCTGTCTAATATTACAAATTACTGCTCAGTCTATTTCAAATTGATTGACTTTTCTCTAACTACTGTCTGTCTCTTCTAGTCTTTGCTATATTCTCAGCCATGTTTTATAGATTGAAGTTATATCTCCAGTGCTAAATTATTTATGAAAAGTGTACAGTTTAACCAGAAGATAGTGTTTGATTTCCTTCTATTCCAAAAAGACTCCTCCGGCTGAGGGGAAAAAAGTTCATTTTTTAGCTGTTTGTACCATCTGATCATTTTTAATACCACTGTAAGAGGAGACATATCTACTCCACCCAGATGACTGCTTAATACTCTCATTAAAAATGTACACAGAGATAATTTTATATGTGCATGTACTATCTCAACTTTCATAATCCCAACATGCCTCATGAACTATTTGAATACCATCTGGCACATGGCAGTATTGTTTCTCATTCCTAAAACAAGAACCAAGTACAGAGACAGCAATTAAACATAACCACAGCAAAAGCTGCAGCAGACCTTGAAGTAGGGGAAGTTGAATCACACAGAATATCAACCAGTTAATCAACCTTAAATTTATTGCCCATCTCTAGTGAACAGAACCAGTGGCTTTTAGATGGTGATCTTCTATATTGCGTATACGAGCAATGTGGTTCATGTGAGACCTAAATGCCCTAAAATTCACAAGTATTTTGGAGGTGGGAAAACTTTTAAGATATATGACGGAGGTGTTCAGCCCCACAGTACTGTTACTGGTGATAGAGACCATACAAAATTTGTTTCTCCATCAGCAAGATGTTACAGAATATCCCACTGATTCCTTAAATAGTCCAAATTAGAAAAAAACCCACTTAGCTTAAACTTTTTTGTGTTTGTTTGGCCCCGCTTAGAATATCTGAGAAATATCTGTCCCAGATGAGATGGCTGCAAACCATCAACCAGGCAGCCTCTACTGAACCAGGCATGCTCTGTTATTGTCCAAAAATGGTGCAAAGTAAGATAATAAAGCACTCTGCTGACTTCAGGGCATTCTGTCACACATGAGGGATATCTCACAGCATGAAATAACCTAATCCATACTAATTGCTGAATAATTGATAATTAATGGACATTTACAGAAGTGTTGGGACTTAGAGATGGTGCTCTAACCTTCAAAAGCAGTCAAATAGCAGTATTTGTAAGACTTTATACTATTCTCATGAAGCAGAAGTATTTTCACATGATTTTTGTTCCCTCATCAGACATATTAACAACTACCTTTTGTCCATACTTCTAAGTATACAAACATGGAAATACACTAAATTATTCTTAAAGGATTTCAGCTTTGCCCAAGCTGTCAGCTTTTTCTCATGTTTTGTTTTTTGCAGTAGGAAACCAGAAGAAAATTCTTTGACATGTACACTTTTTAAGTAATTTGCTTTAAGCCCCATAACATCACGTTCACTCTTGACCAGCTTTACAGTTTTCTCTAATGGCTATCTTCCTTGTAGACAGTTTGTTATTTTTTATACTAACAATTCAATTTCTACTACTTTCCCTTATTTACCAGTTTTTTTTGTTCAGAAGTTTGACTTGGTATTTGTAGTGTTTGATTAATTCTTATTTCATAACTGCTACTGAATGCTGTAACTTGTAAACAGAGGAGTACTTTCAGCAAGGTCTCTGAAATCACTTGATTGCATTTGGTGCACTTTTCCTTCCAACTCTTCTGTAATTTATACTTAGTGTTGGCTAATGGTTTTCAGAAACGCTGCAGTGTCACACAAGATTATTTTTGGTTTTCTTGCTTGCAGACTGATGTCTAGTGAAAGAAGTTGTCACACTGATTCAGTCAAGAGTAGATCTCAAGTGATGAAATTAATGGGAGTGTTTTTCCATTAATCTGGGAAAGGGAAACTTGAGTATGGAATCATAGCACAGTGAGGGCTGCATGGTGCATCATCCATGCCATAGTTAAGAATTTACATTTCTCGAAGTATCTTGGGTTTCTGAATATGCACCCTTGCTTCCCTCATACTTCAAATATTTTTATGCTGTAACTGTGCCTATTTTTCCTTGCATCAAAAAACCCCCAAATTTCTAAGCCACTTGAATGTGATTGAAAGCTTATTTCTAGGAAATTAGGACTATATATACGAAAAAAAAGGGTGTATTTATATATACTAACACATAAACATAGACACATATATATACAGTAAAAAGCCAGATGGATTTATTCTATTGACATGCAAGTGTTTTAGTACTTTATAAAAAGCTAAACCACAGACTGTTAAGACTTTCTTTTTAAGGGGAAGTGCAGTGGTTTCTAGACTCTGGGCATACTTGCACTCCAGCAATTTTAACTTTTTCTGCCACTGAATTTACTGTGTAAAATCACTGTTTAGCCTCCTGCATGCCACAAAAAAAAAAAAAAAAAAAAAAAAAAAAGAAAGAAAAAAAAAAAGTGTCTTTTTTGCTGGAGCTGCATTTCAGCCATACATTTACTTTCTGCATCCATTTAAAGGGAAGGCACTGCCTAGAGACTGTAGGATGAAACCTAATTACTTTGCATACAGATTCTTATTATAGCTGTAAGCTTTTTTTAGTCTTTATCTAATGTCTGAACATGATAGGAAGGATTTTTCTATGGCTTGGTAGAGAATTCCAGGAAAATGGCATTTGACTATGACCCACTGACCAAGAAAAATTGTTCTCAATCTAAAATACTTTCATTTTTCTTTTATCTCCTATTAAAAAAAACGTCAAAACCAACCAACCAAAAACCTTCCAGCTCTACCTTTTTTAATTTTACATTTTCATCCTTCAATAACAATTAATTTATGAAGAAACATTTGTTTTATTTTAAATAAACTGTATTTTAGAAACACCCCCATCTTGATTACTTGCATTCTTTTCCCTTTTCATGTATTATTTTACACATAAATAAAAAAAGTGTTACAAAGCTATCGAATTATTAAGGGTAGTAGTTAAGTTCTATACATATGAGACAAAATCTGGAAGCTAAATTAACAACCCTAGTTATATTACAATTCATAAAAATATAACATTGCCTCTTGCCAGAAGAAATTCTCATTTAGCCTTGATCTGCTATCACCTCTAATAAGACATTTTGGTGTTAGGAACTAACACAACAATAATTTAATAAATTTAATGGGCCACATAAAATTCCACTAACAGTATTTTAGAGAAGGTTGTAATAATGTAAGAACGTAGAAATAGCTCATGAGAAAACTCATTTGGGCATTAGGAGCAGCTAAATTTAACTTGGTAATTTACTGGGGAAAAGGCCTTGCTCCCTACTGTTCCACTTGTGTTATTTTTTTCCAGCGTCTTCTCTGCTCTAGCATTTGAACTTCATGTGACTGCAATTATTGACCATTTGATGCACCACTAAAAGATCTCTCGGAGCATTTATAAAGGATTTTACACAAAATTTATTCTTCATCTGGTCAGTTACATTAAGAAAGAAAGTGCCCCTGCTCAGAAAAGGATCAGAGGCATTTGCTGCAAGACAGGTGTGTACGTTCAGCATCCTGACATCTACTATACACATAACACCACACACTGATAAACGTACTTAAGTGTAAATCCTTCTTTTTGCTCATTTTCCTGCCCTCCTTTTAGTGCCTCCCAGCAATGTCAAAACAAGCTTACCACTGCTGACCACGCTTGGCAGAGGGTGAGAAATTGGAATGCAAGTTTAATAAGTGACACTTATTAAAGTAAAGTAGAGGGATTCAAATGTGATCTTAACTCAGAGATTATTTCTTTTAATTATTTTGTTATATTTCCCAGTTGGTCGTTCAAGAAGGACATAGGTAGTGATGATGCCTTTTCCTGGTCTTAAAATCAAGAGTCAAACATGGTTAGAATGGAAAAAGGGATTTTACCTTGGGATTTATTTTAAGGATCCTTAGGTGCACCACATCAAGGTTGAATGCACCTCAATGCACACCGCAATGCACACCCACCAAAGATCTCGTAAAACATTATAGGTCTTACTAATTAGCATAGCTATAAAAAATTCCCCAATGAGAGGCTTGAATGAGCCCCCCTCCCCAAGGAACCTTCCCCTGGATGGTTCTATCTTAGTTTACAAAATGTGCTCTGGAGAGGACCTTGATGTCTGGGGCATTCTGATCCCTAAGTACGAAGTTTCTAATATGTTTAGTCTCCTAGCTTGACAAACAAGTCCAAGAATGTAGGCAAAAAACCACTAAAGAATACAGAAGTTGTAAAAAGGTATAGAAGGGGTTTAAAAGAAAAGGCAAAAAAATCGTCATGGCATCAGTGATACCTAACTCTCTGCTGATACAGCATTAGGGTGATAAGTGGGCAGGGAGCACAGTATGGGAATGGATGTCTTAGGGGGAATGAAAGTCACAGGAAAGAGGGCACAGGCATTGGATAAAAATCTGTAGGAAACTAGAATAGTGTTCAGCTGCTTCGGGGAGGAAAAACAAACAAACCAAAACACAGTATGATGGAGTACTTTTCCATACTTAAAACCAGACTGACCTAGCAATATACTTATAGTTTTTCTAACTTCATTTCAGTTGGGACCTTTGCATCCAGGCAGCTATGTCAAACAGAGCAAAAAACATCCTACATGTCTGTGTGAAAAATCACTACAAATCACTTTTTATATTTTCATTTAAGTGTGTGGCTACCCTTGATGATAGCAATTGGATATAGCTCTAGAGCAAGTAAAGGGAAGCACCAATAAACCACTCCAGCTCTCTGATTGCACGTACCTTACATGAGGCACTCTGTATCAATTAGGCACAGATGTGAGCTAGAGTGCAAGGTTTTCATCATCATGAAGAGAAGACCGTGTCACATATAAGTGATTAAGCCTTATGCAAGCTTATTGTTTTGGGCACCTCAAGGAGGTGATACTCTCACATCCCCATAGAACTTTTCTTTTTTCACCATTATCCTTAAGAATGAAGATAGGTTGGAAAATACAGTTTTTAACAGTAAATTTTTCAACCCACTTTTAAAAAAAAAGATCTTGTAGTTGAAATGAAAGGTCATTATAGAGCAGAACACTTGCTTTAAATTCCTGTGTTTCTTTGAGTGTGTGTACTTAAAACTCCTGAAACACCAGGGTTAAATAGAAAGGATTATATATTGAAAGCACTGGAAAAAAGCAGTAATAGCGTTCCATTTAGAAATAAATCTGGAAAAGGTACAATTTTTCCATTATCAAACAGTTGCTTCCCTCCTGGACATAAATAGGAGGATGGGACAATATCTGATGCTACTTATACACAAACAAGAAGCTGGAAAAAGGAAAAGCAAAGATGTTCCCATAGCGAAGGTTAATAAAGCAACTCATAAGACTTCCAGGTTAGATACAGTCTTGGTGTGGATGGTGGACTGGCACAGACCCTGTGACTGCTTTTCTTTTATGCGACGAGGAGCACAGATGGCACAAGGTGGTGTTAATCGGTACTACATTCTCTTAGCTTTTATAGTATGTGGCATCTGTCAGACAAAGGCATGAAGTAGGTTCCCTACAAAAAAGGTTCGGAGAGTGTGGTAACCTTGGGAAACAGACCAGCAAACAAGGACCTGAGAAAAGTCACTGAAGAAAATAGAGAGGTCAGCAACTCCTCATCCCTCTCCTTAAAAAAAAAAAAAAAGAGAAACCCACAAAACAACCACATAAACTAAAAATAAGGTTTGCACGTTTAGTAAGAGAGAAATGAATCCAGTATCTTGCTATGAGAGCATTGTTAACATGCGCTGAAAAGCCTTTGGTTATGCTTTAGTTTTACCCCCCACAATGCTTTGTATGAACCAGTCACATCAGAAACTCAGACTCTAGTTCTTTGGACTCCAGAATCCATAAGTCACTTTCTCATGAGGCTTGGTAGTGTGTCATCCCAATAGTCAAATTTTCTGCTTGATTCTTCTAATTCAGATTAGGCTAACCAAGGGACAGTTATGTTCTGCTTTCCTATTCCTGGCTTCTTCTCTGCCACTGTCCCTTCTTCAACATTGCTTTGTATTCCTTCAAAAACCCTTAATCTTTGGCCAATACTGAGCTAAGCACACTTCCAAGAGTCATCAGTCAGTCTCAGAAGTTATCAAAGTGATTATCAAAGCACTAAAAATATCCAAGGTGCTTCTGATATTTGAAATCAGTAAATGTCCAGGAAATCTAGCAACTGCCCAGTTAGCTTTTCCACCCCTATACAAAAACCAGTGGAATTCAGTTTCTGTTGATTGTTAAGAAGAACTGGTTAAGAAGAACCTGGGGCACTTTCTTTCTGCCTCCCTCGGGCTTATTTTCTGCATAACTGGTGAATCTCTGAGCTCTTGTTGTGGTTCTGAATGTCCTTTTCTGTTTCTATGTTTGGCTTTTTTTTTTTTTAGTCCATCCTGTCTCACAGTTTCTGCTCTCATCTTGATGCCCTGACTTGCCCACTGAATGTTTTTTGCACAACTGTTTATGTGACTAAACAGTAAATGGTCTTCACTATACAACTTAGGAATACACTATAGACTATACTTAGACTATAAAGAGTATAAATTTAGCCCAAAGTAGCTCACATACCTTCATACAAACTTACAGTTGCTTTCAAGCATAGGTGTGCATATACACATAGTGATAAATCCAGTTTATTTTAAAAATAATTTGTAATTTAAAAATAAGAAAAGGAACAATTAATTTTGTTGCAGAATGTCACAGCAGTTTTTTTTTTGTAAAATACATTATAACAAGAGATCTACACTTTTAAAATCCTATTAATATAGAAAAAGGTATTTGTTTCAGACCAGCTAGAGTACAATTGCAATTTTTTCCCCTGTTTTTTTCAGAAATATTAAAGTGTCCACAAATTTTAGAGCACAGTGCAGCTCCACCTTTCATGCTGGTTATATTTCGTATTATTTGGAAGTTATAGGCATGCATAAGTACTACTTGAACGCTCCCAACGTTTAAATAAATTATTCATAAGGCATTCCTTACTCTCAGATAAGATTTAGTTTCAATAAGCCAGTAATTACTATAGTGATTTAGATCTTTCAATAAGCTAGTAAAGGTGCTACGGTAGAAAAAAGAAAATGAAAAAAAGAATTCCAGATTTTTTCACATCTCTAACCTTGCTACCTCTTCATCCTCTTCTGAGCACTAATAATTATTGTTTAATTCACCTTTGACTGTGAACAAATACAATGTGTTTTATCATCTTACTCTGGCAAAAACATATTATTACACTCTTTTGCAAATAAAAAGCAGAAGTAAAGACATATTTCTTTTATTTTGTTTTAGCACTACTGAAAAATTAACCTTTCTCTAAAACAGGATAACTTAATTTCTATGATTACTTTATTTCTTCCTCATCTACCTAGTAATTTGATAAAGGAATCATTCCATGAATACCAAAACTTTCTCCACGAGAAACATTGATTTGCTTTTTTCTTTTTTTGGGGGGGGACATAAAATCAAGGATTCTTGGATGGGTACACATACCCAGCAACACAGAGTTAAGAAAAAACAACAGTTACTGAATTAATATGGAAATCAGAGTTCTAACACACAGTTACTTTTCTCTGGGGGAAAGTGTCAGGATTGCACAGGAGTTTGTTCAAAGATCTCAGAAGGAGTTGGGGGACCAGGTCTTGCTGTGGTGGGCATGAACAGAAATTGTTATCATGTTATCAGCCTACATGTGTTTTTGACAAAATCAATCTCCCCCGTGTTAGCCAGCTATTAACATGCAATATTTTCCTCTAAACACTCACCATCAGAATAGATGGACAGTGTATGGGCACGTAGTGGACAGACAGTGCAAAATTACTCATCCTTTGAATACACAGATCCAGAATTAGGAAGCCACATTTTTCCACTTCAGCAGAGCCAAAAAAAGTTGCAATCAGGGTGAGGACTATCGACTCCTGTTTCAAGATCAGGCAGTGCATCCCTTGAGCCCTGTTGGGTTAAGTGCTTTAGAGAGACCAAAGATGACACTGACCCTGCTGAGAGGAGCTCACAAGTTTCTTTTTCCTTTAAACGAAAAGCTTTCACACAGTAATTGTGTTGAGAAATGTACCATCCTTGATCTTAAATGAAATAACAAAGGAAGACATTCAGATGAGACGTAATCTCTAGTGGCCTGAATAGACCAGGACACATCAAAGCATTTTAACACATTGTTCCTGGGAAAACTTGCTTCCCTTGGACACTTTGAAAAGGCTCTCTGCTGGTGTGAAGTGTGCTTAGGCTGATTGCTAGGGCAGAGTCTGACTGACACACAGAGCCTTCATTCAGCCTCACCCCTCATGTTTGCAAAGCTCTACAATAGCTCATTCTGGCAGACTGAGTGGAAGTAAAGCCCAGGCAGGCCCTGCACTGGTGTCTGACGTTATCCAAGAAAGGCATTTGCCTTTGCATTACATTTGAATATTTAAAATCTTTCTCTGAAATGTTTTTTTTTTTTTTTCTCCCAGACTAGCCTAACTTCAGGCACTGAATTAATATTTCAGCAATTTTAAAGTTTACCTTAAAACTGCTCCCTTACATTATTCAGTATTTCCCTTTGAAAATTCAAAACTTCAGAAAATTAGGAGGCAGTCTTCTCAAGAAGAAATAACTTGCTCGAAGTCACTCCTGTTCCTGATTGATCCTCACAAATAACATGTAGTCAGAAGTCTTTGACTGAGCAGCTGAACAAAAGCATCCTACCCTAGTACATCTGATTACCTACTGAGACTAAAATGCAGATTTCTCCTCTATAAGTTATTGCAGAAAAAAAAGAAAAAAAATCCCAAAAAAACAAAAAAAACCCACTTCTGAATTACTATTTGCCCCCCAAAATTCCAGTGGGTTGAAATATGGCAGAGAAAAAATTAGAAAGTTCTTGGAAATTCATGCTCACAAATTCTCAGTTTACTGAAGGAAATTTCTTCAGTGCTCAGTTCATGTGTAGTGTATGCACACACACAGAAGCTCAGTCCAGCAGCACTTTCAAAGAAAACATTTATAAAAGGACTCCATTGCTTGAAGGCTGCAGCTGAGCAGGCTTAGGCAGCCAAGATGACACCTTAACTTGGCCAGAGTCCTACATCAGCAGAACTCAAACAGTGAGAATTTACATCAGCTCATATGCCTTAGCTGTGAGAAGCTTTGAAGTTACAGCACAAGCTAACGGGGACCATCGTTTGCTTTGCTCTTCTCTCTTTCCCATAAGAAGAAAACCAAAAGTGATACCTATAATAACAAGATAACAGAACATACCCTAAAGAAAAAAGAGCTTGCATGTGTGGGCCACATTTTTCCTTATTTTTGTGAAACAAACTGTGGATCTATGTGATTTTTACTTTTTAAATAAACTCCTATTTTCTTCTGCAGAACAATAGCTTAGGAAACACTTCTGCTGCCACGGAAGTTTAGAAAGCCATGCCCTTGCATTGACACCAAACAAACAAAACACCACAAACCCACAAAATAAAAAGCGAACACGGAACAGGAGGATTTCTTTCACTTTTTTTCCCAAAGAATTCTAAGAAAGGCTGAAAAGTCAATTAAGTTACTTCTATCTAGGTAGTCTTAATGTATTTCAAATGTACCAGGTTTGTATGTTTTATCATTGTTTCCCCTACAGCTCACAGAAATTGAAGTTGTTCAATTTCTATTAATCATCCCCAGGTAGCAGCAGAGCATTCCTGCCTGGTTTCAAATTCCAGTTCTGAGCAAAAGAGCACTCAGGTGCTCTAACTCAAAAAACAATAACCTTGTCAAGGCACCTTTTGTGCCTGGCTTGTAAAATCTAAAATGCTGACTGTGGTCAGCACATCAGCATGCAAAATTAAGTGAGTCTGATTGCATTACAGCTTAAAACCAAGAAAATGTTCCAGTGAAGAACTGGTGTTGCACAGAACTAGACGAAATATGAATAATATCTCTGCTACTTAAAAATAATAATAATAATAAAAAAATCAATGAATTTAAGATAAATTTTGTACCAGGTAGCAATGAAAGGTAAATGACTATTGCTTTTACAAAGCTTCTTATTTATTTTTTCTAAATCAAAACTTCAAGTTACCAGGTTTGTTAAGGCTCCTGAACATGATCTTGGTTACTTCAATTTAATTCATGTTTAATTAATTTGTCATTTTTTCAAGACATCTATTGTCTCCTGTGTTCTTGCTCTAGTCTTTCCCACATTACCAAATTACAAGATTAATAAACTTTTACTGATCAGATAAAAATATTTACTTTTTGAAAATAACAACATTTTTCCATGTGTAAAAGTATGTATTACAAAACAAAAATTACTTCTATTTCTGATGTCCAAGAACTAGAATGAAGGCCCTGCCCACCAAGATGATTCAGCGAAAGAAAAATCAGGAGTCAGCCATTTTTCCTCTACAATAATCCTGCTGTAACTCTGACCAAAAAATAGCTTTGGAAATTGTTAGTAATCCAAAGTTTCTGCAAACAAGAGGGAAAATCCCCACACTGATTTCTTAAAGTAATGTTATCAAGATCATTAGAGTGAGGATTTTAAGGCATTGACGTCAACATTGTCATGCTAGTCCGTAATATTTTTAGCAGTGTGACTTCAAGAAAAAATATAGACAAAAGCTAAAAATTTCTTCTTTTCCCATGACAGTCCAAGTGAAAAAAGCAAAATTAAATAAACATAAATGGAGTTTTAACTCAGTGTTCAGCATTAGAACTTTGGGTATCATTTCAAAATTGTAAAATCATATGTACAGTATTGACATGAAGACTTCAGAGGAAACAAATTTTTTAAAATATAGTGGGTCAGAAAACTAGAAAAGGTGATTATTTTCTTTTTATTTGCTAAACTAGTTAGGCCTTTATACCTTAGCTGAGCAACTTAAATAAAAATAAAACATAAATTGTTCTTGTAAAATCCTGAAATGTGCTGGTAGGTGGAAACCTAAGGACTTTTAACTACTTGATCAACCTATAAAGGATTTCCGTAGCTTCTAGAAAACCATTAACACAGACCTAGTAGTAGAATTCTTTAACAAATTGCTAATAAATGGGAGAAAAAGATGGAATAAATTTAAAGACAATATTTATTTAATAAGTTATTAATTAAAAAATCAAATACTGCAAAGATAAGATTTAAAAAGTATTTTGATTTTCTACATAATTATTTCTGATTTTTCAGGAAACTAAAACATGCAAACTTGTATCTATCTGTCTTCCTTGACCTTTCTGACATCTACAGAAACGCATTCTAGAATTTATTCTGTCATCTGTGAGACTGGAAATGAAATGCTGCATTTGATCATATGCATCAAGCAGTATGTCAAGCAGAAGATAAAATAAGCACACAAGGTCTATTGCCCACTGTGATTGAGCTGGGGAAATATAAAAGCAGGAGCCTGGTTTCTTACACAATATGAACACACACGCACGCACAGAACACAGAAGGACCTCAAACAACAAAGGTACCTTTGATTCAGGCAATTTTTTACAGTTTTTCATTTGTATTATTTGTATATTTAAAAAAAAAAACAAAAAAAACCAACTGAAATGATAAAAAGTTCAATGGCACAGAAAAAGCATTAAGAAACTAAAAGCCCATTTCCTTATGGTGGGCCTCCTTCAAATATTACTGAAATACATAAACTCCACTGTGTTCTGTTTTCATGGCACACCAAAATACTTAAAAATACGTCCTTGAAATTACAAGAAATAGGTAATTACAGGCATGAAATGCATTACTTAATTTATTTATTTTTACCAAAATATATTTATAGATCATGAAAACAATCAGGTTATTATTTTTTATATTGGGACATTTTATAGTTTCATAGGTTCTTTAAATTTAAAGGGGACATGAGGCAACAATTAATCATTTTTTCAAAGGCAGGAAAAAAATGCAAATTGCTCATGAACAGACCGGTCTTATCTCTAAAGTTACTCAGTTCCCATTTAATTTTCCTTCCATATTAATGCCAGCATTTCTTGCTCTTACTGGGATGGCTTCACCTATCATCTACTGATCAACAGTTGTCCCTCATGCAAAAATCAGCAAAACAGGCTATAAAGTTGCTACAAATCATTCCTGTTTTTTCTTTTCCCTATTTGAGCAAATCTCCTTGATAATAAAGAACCTTCTTTATCCTTTACCTTTCAAAACACATATATACTATGTCTGCACTTATCTCAGGACTTCATGTCATGGGTTTAATCAGTTCCAGGTGTCTTGTGTAACTTGACACGCGGTATGTTATCTATTTGCAATAAATTATTATTAATGCCACAGATTTCTGAAGTCTTTGGGAGTTATCTTTTTACTAAAAAATCCAAATAAGTTGTTAAGTTATTGAAAGTATTCTTAGTCCTATTGGACTCTAAAACTGAGATTCTTTAGTAAGTGCAAGTCTAATTATAGAGAACGAAGAAGAAAATTACTTAATTAATTCATTTGACAAGTCCTTAAATAGCACACGAAATAGCTCTTATCATGAAAAATAAAAATGTCAAATCCTGACAGATCACCAGATACTGAATGATAGGTAGTTTTTGTGTTTGGAGACTTGAATGCTATGATAGGCTGAATCTGAGCAATTTAGGGATACAATATACTACACCAGGAAGAGAAGAAAGAAATACTACTGAGGAAGATTGTTAAAAGAAAGTTATTTTCACACAAAATTGACCTGGTGGCTTGAAATGTCAGAGACTGTGCAGCTGGTTCACTACTGTCTTTTACCAGATTTAGTAGTATTAGATTTGAAGAAATTGAGTGCAAAACATTGCATGAGATCCTTACACAGCAGGTTATGACATGTGCCTTGCAGAGGTATAAGATGCAGGAGGCTGGAAAACCATTTCAAGGCTAAAAGGAATATGGATGACTCCAGTACAGGTGAGGTTTTCAGACAATAAATATCATTAAAATTCTGCTGTATATTAAGTAGATACAAATAAGCCAGCCGTTGTATTTCTCTATTCCTTGGTGTAGCTATAAAGATGCATGGATGAATACAGCAAGGTAAAAGTACAGAAATAAGCCATAAAGACTTGGCACACAACTATCAGATGACTTACCAGTGACTACTAATGAGAAATGCACATGCAAATATGTAAGGATGGCTTCAATTTTTTCATCTAGTAGAAAAATTTTGCAGTTCACAGGAAACTACTATTTGTAATGTGTATTGAAATCCTAGAAGTAATCGGGACAAATTTTTCTCCCAAAGCTACATGCTCTAAGTTGAGAACAGTTAAAAACATAAGCATTCCATTCCAATATAATCACTGGGACACTCTTTGTATCGGCACTGTTAGTCCTTTCAATATCATTTGTTCAGGCTAAAATTTACTAATTACATTGGCAACTTCTTTACATGGTCATAAACCAATTTCTTTTTTTTGCTTGTACCCATGAACAACTGATCTCCGAAAGCCAGATCTAATATTACTCTCTTTGTAAAAGAGAATATAGGAAATCTTCTGGCCATTACAAGTAAGAGCTCCAGACAGCCTGTGTGTGAGCACACAGCTTCACATCATTATCAGCAGAACATTTTCTGAAGTGCAAACGTCTCACAGGTTTCCACGTAGAGGCCAAGGCTGATGAACTCAAACATCACACAGGTTTGGTCAGGTCAGTTTGTAACAGCAGTAGTATGAAGACCTTCTAGTATTCATCTCAAAAATGGGAGAGCTGGCACAAAAAATTACTGTAGTCTGCACATTAGCCTGCATTTGCTGACTGCCTCAGGGAGCCCAGCACACACCTGTCCTGACAGCAGAGTTAACACAGCTTGTGCTGAGCAGTGATTTATTGCTTTTAGCGACAAACGTTTAAAACTGCCCTTTGGTTATTTTAAGTATCAGCAACTTAGCTAAAAGCTCTTTCCAACTTGCACAGCTCAAGAAACCCCATGAGATCTTTCTAAAGTTGGACTTATTCCAAAACTCTCAAGGAAGAAGCTAAGCTTTCAGAGATATGCATGAGTTTTAACTCCATAATAATTCTTCCTTCATAAATGCTGTGCTCATCATCCATGCTGCCAAAAATAGCATGTGCAACCCTTTTTACTCTTGGCAATTATGTACCGTATAACTACATTCAACAGAGAAAGGAGCCTGAAGAGGAATGCTTACACAATGAGGTATATACAAAGTGACTGAATGATCAAATTGCCTATTTCAAGAGTATAAATATTTTATGTTTCCAGCCAAGAAGTGTTCAGTATAAGTTGTTTTCCCTTGAAGTCTGGGTGACTTTTGAAAACTCCTGCAACATTCTAGCAAAGTTGAATGTGACAAGAGACATGGATTACTTTTGTAAATGAAAAGTGCCGAGCTACCCGCAGGCTCTCTTGAGCAGAGTGTTTGTTACAGATGATTCAGTAAAAGCAAAATAAGCTGAGGGGAGCAGCTGTTCACACTGACAAAAGTGCCATGCACCATTCATATTGTCAGGTGAATATTTTAAGGCAATTGTTAGAAGCGTTTCTCTTGGTGGATATTTTCTTTTCTCCCCAATAAGTGCAGCTTTTGAATACACTCAAAAGAGCCCAATCTTCATAGCTGGAGGTGTGCTCAGAGGCAGTCTCTGCAGCAGCTCCAACACTTCTGTCCTAATTGCTTTTCCTTCTCATTATTGTGTAGGCAGCTCTTCCCCAGAAAACACAGTGCAAAGAGCATCTTATAGAATCATAAAATGATTTGGGTTGGAAAGGATTTTAAAGATCATCTAGTTTCACCTCCCTCACCACAGGCAGGGACACCTTTTTCCAGACCAGTTATCTCAGAGTCCCATGAACCTGTCGTTGAGCACTGGCGTAGTTGGGGCATCCACTGTTGCTCTGGACAACCTGCTCTAGTGCCTCACCACCCTCACAGTAAAGAATTTCTTCCTAACACCCAATTTAAATGTACTCTCAATTTAAAACCATTCCCCTTTTTCCTCTCACCACATGTCCTTGTAAAAAGACCCTCTCCATCTCTCTTGTAGGCTCCCTTTAGCTACTGAAAGTCCATAATAAGGTCACCCTGTTGGAATCCAGAATGCAGAGAATATCTCTCTGCCTGTTTTGAAGGCTTCTACCCCCCTGGACAACACTGTCTTTGACCTTCGCCCATGGAGAAAGCTATCTACCCTTTGGGAAGAGTTGGAATCTACACTGGCGTGAACTAGAGGATAGAATGTTATGTAAGATTATCACAAGGTGAAAATTTAAGGGTTTTGGGTTTGTTAATATAGTAAATAGATAAAAAGCAAAAGACTTCAAAATGGAGGATTGTTGTTGTTCTCCAGACCTTCTTCTGTTTTTTTTTATTACTCCATATTCTGCAGTAGAAGTAGTTTAAGGTGATTGGATAAAAAATTCCACAGTTCCTGTCTACGTGACAAAGTGAGTTTTGGAACATTGGTGGAAAAGTGAAAATATCTTTTGTTTTACGTTTTTATTGGATAATTTACCTTTAAAAAGACTGTCTAATCTCGATAATTCAGCTTTCTCCTGCATTCTCTGCTCTGTGCTATGTCTGGGTCACCTCAGTGACTCTATTTCTCTGATAAGACTTAATAAACAACTATCTGAAAGCAGAGACTGAAGAAGTTCCTGTTCGTCTCTTGGATTCCTAGCAAAGACGCTAAAACTCTCCCCCATCCGGGGAGGCATTAATTAAGGCATGGAATGTGTCATCACCCCAGAGCCTTCTCATCTCCAGGCTGAACAGCCCCAACGCTCTCAGTTTTTTTCTCATAGAAGAGGTGCTCCAGTCCTCTGAGCATCTTCACAACTCTCCCCTGTACTGGCTCTGACAAGTCTATGTCTCTTCCGTGCTTGGGACCCCAGAGCTGGACAGAGAAGTCCAGGTGGTGTTGAACGACAGTGGAACAGAGGTGCAGAATCCCCTCCCTCCCCTGCTGCCCACGCTGCTTTGGATGCAGCCCAGGACACGTTTGGCTCTCTGGGCTGTGAGTGCCCATGGCTGGGTCATGTCCAGCCTCCCATCCACCAGCACCCCCAAGTCCTTCTGGGCAGGGCTGCTCTCAATCCATTCATCCCCCCAGCCTGTATTATTACATGGAACAATAAGTGTGCAGCTCCCCCACTGTGGGAAATCCTTCACAGAGGTATAAGTATTTAGAGGCCTCACAGGCATGCTCTGTAACCAATGTTTTTGGGTCCCTTTTTAACACAAGAGACTTCTAAATTGTGCTCTTAATAACTTACAGCCTGCTTAAAAGAGATTTTCCTCCAAACTTCCGTGGTTCTTCAAATTAGCAAAAATGACCCATGCATAGATAACAAGAGATTGAGACGAAGCAAAACATACAGGCATTGATGATTTGCTACCACTCACCTGGACCAAGAGGATCACTTAGATTGAAGATTTCTGAAATACCTATAATCTGAGTTCTAATGCATTGCTTTGTTCCACTCCAGAGGGTGAAGCTGTAAGTTAAATGGAAGCGATACCTGATCGTGGTACTCTTTTGCCCAGAAAATGCAAACAGAACTATAATCAAAGTACTTCTGCGTGTAAGTTTTCTGAAGAATTATACAACATGAGATACTCAAACTATTCTTATTAATGATGCTAATGGGTGTGTAGGTAGGAGGGGGTGCTTGAAATAGTTAGCTGTATTCAAATTACATAACAAACTCCAGATAAGAGGACTTGAAAATTGAGGAAAAGTGCCTATGAACAGTGCTTTCACAATATCTGTAGAATCTTAAGATGTTCCTGAACTGCTAATCAATCTGGTTTTCTATTAATCATGAACAAAAAAGGCATTATTTTCTAGAAGAACAACTACAGGACTAGGAACCAAGAACACAAATTCTAATCCTACCTTTCATTTACTTTTCTAGGATCAAATCAGTTTACATCTCTGGATTTGCCTTTATTAACAAATTTATTATTAGAATAGTTGCTGGTGTGGCTTTGGATGAAGGCTGCTAGTCACCTTTCAAACAACAGCCATGGTTTGGAGATGGAATGGGTAAGAGGCCATTCCCAACCACTTGTGTGTGGTTGGTGTACTCAAGCAGCTGAGAGGGTATGGTGGTGTGGACAACAGAGTGTTTGATGCCAGCAGGCCTCATTGCTAATAGAACATATAGATACATGTAATTTATCTGCAGTAAACACTGCTTCTGCACTCTGTCCTTCTGCTTGTGCAAGCAGAGATGTTAAAGCTGTGTAGCAGACAGGGGAGCTTGTGTTTGCATAACCTTTGGAAGTGGAAGGAGCTCTGAAAGCAGTAAGACTGTTTTGGGCAAACATAAAGAATAGCAAGAAAGAACAGAAGGTTAAAGAACTGCCCTTTGTATCTAAACAAAAGGTGTTCTGGGAGATAAGGCATTTTCCCAAGGATAGCTAAATAAAAATTCAAACAGAAGATCAGTTGAGGAAGTATGATTTACTTTATGTGCAAATGAAAGAATTCTTTGAAATTTTTCTTTTTCTTGTCAGCGTGATCATACACCTACCTTATGTTGTTTTACACTATTTCACACATATTGTACCATCTACCAAGTTAAATGGCAGAAGTCAGGTTCATAAGACTGCGAAATGGGCTTTATGTATAGGATGGACGAAATATTATCTTGATGCTTTAATTAGCCTTGTGCTTTAAGTCATTTAGCCTTTTTCCTACTTTAATGAAAGTGAAGCTAGATGACCAGAAGGGCTGGAATATAAAATTGGATTAATATTTTAGCTAATGTTACTGTCATATTAGATTCAAGTTAATATAAATTAAGAATGAAGTTACATGAAAACACTGCTAATACTCTAATAAACCTACAAAAGTTATGACACAAACACTTATGTATAATGCCATGGGCCTGATATGAGCGGTCTAAACTTACTTTAGGAAAATGGAGTGTTAAAATGGCTGAGGACACATAGCACTATTGCTTGCTAACACACAATTGTGCTAGAAATATTTCTAAAATGTCCGTACTAAAATAATTGTATGGGGCAATGATAGAACTTTTATCTCTGGGTTACAAAACTATTTTTTGGCCAGAGGAGAGAGGGAAAGGGCTCCCCCTTACTGCACTACAAACCCCAAACTGAATTTAATACTCACAATGTACAATGACATCATCAGTTTAGCTTGTTTTTGTTGCAGACTAAATATTTTGGGTTTATCTCTGTACCTAAGTGATATTCCTCTCCTTGTGGGCAATGATCTGTATGAAGAGATTTATCAGCACTTCAAGAAAAGCTTTCTTCCATACCGCAATTTTGAGACTTCATTAACACAGCAAGCATATTTCAGTCCTTGTCTTAGGAGTTGCTAATCTTCAAGATTCATATGGCTAAGAAATAACAGCAGAGCTTATGTAAGTCACTCAGCAAGGAAGCTGCAGTGGCATACACCTTGGGGGCTGTGTTTTGTTGTGCAACTGCCAGGTTATGGCAAGGCTTGATCACCCTATAATTATCCCAAGAAACTTATGTTTCCAGAAGTCAGCCACAATTCTTTGTGTTCAATCTCAGTCCTATATGAAATAAACAACAATCATATTACATTGGCCAAGGTGTGCGGAAAAAACCAGATATTTTAAGTGATAATTAAAAAAGGAAAAGGAGACCAATGATGCATTCAGTATTTCAAGGCAGGAGATTAGTAATATCAGGTAACACCCAGACACAGGAAAATAATTTGTTTCACTTTCAAAGTCCTACTGTAAGAGGAATTTCTATGAGTTTTATATTATTCAAGTATTTTCTTCCCATTTTTTCCAAGTACCATGCATAAATATTGTGCTTGAAAATTCCACTGAATTGTTTAAAAGACAATGCAAATGGTAATTTAGATAACCTTTAATTTGATAAAGATCTGAATTGGTCTTGATGATCTAGATGTTATTATGACTGCTTAAAAAAATTTCTACGAGAAACTCAACAAGTAAAAAAATCACAACAAAAAGCAAATTTTACAAGATTTTTGAAAAAATCAATTTTGAATCTCAAGATGAATACCTAGTTCTGAAAAAATTTAAGTATTTACTTCTAAGGTAAATATTTTTCCCTTCTACACTAATTTAGAATATAACTTTATATTTAAACCAAGTTTTACATTAAAAATATAACTAGGCATTTCTTTTAAAAGGCTCTTTAAGTTCTTCCTCATGTTATTCAAATGTTCACTGAAATTGCAATACTCCTTCTTTCAACAAAAATATTATTATTTAAAATTTTTCCATTGGATTTTTTTTAATACTCCTCTGAGATTTAAATATTCTTCCTAAAGGCAAATAAGTGAGGGTGGCTAAAAATGCAATAGTTATTGCTTATTAATAGGACCTGCAACAAATATGGTTTTATTACCACTATAATGCACTAAATCACTCTCTGTACTAACAAGTTGAAATAAAGTAGAGTGCCTATGGGTATGCATTTCTCTATTCAGTTGTCACATCAAGTGACAAAGGAATGTATGTGCTCATGCAATACTTCAGAAGATTCTTTTTTTTTTTTTTTAACAGAATTAAGAGGAGTCATTGAAGCAGTACAAGACAGGAGAAAATTGAATTTTGTGCTCTGGAATAATGCATGTCGTTTTCAGTGTGACAGTCAAAGCTGTAACGTGAAAAGCAGGAAGCATAAAATCTTGATTAGACTGAAAGAAAAACAAAAGAAGTGATAAGCCTTTATAATTTAGATTTTCTGTACAAGAGATGAAAAAATACAGAAAATGGCATCTGCTCAAGTCTCAAGAGATGGAGACATAAGTATAAGCAATCCTGAGCTAAACTGAACAAAAACTTTGATTTAATAGAAGCAATATTTGACCTATGGCCATCATAGCCACTTTTTTGGGAGAACATGGGATACTATTACTGTCTTCTTCCAAAGAAATGTTATAGTTCCTACAGAAAATTAATCACGTCGTCCCTGTATTTTACTCCAAAAGGCAAAAACTGCTGCCACAAAGTCACTTTATATTGAAGGGAAGTCAGAGTATGACAAATGTGTGTATTGTTGTCTAATATTCCCCAGAGTTTAATGCCCAGTCCTACAGGTCCTTAAACTAAAGGTGCTGCAGGGACTTCCAGAGGCTGAGAAAGAACCAGTGGGTTTCCCGATTCCCTGAAATCTCAGCAAGTTTGCCAAGAATGGTCAATAGACAAGTAAGGCAAGATTTATTCATACTTGTAGTCTATTCTTGAGAATATTAATGCCCTGTTTTCAGTATGATCTTGTGTCTGCAATCTCGTTATCTGTGCCAGCCTTCTGCACAACCATTGCACATCACCTTGCAGAGCTGATTAATTACTCAGGCCTGTCCCAATGGGACCTTATCTTTTTTTAATATATATACATACATATTTAAAATATAAAATTTTCTATGATATGAAAGGCACTGAGATAGTTAAAAAAAAAAAAAAAAACAAAAAACCTTAGACATGCAAAAAAGATTGAAGAGATGGCAATACTTAGGTGAAATCTACCTCTGGAAGTCATGCAATTCCAGAGAAATAAATAAAACTGTGTGTATATATATATATACACACATACGTTGGAGATAACTGAGCTGGAATATATAGTGTGGAGACTAGAAACTTGAGTGCAACATTAAAAAAAAAAATATTCTTTTCAAATTTGAGCATTAATGACTATCCTCTAATCTCTCTTTCAGTACTCTACGGAGGACACATATTCCATAGCGTTCTGTTCAACTGCAGGCTGTTATGAAGTGAGTAAGATTTTAGGACACTGAATATCCACTGGGAGCTAGTTAGAGCTGTAGTTCTGCCAATACTTTAATCAAAACTACAGTTTTGAAACACCCAGGTTGCTGAAAAACTGCTCTCAAGTTACAACTTTACAGTATTTTCACTCCTGAACACTTTGGGTCCTTTAATTTACTTCTCTTCAAGCGCCAATTGAAACAAATGCATCTACCAGCTTATGGTGAAAGACATACAGTCTAGGAACTCTTAAAAACAGACATTTTCTTGCTTCTTCCATCTTTCCGTCAGAACTTATTATTCTCTCAGATGAAAAAAAAAACCCATCTGTTTCGTAGCAGACTGCCTTTGAGAGTACAGCTCTTAACGACCAACCGTACCAATGTAGTAATTAACTCCTTGGCAAGAAGAATAAAGAGCAATCTATTCATCCCTCATCAAACAGAAACTTTTTCATTCACTTTATTCACTACATTGTTCACTTAAATAAGCAGAATTTTCAGTTTGTTAAAGAAGAAAAAAAAAGGAAAAGTAGAAAATCCATAAGGCATGTGGGGCACAAAAACTTGTCTATTTTTTCAAGCCGTATTAGTTCATTTGACAAAGTGTATTTAATTTAGAATTTTTTTTTCTTGGATTCCAAATACACACTCAAATCAACCATGATTCTACTGCCACTCACAAACAAGCACATGATATAAATCAAAGGAATTCTTGCGGCTCACAAAATGCCTCTTAAAGCTACATGTTACATCAGAAATCAGACAATGGATACTTTACAAGAACACGATTGCTTTCTAATTATCTTTTAACTGAGATAAGAATTAATTAAAACCTAAAGATAAGACTTCTCTCTCCAGTAACAACTAATTTTTAACACAAATATTTACAATTGCTGTTTGTGTCTTCATTCTGAGGGCCTGGGGATGAAAATTTGAATTCCCTAGAAATGATAATTTTATCCACAATTGGTAGGTGCTCAGGACAACTAATCAGAATTAGCTTTTATGGGCTACTTTAGCCCTTCCATTACTGATCATTTGATAGTTGGAATGTAACTAACTTTTTGCTGTGATATTTCTATTTTACTGATGTCCCTCCAGCTCAGTAAGGAGATTTAATTATTCTATTTTCATTGTACATCACATGTAAGTGAAGGGAGATTTCATGATTCTCCATTGGAGGGGATGAAGAGCAAAATGGACATTGTCCAAGAGACAGGGTGAGAAGATATTTCTCATTGTAGTTCTCCATTTTTCCATTTTCCTGACAACCACAAAATAATTTTCAAGCCCCAGGGGACAGGCTGATTTTTTTGTGTATGGAAAATAAATCAGAATAACCTGCTTTAAAATAAGCTGGACATTTTCAGCCTTTTTTTGAAAACAATAGATCATACTGTGGACAAATACTCTATAAAGTACAACTAGAGATCACAAAAAGTTGTGGTAAAAAAGACAAATATTTTACAGTTTTTAGATCCCTAGTAAATATGTATTAGCTTTTACTCTGTGCTACATTCCAGTTTATCTGCAACAGAGAGAATGTTAATTTCTATTTTAACAGAAAGTTCTGAATATTCGGAGTTTTTTTCAAACTCCTATCCAGGGCTGAACAGTGATGGCAAGACTGGGTTTTTTAAATAAATACACCAGCATTTTGCAGTGACTGTATACTGTAACTATTTGCATTGCACATTACCATGCAGTGGGAGGAAACCTTTGGATGGAACTGGTTCACACAAATATTAGAAAAAAATGACAATACTAACAGTTGCCTCTTTTTTGCTTTGACTGATCTTTGGCATTTTTATTTCATGACAGTAAACTGTGAAGAAATACCAAAAAGCTCTTTTTTTTCTTTATGTGTACTTCCTAAATGCTGAGAGTTACCTCATTCAAAAAACATTTCAAATAGCTCCAAATATAAAAAAGAAAAAACACCAGCAACAAGCACATGAAAGTGAATGCCAGCATTAAACCAAAAAGTTCTACAGTCAAAATCTGATAGGAGAGATCCTCTTATTCTGTACTGTTCCTAAGGAGACCAGCAGCTGGATTTTCCTTTGTATAGAACTCGTTGTGGGCCTAATGTAGTTGTTGAAAGGCTTCTGCTTAGTACTCAATGAAAAAGCAATCTGATAATGGTACACTCATGCCCAGGATGCCTTTTAGTCACTGTGTGTTTTACAGATCCTACTTTCTTATTAGATCCTTAAAGCCCTTGTGTTTTTAAAAGCTTTTCTATTTTAGTTTTAGGCTTTCTTACTGTGCTGAGCAAAATGATGATGAAAGGAGTCTGCAGAGGTTGTCGAAATACATAAGATGCAGAATCTAAGGTATCTAGTACAGAAACAAAAGGAAGAGCCATGCAAATTTCACCTGGAAGCTCAAATTGTTGAATTTCTTACAAGTTAAGATAAAATAAAGGGGTTTGGGTTTTTTTTAAGAGTTCTTTTTTGGTTTTGCATTTGGGTTTGGTTTTTTTTGGGGGGCAGGAAGAGGAGATGTGTGATTTGGGTGTTTTTTAATAAAGTCACTAAATTGCGTTAACAAATCACTAAACTTCTTTAGGCCTTACAATCCAAACAGCCAGTTTGCCAGCTATCAGTAATACTGCATGGTTTCCCTTAGGACTGTGAGCCTAACACATAAATGGGAAACTTCCACTTTAGACTGCCATAGGTTTTCCTTTATTAGAAACTGCTTATAAGATACTCAGTGCTACATAGCCACGCTCCAACTGAAAATTATTCTTTTCACTTATAATAAGACAATCGAGCGTCTCAAAGTCCACCTACAAAGGACAAACATCTGCTTCCATTAAATTAGTAGTAGGAATGTAGTAATCTCTGCAAATGCCAGTGCTGCCTCAAAAAACATGCTTCTTTTACTCATTAAGTTAGCAGTAACTACACCTTAAAACATTTAAAATAATCTAGAAATTATTCATCTGAGTCCAGGAGTTCACAAAAAGCAAGCCTACCCACTTGGGAGACTGAGCTGCAGTTGTGCAGGGCTGATATTTACACAATGTGATCCTCTTTGGGATGGGATGGATCTTGCCAAATGCTTGCAAGCACGTATCAAAATTCAACAATCTGTTCATTCCCTGAGATGCTGCTTGAAGAAGGTCTGGCTTCTGGAGGGTAGTCAAAAAGAAGCAGGGGTAATAGAAGTGTGTTCCTCAGACTTCCTGAACTACTTACATTATTTATCTGCATTCCTCCCAAGCATATGGAAATAGGCAGGGTCAGCCTTTGGGTAGGAGCACAGAACAAGTGGTTGGAAAGTGAACCAGAATGGAGTGAGGCTGAACATATGCTGTAAGCTGAAAGAAAGGTCCTCTGATTCCCCCTCACATTGCAGAGTTGTGACACCTATTTTTATGCTAAAAAATCAAGGAGTTTCAAGCCATGATGCTGAAGATGGGGGGTGGGTAAAGACAAGATGGGAGAAGCATTCTTCTGTCTCTTTCCATGTGATCGGAGATTCTAGCGGAGGAGCTCACTGGAAAACCTGATTGCAGTTATCATCTGCTTAGTAACTTTTATGATCCTTGGGAAATCCAGCCACTTCTGAGCCTTCACTTTTTTTCAGGTATCTCTTAGGGGTCATTGATCTGTAACCTCCCATCATCCTATTATATCTTCTGACATGAAGAAAACTGGAAAAGACAAATTTATTTCCTCAATCCACAGAAACTAGTAAGACAGTGGTAAACAAGTCCTTAGTCACGGGCAAAAGCAAGATGTTTACAGTTGCTACTGAATCCACTGGTGTATTTTCTTTCATGTTACCTGTGTTTTAAAGTAGCTGGCAAGTGCAACAGAATACATTGGGGTTTTATGCTTTTTTTGTTGTTGTTGTTTTTTCAAATTAAACTTAGAATGATGATTAGGCAAATAGAAAAATGCAAACTTTTTTTTTTGCCTGTTTCATACTTATAAAATTGGTGTTTCAAACCTAATTTCCTAGATTCCTCTGACTAAATATCAACAATCTTTCATACTAATTAGGACCATCAATGAAACAAATGGAAATTGTGTTTCTATAGAATTATCTTATGTGCTTCAAGTCCCAAAGTCATCCTTTTTTTGTGCACCTTTACTGTTGTTTGCAACATCATCTATTCTAGACTAGTACATATTTTATGATCTAGTAGGATAACCATAAAATATAGTTAAAAGACTGCTTCTGCTTTAGTATTATATAACCTTAAAATAGCATAAAGCACTATAATTTTGATTCACTGAGGCTCGTTCCTGAAAAATTTTCCTCAGTATTAGGCACAAGTAATGTATAACAGTGAGCATACTGTGAAAATCTTACAAAGGGTTAGAATCTGCCAGTTTTACTTGCACAAAATAAAATCAAACATCCATAAATGGTCCTAATGTCAAGAGGCTACCTAACGAAAGAGGCCTTCGGGTAAAAAAAAAGAAAATTTATATCAAACAAGCAACAAACAAAACCCTCTGTTTTCTGCCTATACAGTAGTCTGAGACTTTGCTGGAGTAAACCAGTGCACTCCATTAACTGGTAAGAGTATTCCTATCCCTCTGCCTTCCACAACCAGCTGATTGTGTTTTATACAGTTTTGATTCATGCCTTCACATATTTTTTCAACCTACTTCGTCCAACTTTCTTTCTAGTAATTCCAGCTCACTGTTTTTATCTTACTCTAATTAATTTTATCTTTCTTGCTGCCCACCTTTAAGACTCCTTAAGAGCCTTAAAGCTCATTTATAAAGTTTGTCTCATTAGCACTTTACTAACAGAACAGAAGATGGAAGGATTTTGTCAGAGTTGCTGAGAACTGGGCATCCATCCATACTTCCAAACAGGTGCATATAAACAATGATCTTGTAAGTACCACTGCTGGCCTCTCCCGGCTGAAGACATGGAAAAGGCAGAATTCCTGTGTCACAATATTCTTGATACAATAAACTGCAAAATAAAACCATTTCATCAGTTCTGTCTGTCCCAACCTTTCTGTTGAAGGTAGCTGTTTCCAATAATGCTTCAAAATATAGACTAATTTTCTTTGAGAACTAGAAAATTTGAAACTTTGAAAATATTCTGGGGAGAGATGACTGCTTTTCCGTCCTTAGACTTGTTTTTGCTCTCCTACCACTTTTATGCTTCACTGATTTCAAAATATTTATCCTGTGCTCACAGTGATGTGAGAGAAGATTCATTGTCTTTAGCAGCTTCTTCTGACATGCAGATCTAGGTTAAACCTGGCACTGTAACACGTGTCTGGAGGAGGAAGTTGGCAACTGAGGTGAACATTTCTGAGCTCATACAGTTCTGTCCAGCGAGAAAGGCAAAGGACATGTGAAGACAAGGCAAAGTAAACTCTTCTAAAATTTAGAAGAGAATGGTGAAAATTCTTGCAAAGAGGTACTTCAAGGAGCTTTGGGTATTAGTCCTATTTCCATTTCTAACTCCCAAAAAAAGTCTGTTTAGTTGTGCCAAGACCAAAAGAATTCACTGTCTCTCCATCTAGGGAAGAATCCAAGCCTCCTACTGTTATTCTCAAAGACTTATATCTATTCCACCTAAACCAAACTATATGATCTATGGGCCAGGTTGGATAAGGCCTTGAACAACCTGGTTTGGTAGGAGGTGTCCCTGCCCATGGCAGGGGGGTAAGACTAGATGATCTTTAAGGTCCCTTTCAGCCAAAACCATTTTACAATTGTATGAGTCTGTAAGTTTCATTAAACAATGATACTGTGTGGAAGTATTTCATAGAGTTATAGGACTGCAGAATGTTAAGGGCTGAAAGGGATCTTAAAGACCATCTAGTCCCAAGACCTCTGTCATTAAAGACCTTATAATGACAGCCTTATAATGAAAACAGCCTATAATCAAATTACTACCAAGGGGAGCTTGATTCCCTTTTTTGGAAGTAGATGGGCTACAACAAGTAAGGAATACAGGGGGAATAAGGGATCTGGAATCCTTTTTCAAGAGTATTTGAGGAAGGTGGAGGGTAGATAATTATTACTTAGATTTTTTTTAATTGTTTTTTCAATTTTGGGGAGGTCCATTTAATTCTTAGGATGCCTTATCTAACTTTCTTCATTCTCTTTTCTGTTTAGTACATAATTTATCCTTTCCTGTCAGTGAAATTGGCATCTTTGGAGGTAAAAAAAGGAAAATAATAGTGTGACTTTTTCTTCCTAATATTTGTAAAGACATTGCAAAAGTTTTTATGTAATTTGGACTTTGACGCCTGTGATAACACATTGTATTGCGAAAGGCTTCTTTTGATGAATATAAATGAATAGACTAGATCTCCCAGCCAAACAAAAAAAAGATATCACTGTGCCACACAAAATTACTTTTGATTGTTTGTGTCTGAACTGTAAGCTCAAGTCAGTGTTAACACTTCAAATTGGTTTTCTATTATTAACTAAAAATCACTTACATTTCAGTAAAAGTCACCTTACTGGACACATTTTATTTTAACTTGTTCCTTAATAATAATACAATAATTCCTCGTATTGTACATCCACCCAGTAAAAACATTGGTTTGTCTACGTTCCTCTATTTTACCATTCAGAGTGACTCTCTTGCCATCTGATTGCTACATGGGAACATCCAAGCTGAGAGTGTTAACTGGCAGATAGCTGGGGCATGGCAAGATGAAAGATGAAATTTGAAAGCCACCCAGTGGTTCAGCCTCCTGTATTAGGCTCCCAGACCCGCTAGCTTTGATTCTTAGCTATTTCTATGAATCATTTAACTACCATGAACCTAATCTCCCTAGGGAAGCACGAGGGAAATAAAAAAGGAAAGAGAAAACAGAGGGAAAACAGTAGTCAAAAAAGGATATAGAGAGACACTTAGGAATAAAGGGAAACAGTGAGAAAATTTAATGAAAACTTTTAGAATAACTCATGGATTTTCTGGACACAATGTCAACAAAGGGAACATTTGAAGCCAAGAAGGTGCTTCTGATGTAAAAGTGGCTTAAGAAAAACCTTACTTTTTGCTCATTTGAGGTGAAATGCACCTCAAAACTCAGTCTTTTGTAAAGAGTTCTCAGAGACGTGTGAAGTGTCCAAGATTCATTGCATTATATTACACTGTTTTCATACTCACACTTGTTTTATCACTAGGCATTGCATGGGGTTTTTTGTTTACATGGTTTCAATTTCATATCTATATGTTTATTCTAATACACCATTTATGACTTTGGTAAAAAACCAGTTCTTCCAGTTACATCTTTCAACACCGCCTAGCACCAGAAAGCCTGAAAACCAGGGCCTGAAACCGTCTTCCCTCTTGCCAACACCTTCTGCTTCACACCTAAATATTGAAGCTTTAGCAGTCTAAATGTCTATGGAAAGTATTCAAGAGTGCTACAGTAAAGTCTCAAACCCATTGAAATATTATCACTTGGGCCAATGAGAAGAAACTGTTTATGACTACCAGAGATAAGCAGCACTTCATATTTTGCATTCTATTTCAGTCCCTATTTCAGACTGATTAAGGGCATTTATATTTAGCACTGAAAGTATAAAAGGCTGTTACTACAACCTCAAATACTACCTCTGAATTAGCTCAAACAGCTCCATGAGTTTGGCCTTTAGCTGCTCACCAATATTCTCCACACCATTACATTTTACATTGTATTACAGTAAACCATTACCACAAAACCTCTGGAGCAATGTAATTTGCTGAACCAGAAAATTGAGATAACCACTTGTATAGCACATTTTGACTGAGCTCATCACTTCTATAATGCCTGGTGACAATGAGTCTAAGGCAGAGGATCTGGTGGTAGCCTGGGAAGAGTTGCCATAGACACTGTGCATATTGAAAGCACACAGTTTAATGATAATCTGATCAAAAATGACATTGATGTAATTGCTCCTTATATAACTGTATAAAGGCTATATTGAAAAACTCAACACACAGAAATTAAACCAATGAAGAGAAAATTATTTGTAAACATCTTTACTGATGTGAATACTGGTGTAAGATTTCAATATAATATCTATCTATGTGAACAAATGACCTGGTGAGACTCCTGGCCTACTTTCAACTCTCTCAGGGCACTGGGTAGTTGAGGTAGCTGAAATGAAAAGTCGCCTGTGTTTGCTTCTGTGCAGGCAGGCAAGAGCCGTGGAAAATATTTTATATGGGTATGAATAGGGCAGTGATTCTTTACCTGCTACAGGGAAAGTTTCATTTTGGAGATATAGTAGAACTATTTTGAGCTTTATAGCTGGGTTAGAGCATTAGTTTAGTCGGTATAGGATTGAGAGAAGACAAGCTAAAGGCAAGAGATTCTTTGGGGAATCTGTGCTTTGTACTGTGCAGAGGCAGCACTTCTTGGCCTAGCTCTGGTTAGCAGACACGTCAGTCTGGCTTAACTCATCCTGCTTTCAGTGACATGGCTACATCACTTAGCAATATCTAAGTTGCTAGACTGTCACACACTGCAACTAACTTGTACAATTGCCGGGTCCCACCAGAAACCAAAACTGTTTGTCACCAAGCCAAAGGGCAGCAGTAACTGGGTCTCATAAATTTTGCATTCAGGAGGCATCTTTCTGATCTTCCTGTTAATACAAATGAAGGCAAGGTCTGTAGTTCTTCAAAGGAAATCTAACTTACTCACTCTAAGTGCACTGAAATTACAGCTTTTTCCTCCTTTGCAACAAGCTGAGGTGTAACTACCCCCCAAGTTTGCAGTTTTACTTCTGAGATAGAAGCTGTTACTTTTATCATACTCTAAGGTCCAATGAGGATTTGTGGGAAAACTAGATGAAACAGCAATAGCACCAGAAAAACTGAAAGTAGCACATCATGTACACATAAGTCAGCTTTACATTACCTATTTTTCCAAACTAAACATTTTTATTTAAAAATGCTAAATTTCCACAAAGTTAAGGCTCTAAAACTACCTGTCATGATTATTATCAGAATGCTTCAGGAAAAAAAACATTAACAGGCATTCATCTGCTAAGACACTAACAAGGTTTGCCTCCTGAAAAAAAAATATCCACAAAGAAATTTTAACGTTGAGACAATCAACTACAGCTAAATTTGAATGACCCTGTGAAATTCCTGCTGGAATACTACTCTATGACTAGCAAGTATTTTTAATTTTCATAAACATTCTGTGATGCAAGAGTGACATCACTTCTGCGATACACTGTGTGGATAAGGCACCCATTTATGCACAAGGACTCTCACAGAACACAACTTGCCTGCAGTTCTTGCCCAGGCACTCATGGAAGTCTCTTAATTTGAATGATGTGAATGTGCAGGACTTCTTTGCTCTGCCGTGGCTCCACCAGAACCTCTTAGCCTTGTGACAGACAAATTGCTGGGAACTATGTACCCCTCTCTGACTGATGAGATCTCACATTATAAATGTTAGTTGGTTATACAAGTTTTAATGATTCAGGCATATGGCACCAGCTGATGCCAAAGACAAGAGAGTAAAAACTGGTTGAATCTATCACCGTCTGGAAATTCTAGCAAGGCACTATGATTTTGTATATAGAAAACTTTTATGTCCCCAAACTAAGATACTTCACAAAACCTTTAGATTAATGCAGACAATATTTCCATTAACCTCTTGAAAATCTAATTGCATAAAGACAACTGAATACTGTAGTCACATTTACAAACTTTGTTTTATTGTGTTGCTGTTATTCTGTTCCCCCACCCTGAGCCATAACATTTTCAACCAGAGTGTAATTTAGAGGTTTAGAAAGAAACCCTAAGGAGATGAAAATACCATTGATGACTAGAGCACATTTAGTTTGTTTGTCATTAACTTTTCAGTACCACAGCTGCTTGCCTATAGACAATATTGTAATGATGTATTTGTGCCACAGCTTCCTTCACATCAAGTTCCAGATGTTCACAGTAACAACTGCTGTCTGAAAATATGGAGACACTCTTTAGAAATAAAATATGTGAGGCTTTCAAGATGTGATGCACCCAGTGCTTTGAAGGTAATGAATTCAAGCTAGGAGGAGTTTTCTAGCACCTTTCTGCTCTTTGCATGTTTTTGACAGTAAGTCTAAATCAGGAATGTGGCTAAAATTATCCCTAGGTGAATCAGCTTCTCACTATTTACCAAGCTCTTTTCAAAGCATTATCTAATTATAGAAAAGACAACAAGACAAAGACTTCAATAAATCCTATTTTTTAAAAGAAGTTTGACTTGATGTATTTTTTTAACTGTTCCTTACTCTCAAGATGAATTTTCTGTGATTCTGTGAACCAGTGCAATTGGTGCAGCTACAATGCACACATCCCTGCCTGTTTGCTTGGGGCTGGAAACATAAAACCATTCCTGACAGGAGCTACAGTCTCATGTCAGGTATAACCTACAGCGACCATAAAGGATTCCTGTGTAGTTGCTGACACTTGAGGGTTTAATGCACAGCTGCTGATGTTTCAAGATGTTCCCTGTCAGCACCAGCTGAACTTTGTCAACTTCTGTCCCCATTTAGCACAAAGCATTCCTGGGAAATTTTCATTCAAATAGCACTTGTGGATCAGGCTGCAGTTGCTCCCTGCGCAATGGTCCAAGAACAAAGCACCTAACAAGGTACATTTTCTGCTTTTCTAGCCACAGGCATAAATTACATCACCTCTATACCTACTGAAGCTCACTGCAGTAGGCACCAAAACCCTGACATCACAAACTTTCAGCATTTCTTGACTACAGGAAACATATTAAGCCACCTTTGCCTTATAAATCCCACAAATAGTAGTGCCAGAAAATAAGTAACCTGGCAACAGGCTCTAGGTAGGTGGATAAAAGCTGGAATACAGTATCCCAGGCCAAAGGAAAATTATTAATGTGTGGAAGGTTAATGATGAATGGGCTCATGGAGCACAAGGAATATTGTGCTAAAATCTGAGAGAACCTAGGACAATTTCTGCAATTTGTGTCTATTTAATGGTGCCCCAAAAATAATACTTTGCATTCACACATCACAGAAAGGAAATCAACATTCAACCTGGTACTCAGTAACTTGGTGCCAGAGCAAATCTGTTCTACATTATGGACAACAATGTAAAGAAAATATAAATGGATGCTATAGATTTGTGATAAATAAAAAAATATCTGGTGTCTCCTCCACTGGAAAAGAGAGTGTTTCAATAAAAAAAGACCTCACTTATCATTTGTTTTCAAACAGCTGACTTTTCCAAAATTCTCTTATCACATTCCAGAATAAGACACCATCTCTAAAGATATTCAATCCAGTAGCACTTAATACTTTAATCAATACCTGTTTACAGAAACAGTAAAGAGAAATAAATGAAATAGTTTATTAATCATCGGCTGTCTGTAGGAACTCTTTTAGCATTTATAGAACACTGTTAAAATCACACTGTTCTGCACCAGTTATCCAGCTATTTGCTACACCAATTCCACCATTCAACATGTATATTTCAATAAATATTTCAATGTTATTTTCTTTCTACAGTGCAGGCTCTGCAGGCAGGCAAAGAGGGAGACTGCTCTCTGGATTTTGGAGGAAAATTGCATCTAAATTATCAGTATTTGAGTAGTAACAGCAACAAAGTGCATCTATGATATTTTTAGTGATTTAGATTGAAGAGACATCAATGATACTGAGAGTATGTGTATATTCTGAATTAAGACAGGAATATATGAATGACATACAGTCAGTTTAGAATTTTCATTTTATTGAATTCTGTTTTTTTTTTTACTTTCCTTCAGCAGCTTAGACTCACTTATTTTAGGTTTTTCCACAAACAGAAAAAGGATAATAAGGTGGTCCCTCCTGAAGGAAACAAGTATCACTCCAAGTCAAGGGAATCTTCCATATAAAGCATGTTCTTTTATAGATTTGTATCTCCATTTCCTCAGCCTGATAGGATCTACCTAACATTTGACAAGACACTGACTTCAAACCTTAAACTACTGGACATCTCATATTTTGTCTTACAAATCCAGGATATACAGGATGCCATACTTACAGGTTCCATTTCATGACATCAGGCTAGCAGACAAAAATCAAACAAACTCCTTTACACTCAGTGGGAGCTGTTTGGTGAAAGTAATTTTGTACAGACTGGCACTTTTTCCACATAGACGTACTTGTGATATATACCAAAGACAAACTACTTTGGAAAAAAATCTCACCCAATTTCAGGACAATTTATTAATTATATCCTATAAAATTTGTCTCATGAACTGACCAATATATTTGACACAAAGTGGCATTATGTTTGAGAACCTCTGTCAAATAATTTTTGCTTGGGTTATTATAAGATGCTCCATTTTCACTGAGCCGGTGCTAAGACTGCCTACAGGAATACCTCAAAAAAATGCACCTTTTATTCCTAAAACCTTTATGCAGTAGTATTTTCCTGAGTGTCTATCAAATGAGAACTTGAAAGACTGGCTGGTTGATAATACTTGGTGTTCATAGAAGGTTTATATTTTCAAAATAAATATCAGCTGCCAAATTTGTAGGCAGAAAGACAAGGAGGCACTTCTATTCCTGGGGGAGCCCTTGTGCAGGGACTGAAACCAGGACTGCTGAGCAGCTCCCCATCTGCAGGTGACTGTGCATCTACCCAGTCAGATGTACCTCCATGCCCTATCCCTTGACACACCACTATGCCTGTGCTTTTCTTATATCACAGAGACACAGCATTTGCGATATCTTTGTGGTCAGTGTTCTCCATCAGCTAAATCCCCTGCACTGTCTAATGTCCCTCTCCTTTAGCAGGGAAAATTGGGGAGAAGCCTGTGCCCTCTGACTTAAAATTGTGCCACATGGCATGGGTAGCATCTATAGTTTCAGATACTGGAATAAAATTTGGAAATATTATTGCAAATCCAGGACAATTTCTTTGAAATTTATAGTGATTTTTAGATAGAAAGCACCACCATTATCAGCACAGCAGCACATTACACTTAGTACAGGTAGTACATCTCAAATTCGGGAAATAAGAAAAAGTGCCCTTTTCAATAAAACATGCAAAGCCAGTTTGCAAGAGACGGTCAAAACTGTTGATAAAATGAACAGTCATCTAGCACTGCTTTTATAGATTTTGTCTCATTTCCTCAGAATATTATCATAAAAAAGTCATTAAAGTTAACAATGCATATGTCTATTTCTTTAGCTTTTCCCCATTACCCTTAATACTTCTTGCTAAAAGTCAGAATTTCATAAAACTAAACATACTTTTGCATAAGGATGTGCTCTTTACAACCAAGTGATGAAGATGTGTGAGAAAAAAAAAAATAAAGCCCTTAATGACATCTGTGTGCTTCACACCTGATAATGTTTCAGAACATCTGCTGGATGTTCCTGGGAAAAGAGCTTCACAGAAACACAGAAATGTACGGGTCAGTAAATCATCTCCTGCAGACCTTCAGGACTTTTTTTTTTTCCCCTTGAGGAAAAGCTGCAGTTGTCTTCTTTTTAACAGTGTTCCATGCAGTCTTCCTGCATCACCATTCACAGCAGTCAGAAACCAAGCATACACAGCAAAAAATGTAGGACTAGATTGTTCAAAAATGACAGAAGATGATATATAGATAGGGAGATTTTTACGAGGTTTCTTGGCACTTGGGGTGTACTGTTAGGACGTACCCTGGCAAGGAAGTGACCTCCTTAAGCCTATAGAAATTAAAATAAAATTATGACAAATCATTGAATGTAGAATTAAGCTATGTGGATAACCAAACTTCCATCTTCCACTTTCTCTTCTATTTCAACCTGGCAGTATTCTTTAAAGAAGGGACCCAAGGAAATGACAAGACATGGATAGATTTTTCTCTATGCTACATCCTATCAAGAGGACTACATGAGATAACAACATTCCTGAAGTACACAGAAGATATCTTTCTCAGAGGTTACTTCTCTGCCACTCAAAGCTGGTTACATTTGCTAGGAAAGAACTAGAACTGACCCTTTTTCTTTTTGATTTTTGGGGGGTTGTTTTCCATTTTGTTTTTCTTTCACTAACTAAATTTACTCTTATAGCTGCCCCTCTGTACTGTGACAAAGTAAAATGATGGGAATTAATGGAAAACAATTCCAAAATATCTATCAAATAATAACTTTGTGTGCTGTGGTTTTACACGCTTCTCTATTATATGATGAAAAAGAAGATTTTTCCAAAAGCTGAGTATGGTTTCAAATGTAACACATCTTACTGCTTAACTTGGTTTTAAATACTTGCATTGTACAGGGTTACCTAATGTCAGGGAATTTTATCATCCTTGCTTTACAAGGAGGAAAACATAGGCATTGGAGATGTAAATGTTTGTATTCTCAGATTGTGCAGCAGAAGAAGAGCAGTAGAGATAGAAATACAAGCTCAGAAAACTCTACTGCAGAGTAACTCCCTGTTACTCTGAAAGAGAATATTAAATCTGTGCTTCTCTATCAGCTCTTACAGTAGAGTTACAAGGCTTTGTATTCACAAGGATTTTAGAAAGGGATGGATAACATAACTATTTATCACATGGATCAAACACATGCTTCTAAACAGTGAAAATGAAGCTTGAAACGCTCAAAGTGCCGGGTACAAGGGCAGAAAAAGGAATAACTTCTCCTGCTCCTTTTCTTTCCTTTTTGAGAGCTAAAAAACATTTCTCTAAGGGTATGTTTGTTCTTTTCTATACATTCAAGATGCCAAACTGAAGGAAGTTTAATACTCATTCATTCTTAAAGGGAAACAGCTTAGCCAGCAAGAGGATAAAAAAGAAAGTAGGATTACTTCCCCAAAAGTATCATTCAAAATCTTGATTATACCCTAAAAATGAAGGAAATGCATTCCACTACTTTTCAAATGTAAGTAGCTCAAATAATGATGGCAAAATGAAGTGACTTAATTACCATTTAAGAAAATAGAAAATGTGATTCTTTAAATATATATATATATTTTTTTTTTTTATTGCAAAACATGCTCATTCTGTAAGTGGGTGACACAATAGCAGAGAAATGAACATGAATTAGCAATAATTTAGGTAAATGCCAGGAGACTAAGTGCTATGAGTACTTTGAAACCTTTTTGAAACGGTAAAATTCATTAGAACAGGGCTTGGGTGGAAGGCAAAACTACCTCTGTGGCTCAGCTCCCTGCTGAGAAAAATCGTTTAATAAAAGTTAAAAAAATTCCAAAGACCATTATGCACACTCCGTCTTAATGAAACCTATAGCCTTCACTTACATTGGCCTGTGCAAGCAACATCCAAACACGTGCAAAATGCCTATTGGCATATTTGGAGCTCTTGTCTATCCACTGATGTGTTACACCAGAAAATAATGTATCCCAGGAAAGTAAATTCCTTACAAAACTTCATTTGAGAAACTGAAATTCAACTTTCTCCTCAGGAGATCTGCATCTACAATAAGATGGCACATCAACTATCAGACAAAATATTTGCTGGAGTACATGATGCTCTGTGTGGCTCAAAAAGAGAACTTCTCAGCTTTCATCTTAACTGAAGATTCACAGGAACAGATGGTTGGCACAAGATCCAATGGCTGCATGCAGGAGATGTTGATAACACCAGAGAAGCCTGTGGGGCTACTGCTCTGCCCTTCAGCCTACACTGCCACTCATGCCCTCTCCTGTCTGTCTAGCAGGCTGTTCAAGTATTATGTTCAAGACAGAAGGGCTCCCCAGCATGAGAAACCAAAGGAGGCCCATCTCAGACCACTGTAGCACGGTTTGGAAAGTCCTGGATAGTTTGGAAAGCTTTTCAAGTGGCGAGTTTGAAGAAGGTTTAAGGCAAGCTGCTATCTGAGAGCGTCAGTGAACCCATTTCTTCTGCTTCTTGAAAGACTATAGAAACCTATAATGAGACATAAAAGGAGAAGAACTTTGCTCACATCCTTGTCATATCTGTGCTGCTTTCTTCCTTTCCCAAGGAGAGGTGGAGGTGGACACAACACATTTAACACCCTGGCAACTGATTTGAGGTTTGGCATTTTTTTGATCTTTTTGCTTTTTCTTTTAATTGCCAGTTACTCAAGAAAGCACCAGAATCACGTGGAAATAAGTTCTGATAATCCACAGTACACGCTCATTAGTGACATAAAACTCGGTAATGTTTCTGCAGCATCATATCCGAGGATTAAGGCTAAAAAGTGGAGATAAACAGGGAAAATTACACTATGAGTGTACACGAAGCGTACAAGTTTGAGGATTGTTATCTTTTATTTTGCCACAAGATACAATCACATTATGTTGTTTTCTCAGGCAGCCTAACAGCTTTTCTTTTTCCCCTCCCAAAAACCCCATTTCTTCCCCACAACCCAATTGTGCCATTAAAAAGAACACTCTCCACATTGAAAATGCTCTCTCCTTCATATCAACCAATGCTTAATGAAAATATTTGAACTCCATTATACCACAGAAAAATTGTGTGCAGAAATCAAAAACTTTTTTTTCCAGTATGGAAATGAAGAAAAGATTTCTCATCTTTTCTAGCTTTTAAATGTATTTATAATTCACTTTGGTTGTTTCAGGTCAAGTTTTGGAAAACTATTTAAGAAAAAAAATAAGTGTATTTTTCACTCTAGGAATGAGTCTACTGAATATTGATAGTTATAGAAGTAGGCACTGCTCTTATGGCCACATCAAATAGTGCTGCATATATTCATAACGACTACATCCCAAAGCACTCCATATTTCACCATCACTATACAACAGGATTTTGGAAGAGAGCTTGAAACATCCAAATTCCTGCAGCAACTGGGAACCAACAGCACCACAATGATTCCTGTCAACTTGTTTTATTCTTAAAGTTAGATGATCGATGGGTACTTAAGGATTATACTAGAATGCCTAATTAACCATATAGACAAAAAAAAATTCCTGTGTCCTTTACTGCCACTTACGATTTTAAGTTCTCTTATGCCTATCTCTTCATTTCCTGCTAAGTAACATTTTGTTTTACATATATGAAAATCTCTACCACACCCTCAGTCAACACACTCAGTTCTTCCTATTTTTCCCCCCCCATAGCTTTTATACTCTAAACTTTGCCTCGGACTTGTTTCTAAGTAAGTCTATAAGAAAGTAGCTGAGTTGGAAACAGCAGTGTGAAAACACAGAAACCCTCATGCACAGTGCTGGCTCACACTGGAATTCTGATATTCTTGGAGGTAAACAGCTGAAAGACTTGACTGCCCCTCTGCTGGAAGCAGCACAAACTCTGCTTTTCCATTAAATTCTAAATTAAATGACGCCCCACAAGCTAAAGAAGCCAGATTTTCTTTCCAGTGTGTAGGGGGTGAAGAAAGAAAAAGGCCCAAAAGGGAACAATCAGGTTCTTCACATTTGGAAGCACACAGAATAGCGAAAAAGCACCACGGGATTTTCAATACATCTGTGTGTCTTCTGAGGTACATGGATTTAAATGCTTTACATATTTATTTTTATTTATGAATTGAGAATTTGTATAGGTATCATAAAAAATTAATATAGACTACATTAGTTATTCAGATACTTAATTGGGTCATAGAAATAAAATAGTAAGATAAAAGATAATGAAAATATATTTTCTGATTGTGCAAAGTTTGTTTTGTAAAACATGCTATTCTACAAGTGTGAATTGAAACTGGAAATATAAATAAAAATGAAAATTATGAATAATTAATTTTAGTAATTTAATAATCCCTGCTACACTGCAGAAAATCTATTTTTGAGAGGCACTGCAGTGCTGTAATAGATTGGTTGCTTTCAGTCAACAACTGACCAGAGAGTGTGCCTGTAAACAACACAGAATTGCCTGCGCTGTAACAATGGTGGTGGTTTGGCACAATTTGTGATGCAAACAATTTATGTACAGATTATGAATCATAAGGAATTTTTGGAAAATGCTGTTGTCTTAGTGATTTCATCAAAATAAGCCAACATGTGTGGCAGGTTCTCTGTCCTATCCTTGTTGAGAATCTTCATAAGGCCTTTGAAACTGGTACAAGTAAACACCAACTCAGTTTCCAATGGTTTATGAATGACATGTGGTATTTCCTGGCTGTCTACAAGCAGCAGGGCACACGGCTTCCTCAGCACACCTCACCCACTCTCAGGATGCCCACAGCGGTCATGGCTCTCTCGCAGGGGTGGGAGTAATTCACATGTGTCCTGCAGGTTTCTTGCCCTACCACCCAAACTTCACAGACCTCCTGGGGCACACTGAGGCTTTCTTGCTGCCCATCACTTTGATTTTCTGCTGGCAAAATCAGGCAGACCAAGAACTCCTGCAGTGTTGCGGTGGCTAAGTCCACTTTACACCCCTGATGTTACTACGAAGTAGTCTCTCCACACCACCATGCTAGAAAATTCTCCCTTTACCCAGACCCCACTGGTCACTGGTCCTCTCCCCCCTCCCCTCCCTTCTCCCAGTGGCCCCTGTTATGTCACTCAACCTTGCCTCTACCCCCTAGCCCTCAGACTATTGGCTTCTGATGCTCTGCCCGCCCTGGGACCCCTCAGGATAAAAAACCACACGCGGGCTTTTGTTCTTGGTTCTTTGCCTCTGTTCCCTTCGAGGGTGTTGGTTCCCTTAAACGCCTCGGAACTGCACGCAGAGAACCCCTCTCGCCTTTTCGTCTCCGGTTGGTGCACAGGCTGTGTGTGTGAGTGGCTGCTCGCGACTACCTGCGAAGGTGAGACCGTGTGCACGCGTGGGTGCTGGCAGAGTGCCGCCTAAGCGCCTCCACGAGGGACCCTGTGGAAAAAACGCGGCATCGATCCACCGACACCCTCCCTACATTACTGCAGTTCTAATCCAGTTATTATCTTAAAAATACTTCTCCTTTTCTGTCCTGCCTGAGAAGTGGTCAGAAGTGTGGAATTGCATTACAATGGCAGGACACAGTAACTTTAGTTTTCTTGCTGATGCTTTAACTCCTAATAGCACGTTAGTGCTCAAATATTTGCTCAGGGTTATGAGGTTTAGCACAACAGTGGAAACACAGCTGCAAGAAATTAGTTTTTCTCTTTCCTTCCCTCTAATTTAGTAAGGAGGAAAAATCTATTGATATTTCTTCTTACTCATTTCTTGATGTATGCATTGATCTATTGAAAAAGACCACAAACATTTTTTTGACAAAATCTTTATGCCTAGCAAGTATATGTAGGTGGCTGTCATATGTCGTGTCCTTTTTCGCCAGGGGATGTTCCTACCAGGTGACAGCTTCCCAGCAAAGGGCTTATTTTCTTCATCTTCCCCGGAGCCAATTCATTTATTTCAAAGGTCCCAGAACAGAGAAATCCAGTCCCACACAGACCTGCACAGAGAAGATATACACACCACACACTAGAGGACCATCAGCATGCACTAGGGAAGTGTTAAAAAGGACTTTTCCCCTTCAAAGCATTTAACTGAGGGAGGCTGGGACAGGTTTTTCTCCCTTAATCGCATCACTGAGAAAGGGTGGTGAGCTCAAAGGGTTATTTCTGAAATCTGTTGCAATTTGTACAGCAAGTTGGCATATCACATCTTATAGCATATTGCACAGACGTACACCTGAATAACAATACCAATCAGGGGGAAAATTCAGCAACATGGACTGTTAAAATCTGAGTTTCAGAAAAGGAAATGGAAACTCTGCATCTGTGCAGACAAAGGCTTTTCACTCCAGCTAGATTTGGTACAGGCAGGAGCCAAGGAGCCAAGCATCCATGCCCTGGAAACAGCAAATGCCTGCAATATGCAACCTTTTCGCACATGTTATAAACAGAAGCTGTGCTTATTTAATTCTGTGTTTGCATTTGCTTTGAGACAGAATCTATATCCCGGATCCAAAACTAGAAAATAATTTTTACTTACATAATTATTTTTACTTATCCCTGACTTTTTTTTGTCTCCCTACATCTCCTATTTTTCTGCTATGCCATATTCATTCTTCTAGGTTTTTTTCCTGGTATCTTCATTAGGTTATCAAAAAACCCAACCCAACAAACCAGAAAAAAAAAAAAAAAAAAAGACAAACCCAAACTGCTTACTAGATATATTAACTACATTCTGATGAAATTTATTCATGTCAGTCTGTGTATCTAATTCTGTAAACCTTTTCTCATGTGAGAAGTCCCCTGAAACAAACTTGATCCAGTAAAGCACTTTAGTGCATCAGGTCAATAGAGCCATTCATTACTTACAGGTAGCCATAAGTCCTAAGTGCCTGCTACCGTGGGGGCCTGAGAAAGCAAGGACAATTTGTGACAGTAAGTGCTTTTTAAAATTGTCCCTATATAGAAAAGCTTATCAGTGCTACATTTTCAGGCTGACTGTTCTATGGATATTCAGGAGTGACTTCAACCTCCATTTAAATTCACTTCTAGAAACTATATCTAAGAGAGAGCAGCAGACGGCTTTGTCTGTCTGCAGTCCTGAGCCCTTACAAAGAAGAAAAGAAGAAGAAAAGATCACAGAATATTCTGAGTTGGAAGAGATCCACAAGGATCAAAGTCCAACTCCAGACCCCATACAGGACAGGCCCAAGAATCACAAATATGAAACTTTTAGAACTTTTATTGATACTCTCACAATGCTGAAGTATTAATGGTGGGCAGAAAGCTAAGACAAAATGAATTCTCATAACTCACACGTAACGTCCACTACTACAGAATAATTAGGGTCTTTCAATATTGGTTATAAAATGCATACAAAATGCCTTGTAGAGGGGAGAATCAGGTCTCAAGAGCAGATTACTTCTTCATACTGGCTGCAGTTTCTACTACTGCATTTGGACAAGGCTGATACTAAACAGAAACTACAATTACAAATTATATTACAATAAACAGTGGGGAATATCTCAGCTTTCATAGCTTTCTTTCGTCTAGCAGCATTCTTTTATTGCACAGATAAATCACGTTTGAAATCTCTTAGCTCCAAGTATATTGACTTTCCCTGCCCTTCTTTTTTTTTTTTTTTTTTTGTAATAAATAAATAAGCAGAAATAATGAATTTCTGCTCGGGACATAAAGTAAGTGACATCTGTTGTCCAAATGTGACACAGCAAAAATACACTGAACTGTTCTATCTTTGACCCTCCAAACATACAGTGAATGGGTAACTCCTTTGTACCTTCAAGTATCTGCTCTTCAGCAGAAGAGAATAAAAATGCATGTTACAATTTTATAAGGCATTCTCAAGGCTAAAATTATAGACGCTTTTAAAGCCTGAGAAGTAAGTCACTGGGGTCCCTTGCTGTGTATTGATTAAGAAATAAATGGGATCGTTAACTTGTTAGCAAAGTATCAAAAGTATCATGAGGAGAAGCAGTCTCATGGAATTTCAGGAAATCAATTTCATGTTAAAACTAATTTCTTTTCTCACCCTTTTATGGAGATGTCAAGGTCTAGATCAAATGGTCTGAGGACATGATGAGGAATTACAAACTCCAGAGTTCAAATCAAGGCTGATACTGAGCCAGGCTATGGCCATAAACCAGAATATTAATATGTTTGCAAACAGGGAGTACAAACCTGTTCTTTCACTGCTGCTCTATGAGAGCAGTTGAAGTACCCTAGCTTTAGAGATGGCTGGATCTTTGCTGTTAACTTAAACTGGAGAAAAACTAAGAATCTGCAATTGCACAATATTTTGAATGTGAAGATTCCAAGCATCTTTCATAATTATTGATAACATGAAGAGATAGGGAAGTATTAGTTTTGCTAGCTTTTCCCTTTCAGAACAAGCTTTATGCTAGATAAGCATAAAAAAACCTAGATCTTCACTTCCTTTTTTTTTAAACAGTAATAAACCTACCCGCCAACAACCACGGTTTACCCCATTAAGGCTCCAAATACTGCTCCTCTGTCATACTGAGTCTCAGAGGTAGCTAACAAGTGTCTTGTCATCAGAGGGCTGGTATAAACCTGTTTGTCCAGTCTTTTCAAGGCTCTGTGATTGTGCTACAACAAGAATAGGTATGTACACAGAAAGTGCTAAAATAATCACTGCAGCTTTTTCAAGCCTGGTTCCAAACAGCAATCAAAAAGATGATCTAAACTGTATCCTCCTTTAACTTTTTATTCTCTGAAAGTTTTGCAATATACCAGTTTTATCACCTTTAGACCCACACCTTTCCTCAGAATCACAGGTTTGGTTTTGATCTATTTTAAGGGCCTGAAAGATCTGGAAAACAGAGCTAAAACACATACCGCCCCTTTCTCTATTTTACTTTCAAAAGATTAAGATAAAATCAAGATATGCGAGATAATTTAAGCAAGGCATAAAAAGTAGGAGGCATCCTTAAGAATTACTGGCGAATTTGAGAAGCTTTCTATATGTATTTTGTATTAGTTGAACCTTTACTTTTAGAGATACTGAAAAGTACTTGATTTTCATTTCTATTGTTTTATCAAGAAGTAATGAACTGATCCTTTGTACTGTACAATACCTAAGTAGTTCAGACATTTGTAAAAGGAATCCTCAGGTGTTTTTTAAATTGCAATCGAAGACAGTATAACATGACTATATTCATTCTGCTATAAGAATCCTATCCACCAAAATGAAAAAAAAAAAACTTAATAAATGCTAGAATATATTCCGGCAAATTTGAGACCAAGTCTCAACAGCAAATTTAAAACCACTGGTGCGGGCAATCCCTATCCATATTGAAAACAGTAGTTTTAAGCAGTCTGAAAGCAAAATTCCCAATAGGAAAAAAAATAAAATGTTTTAGTCATTAGATGAAATGTTTACGTTACAATGAATCTTTTCTAAGATCACTCAACCCTTCTTTGCCTACACAAATAAGCAAATGGCTTCTTCCACAAGATAAGTGAAATAGCTTTGGGCTTGAAAATGCCTAAGGCTTATCATGAGTGTTAGAAAAAGAAGTAGCACTATCAATAGTATGTTTTTAGCACAAAACACATGTCAGTCACCCTCTGATTTTAATTTCTCACTTTGAAGATTTCATACATTAGACAGATGCTTCTCTTAGGTAAGTGCTTGTGTTCAAATGCCAGATAGCTTTACACAGCAGTGTATCAATTATTCCCCAAAGAGTGATTTCTGTTGAGATTTACACTAAAATTACTAACCATCTTCAAGACAGACAGACAGATTTAACATATTAACACTGTCTAGGACAAGGTGGGAGATGCATAATGAAAGTACAACTTTTGAGCTGTCTCAGGGCTGGTGCCGTTCTCTGGGTAAGGCAGAACCACCAAAAGGCTGCCATAGGCAGCTGCCTCGATGGCATTCCCCAAGATTTCCTCCGATTACAGGAAACAGCCAGAGATATTGAAACCCACTCCTCAAACCCAACAGAGGTTACCACAGCTAGTTTGTCCTTATAATCATAACATAATCTTCTAATTCATTCTAGTGCTACACTGTCCTTTCCATTTCCAATTTTCCTACTGTTTCAACCAAGCACTCATGTAATCTAAGACTATTACTTTTATATATCATACTACTACATTCCACACTTACAGAACAAAATGCAAACTATCTTCCATAATTTCCAGATATAAAATGTAAATTACCACTTCACAGAAGTCTTCTGCATTAAGACTACCATCAGGTCCAAGCCTTCCCAATATGAAAAATTCTAGTTGTTCTCTCTTTTTCCCGAGGCCCTATTTATGAATAACTGATTATGTTGTTTTCATGGGCTTCTTGCTAATTGCTTCAAAGCTTCATAGAAATTCAAATTCCAAGAAGAAATTCTGTTTCCTCAACTACAGACGCCAGGATGGAGGTATTTGCTCCATATCCAGCGGTCTGTACTCACGAGCAATGTCTATTTAACTTGTCATCAGAACAAGGTATGACAAGAGTTGGGGTTTTTTATTTGGCTTTGTTGTGTGTTTTCTTAGAAAATACATTCTTTGTTTTATTTACCTAAATATTTTTAAACATTATTTTCCTAGATGCTGGTAGATATATTCCATTGAATTACCTGAATCTCTTTGATTTAAAAATTGTATTGTTTTCTCGCTTCACAAAGTACCTGAGAATACAGATTGAGAGCATCATGAGGCTTTTTTTCCCCCCAAGTGCTTCTTTCATCAAGATTTCCTAGAATCTTTTTTTCTTAGAGTAAGGGGAGTTTTGCTAGGGAAGAGGGAAAAATTTAGGAATGCAACATATATTGATCATAAAATAAATGACCCGTTATAAACCTCAACTTGCCATGATCTTCGGAAGGTTTGTATGCATTTTGAAAATATTTCCAAATAATTTTACAAGTACAATTTTCTTCTTTCATTTCTAAAATGCTACCTTTTGGAGTTAAACATTTTAATTATTTTTAATAATTCACTGTAGAGTCCGTATGAGATTTTAAGTTAGGCAATGATAACTATATATTCCATGTGGAACCTTATGAATGTATTTTAGCAAAACAAGGTTTAATTGCCTATATGAAAATGCTTTCAGCATATTTTATTAATATTCAAAGCTATTTTTCATATATAAGGATAACTGATTCTCAGGTTACATGTTTAGCTTAAAAAATGTTTCTCACAAAACATGTAAGTTGTAACTATAATGACAATAAATTTTATTTAAAAAATATTTTAAAACTTTTAAAGTTAAAGCAATATTTCCTATTCACTTGGCCAAAATGCCTGGACAAAATTTTCTACTGTCCTAAAAATAGTCTTGTTATCTCAGAACATGAAAGGTATTGGATAGTTAATCACAAGCATAAACCAACTTTATTTTATGGAAAAAAGCAGTAAGTTAGGGTCACTGGAAAAACAGCAAGCCAGGAGCCAAACATTCACCTGGACAGGGAATTTGACATGACCTTACAAAATGCTGACATTAAAATATGAGAACATAGTCCAGAAATGTGCAGGAATTTTGTCACTGGAATGTACGGCCATAGTATTTCCTCCACATATTGCATTCAGCTATTTCCAGAAATAGTAACTAGATGAAATAATCATAGGGAAAAGCTCTTGAACAATATGAGAATTAGAGTTCTATTTTATTTTGTTCTCCTGTGATTTTATTTTCTGCTGACCTTCCACCTTGCCTAAGCTTCCAGTTTCTCCAAGATGTACGGATTTATAGTGCAGAAGCAAATAAAGGACTCCTAAACAACAGCTTCCCGAGTCTGTATTATCTTCCTAAGTTCCTCACTGTGCATAAACTGATCATGAGTGGAAAATTTGCCCTACTGCCAAGAAGCCTCTCAGAGAGTGGCTGCATGCAGCCCACAGGGTGAAATTCTGTAAAATAGCTATTAATAACATAGCAACATAAATTTCCAGACTTGAACTATGTCCTGCCTTGGGAATGAGCTTGTGGCTCTGGGTTGGTCTGCAGACAGGCTCCTGTAGACCACCTATTCATCTGCTCAGGAGAGGTTTGCATATCTTGTGCATATTCTGAAGCAGTTTGCAGGCCTTTAAGGATAAATGTCCCACAGTCTGAGAATCCTTATTTCTCAACTGGCAAGATCCATATTGTCTTTGCCTAACTTGATCCTTGGCATGTTATGCAAGCTTGCCAGGAGCTGAAAATCATCCTTTGTTGGGATTTTACTAGTCCATATTAAGCACAAAACAATTGTGATGATCAGTATTTTTGAAAGCAGAATACAGAATTCCTTCTGAATACAGCAGGAGGTACTGAAAGAGGTAACATAACAAAGGGAAGCTTACACCTTTTGGCTGTTCTTGAGCAAGCAGAGGAACACGAGATAAAGTAAAATAAATGAAGAGAAAGATCAGACCCTTTTCTGTCTATTAAGAGCAGTACATATATTAGAGGAGTTAGACTACCACCAGTCTTCTGCAACATCAGATGATCTGATTTACTGCCCACAGAAAGTCAAATATAATCAGCTACTTCGGTTTTGAGAAATAGTACTTAGGCAGTCCTCTGTGCCTGCAGGAATATGGTTAGAAAGGCAATAATTATCATAATCCTAGAAATCTGTTTAAAGCTCAGGTGGTCTATGGGAAAAATTTGTTCTGCTGTGAGCCAGCTGATGTCTATGGAAGCTGTGAGAGGAAATACTACCATTAGGTGTTGTGAAGTTTAAGACAAACTTCTTGTTTTATTAAAAGTTTGACGAATCTTGGTTCTTTCTGAAACTGGCAATTTGCTTGAGGAAGAACAAAAGTCACAAAAGTGGTCACCAGCATCTCACTTGTACTTACCTTAGATCAATGAGGGAAGAATATAATTAACAAGATGGTATAAAAGGAGACCTTAAAATCCTGCAGTCAAACCTTCAAGAAAATTATGTCCTTTCAAACTCTCACACAATTCAATCCTATATTCAAAATGGCTTTCTACTCATCTTTCATGTAGAAGAGTTATAAAAGGGAGAAAACAGATCACAAGATTATTAGGCTACCAGGATAACCCCAATTGTTCCACATACAAGGAACAGAATGGTGATTTTTCTTATGCTGCCCTTGGTATATCTATAGCCAAGTAATTTGTCAAAAAGGAAAAAGATTTTGTGAGCAAGAATTAATTTAATGCTCTGAACACACTTGTCCACCACACCCAACAGGTGACCTCCTGGCCTTAGTGAAAATATTGGCATCAGCTGCCTGTCCAGTAGCCTGAAACGAGCTCCCTGGAGTGTCTCCCACCTTTTCCTGCTGGACTACTGCTGTATTTGTGGAGCAGTGCTAGGAAAAATTACTACCAGCCAAGAAAGGGCAGTGACTTCAAGAGTTGTGCAGGATAACTTCATTATAACAGGTTCTCCAGGACAAGCATAATGCCTACTATTATACTCCCACAATTTACAATATAACAATATAATATAATAATATAATAATCCTGTAGTGATCATCTGATACAGTCAAGTTTCATATCAGAAGAAATACTGAGTAAGTCCAATGTTATTGCTCTTCCCATCTCTCCCAAGGAACATGTTCTTATATTAAGCCTGTTAATAGCTGGTGAACTAGACAAGGCAGAATCATAATACACTAAATACTCAACAATTTCTACACGTGTATGAAATGTACATGCATGAAGGACTTGCAAAGATGCCAGTTGCCAAAAGAGGCGTTCTAGCCCAAAATCCCAACACACCACATAAATGAATGTTTTGTATTCATACTTGAAATTCATCTGCAGTACTTCTCCAGCTCTCTATGAAGTGTTTTCAAGAGTTTTCATGAATTTACACTGGCACTTGACAACAAATTGCAAAATTTGTAGTAACTTCCTTGTTAACATGATGCAAGATTACTTTTTTAAGATAAACTACAACAGAAATGTGTTTACCTCCTAACTTGGTCTTATTCTTCCTAAAAAAGCTCTCCGTTTCTGAAGTTGTACCAAAACTGGACTATTATTTCATTACAGCAGTACCTTTCAATTCTGGTACAAGTATTAGTATGCTTCCTTTTGGGATTTTCTTCTGACAGCTAATGACTAACACACACACATACATGCAAAAAACAATGAAGGCCATTATTTTCATGCACAAACATTGGAAAAACTAAGTACAGAGGAGTTCAATGGAGAAAAGAGGCTTATGGGGAAACTAATCTTCAATTATTTTCAGTTTTCTGCGTGGAAAAGACCGTTTGTAATAACACTATTGATCAACAAGAGAAAGGTGTGCCTAGGACTCAGCTTGAGGCTTTCAGGTGGCAAGGATTCCATGCACCCAGATGAAGAAACATCATTCAGCTATAGGCTGCCACGTTGACAGAGAGTGCAGAGGCTCCAGTCCTTTCCAAAAATTGTCCTGGGCAGTAAAGGGCAGCCAAAACCTGAACTAGGACAAAGCTCTGTTGCAGCTAGAAGTGGAATCAGGGTACAAGTTAAAAATGGCAGAAAAGGAGAATCCCTTTTTTAGGTGGTCACTTTGTTGACAATAAAATTTAGTGTTTTAATATAAAGAATGTTATATGAGTCTGTGATAAATTCAGATCTGCCTTTAGGCAATCCTGGACTCCTGAAATCTGCTCCATACATGAAAAGGATTAGCTTGCAGTTTTAGCCATTCCCTCCCTCTCTGATTCTTGAGCTGACAGGAGCATTTCCTAAACAGCCTCAATCAATACACTTAGTTTCTCAGAACTAGCAAAATATCTGGGCTCTCTGGAGAAATTTGTTAAAGTTTTGTTGTGCCTCATAGGAGCAGAGACCATTAACTTGGTTGAATCATACGAAATTACTTGCAAAACCCCTTTGATACAAGACACTGCCCACAAGGGAAAACTTCAAAACCCATTTGAATTATGAATGGAGATGGATTCCAGTACATGCCTGTGCAGAGAACAAAGCCAATTTTTTTTTTAATTTTTAACCAAATAAGAAATAACCTGCCGTTCTGCTATTATTAAGATTTTATCTCATCATTTATTTTCAACCGACATGGAAAATGCAAATAACCACCCCCTGCCTGGCACTTGTATATTGCTTTGTTCATATGCTTGAAACAAATGCACATCAAGAGACCACCACTGTACTGCACAGCACATTAATTTTCCTTACTATCGTTTACAAGTCTATTTGGTGCATTTATCATATAAAATAAGTCTTTTGCAAAGACACACCAATAGATTTATTGGAAATCTTCTACGGGGCTTTCCTCCAGCCCCAACAAAAGTCTGGTATTTACTGGCGCTTAGTGACATTTTGCCTTGTTTATGTAGAAAGCTTAGGATTGGAATAAAACTTGTCCTCCTTTTTCAACTTGCTCCATGCTTCAGGGTTGTTTTGGGGAAAGAAAAGGGGGCCTGGTTCAAGCAACTGGTCTGCTACCTTGCTACCACCCTTCCCTGTCCTTTCACACTGAGAGAAAGGAGCCAGATGTAGGTAGGCAAGGACAACTTCTAACTGTTGCTTGTGGTAGTCCCAGTGATCAGAAACAAAAGATAAAGCTTCTCAGTTTCCTTAGGCTGTGCTTTGTTCACTGGGGAGAAAAACAAACAGAACTACAAAAGTGATTCAACCAGAACTACCAAAATCCTACCACAACCAGAGGTTTTGTTTTATACTTGAAACCCTCAGCAATGAATAAGTAACTCCTCATTTTAATCCTACTTGTTCTCTGTAATTTCCTGACATTCTCATATAGAATCAGAAGCCCTGACGGGCAACAGATATAAATGTACACAAAACCCCCCTTGCAGAATGCATGAATTTGGATTGCCTCCTCAAGAAATTAATTTAGAAGAAGTGGGAACACTTGAATTAGCAAACCTTCACCACTACAACTTGGTGGTTTACAATTAGCTTCCAAGGCAAACTGATCTAAACTGTGCCAAGGTATTTTCATGGATATTTGTTATGAGGAAGGTGTTTGTACTGTCCTAGGTGACACCTTATCAAGTATTTTTAAGTGCTGCTGTAAAACAATTCCATAATCCTCTAGTACAATGGATATGTTTATGTGACAAAGGAAAGGCAGCATCTTTCAGTTACTTGAGCAAAAACAGTCACTGTTTTCTAATTGCATTGAGCTTTCCACCTCACCAAAGTCTACTTCTAACAATGCCAGTGGTATTCACTGCTCTATTTTTAATCCTTTCTCTCTGCACCTAAGTTTTCAAGCTATTTACAGTGAAAGCTAGTCTCTATGAAACCCCAAATTTTGCTTAAATGAACAAATTAAGCATTACCAGGCATATACATTTATTAATATTATTATCATAAACAGAAAAATGAACTTATTAGGTCATAGGAAAAAAAGGAAAGATAATGTAAACTATTAAAACCTGACTGACAAACAGTTAACCTCAACTTAGTCAGCTGTGTACAGTTAATATGCATCTCTACTGTGTTTTACCCTTTGACAATGCCATAATTAACCATGTGATTATCTTAATTAAGTTCCATTCATTTAGACTAGCATTGAATAGTATTTATTTTTGCTACAAGCAACAGATGATAAAAAATGTTTTTGTGCACTTTACAACACCTGGAAGGCTTAAGACTGCTGCCCCTGCCTGCCTTCCTCTTCAGCTCCCCCAGCATTTAATATGGTGGGCATGGTGGCTGCTGCTGGTAATACCAGAATGCAAAGCTTTTATTATCAAAATGGTCAATTGGCTCATAAAATACTAATCAAGCCCAAAAATGGACACGTGAAATACAAAATTCCAGGGAACCAGACAAAAACAGCAGACTTGAAGGTACATTAAATCAGGCATTGTCAGAGCTGGTGTAAATACATCAAGAGTTTATAGAAGATCTGTGAAGGATTTGGAGACAAGATCTGTGAAGGATTTGGAGAGATTGGTTTACTGGATTTCTTTAAATAGAGATTGGCATAAAGAAGTGATATAATATTCTGTTTAAATGACAGAAGGCTTTGGGCTGTTATCAGTATGTGTACACTGTACAGGGTGTGTTGGCTATTGCCTGAGCTCAAGTTTAAACCTCCAAATATTTCTGAAAGATCATGCCTGTGCTCAGAAGTAGGTTTTCTTGTGATAGCTGATTTATGCTACTGAAGTAGAGGTCAGCATACCCTCTCTCATTACTCTTGAGGAAAATGGGAATTTCACACCCATAGAAACAGAACGATAATTTCCAGCTGTGTTGAAATCCAGTCAGGCACTGCATAGATATTAAGCTGCATTACCAAGTAGCATTTCTGACAGAAATTGCAGAAAAGCTGCCATTAAGGTTACAGATCATACGTTCTAGTGAAAACAGTTAAGAAGTAAAGACATTTAGAAGAAATTGCTTCAAAGAGCTGTTAATTAACATCACAGTTCCTTCAGTGAAGCCACAAAACTGCAAAACAACTGTCAACATAAAAGACTGACAAAAAAAGCATGGCTTCAAATGTGAATTTCTGTTTGCTTATCTGCTCATTTATTTCAGAATGAAAAATTGTTTAGAAGAACAGGAAAGTTTTTTGTTCTGCGTTTCTATAGCAGGTAGCCCTGTAACTGTTGCTTCTGGTTTCATTATAATACTATTCATATTAGTGGATTAAGGTTATCGTACTCACATTCCAAAAGAGTAACAATGAACAACTTTTGACACAAGGCAAATCAGCTTCCCCATTTTCATCAAGTTTACACTGGCAATTGGTATGTTCTGCACTTTGAGCTAATCTACCTTTTTCACCAAAAGTGAAAAGGGACTATTTTCTTTTTCCATAAAAATTTTGTACCCCAGGGATGCTGACATAGGAAAGCATTAAAAACAAGCAAACTGAAAGTTTCAGAAGAAATAAGAATTAAGAGAAGTAACATATCTCAAAGTTAGAGCTTGCTCCTTGTTTGCATCTGTCTCCACAGAAAGACCAGCTTATGTATGATGATATCCCACACGCGTTGGGTTTTTCCACTACTTTTCCAGTTTCCCAGTCACTTTGATTATGGAGGAAAAACCCTGGAAAACCATGTCCAAAATATCCATACTTAGTGCCAGGTAACTTTGGTGTTTCTGCTGATACCCCCAGTCAAGCATTTGACCACAAGATTGGTAGGACATGGAGTCCTGGGTAAAGTAGGAGAGAACTTGCTTGTTAATTAGGTACTCAAATCTAGTGAACAGGAAAAACTTTTACTTTGGAAGGTAATCCATGTGACTCTGCTACGCATTTCACTAAGTGGGCTGCAACTTTTGCACGTTACAGAAACTGTTAGTCCATGTGGAAGGAACATTATAGCCCCAAGTGAGAGGGACTGCTGCTTAACTGCATCATTTCTGTTCACATGGCATAGCTGTTATCATATAATCCCATCATCATTTGTGACCCTTCTCTCTATGTCCTCTTTTACTGACTGAATATGACAGAAAAGCAATTTTCAGATGCTAAAAGCACATTTCTCTAAGGTACATAACCTCAACTTACTTAGATGTCCCCAAAAAGAAATGATAGAATGACTAATATTAAACAGAATAACTCAATTAAGTAAAAAAAACTCTAATGTGAGCATGAATCTACTTTAACATTGTGGAAAAATGTAAATGGAGGATTAGCTATTAACACTGCTTGCTAAAGGCATAGCAATTATGAAATTTATTTTGACAGATAAATGAAGAGTAAAAATTGTCCTGTAGATTCACAGAGCTATCATTCCATAAACTAGGACAGAACCAAACTGAGATCTTAAAATGTGACTTAATTTGTGATAAATGTCATATGGACCATCAGGAAAAGTTTTGACTGCCAAATAAATAGATGTTTCCCTATCATTAGCCCCCAAATGTAATACTGATATTTTGTGCAAACAGTCTGAGAGATGATTGTGACATAATAACACTTTATTTCTAAAACACGGGTTGATGTGGACTGGCCTGGGTACATACAGTGATCAGTTTGATAAGGTTTGCCTACAAAAATAAGTATTACTCTTCTTTACACGATATGCTTGGAAGCTTTTAAAAAATCAAAAAACATTCTGTTCAGCATTTACACATCCCCGCTGGGCTCCAAGCTGGACTTAAATGGTAGTGAACAGGTCAGGGTTAAATGATAAACAACTTCATGCTGAGTCAAGAAGTCAAGATCAAGTAAAGCAACAAATATGTCCCTAAAGCACGGCAGTAATTCTGGGAACTAGTGTCATCTGACTTCTGTTTTCTCACTGCAAACTGAATGAGTAGAAATGGCAGTGACTCTCAAAGACCACTTTGACTCTATCAGAGAGGCGTCTCAAATTGACTGCAGGTTTTAATCTGCTCTGACGTAAATTTTTTTGTAATTGTTTTTACATGCATAACATGGATTTACTCTCACTTGGTGAGAGATTTTGGTGGAAGTTATTTAAAGACTCCTCAAGTTCTCTCAAGTAAGTGAGACTAATGTGTAGCATCTTTTCTAATGGAGTCCAACATCCTCAAGTTGTGCCACAATTGATGAGCTGTCCTTTCTAGTCTAAGTTGCATCAATCTGTTAAATTTGTCTTCAGTAGTATATGAACGCACTTGCAGTATTTTTCCCCCTCCTGCTGTATTCTTTTGATGGAAAGAACCATCTAGTCATTGGTATGACCTTTCCAGAATATTAATTTTGGCACAAACATTGTCCGTGTTGGTTCTGAGGTTTGTCCAACGTGAACGAGTGCAGAAGTAACAACAAAGGGCATAAAACATGCCAAAGCAATAAACCCCATGGGGATGTATTAGACATGGAACAAAATCTTTCTCTTTAGTGAAAGAAAAACCTTCCTTTTTAAAAGATTAATGTCAGATTGTCTCTTCAACAACCTATCCTGTATTGAATACTTTATCTCAATTTCAGGTTCTAAATGTCTCCCATAAATCAAATTCACTCAGTGAGTGTTAGTAAAAATATTTTTTAGTATAGTCTGCCCCTTTAGTTGCTGATTTGCAACATGCGTATGGATAGCTCACAAAAAGCCTTGAGAAATCATTATTTCAATAAGAAAATATCTTGTCCTTGTAAGTGGCCAATACCAACATATAATTTCTAAATGAAAAATCCCACCAGCAGCTGTGTATTCCATCAGAGCATCCCTCAAGCAAGAACAATACAATAGCTACTTGGAAGACCTATCCTGTAACTAAAAGACAATGGTTACTCAGCATTAAAATCCTTAGTTTAGGTCTGTTCCCATACAAGCCATCATAAGTAGAATTTTCCAGTCATCCTTCTAGACTCTTGCTTCTGTTTATGCTCTTGTAATACTTAGGAATATTAAAATTTATCATTAATATTAGACTTTTAATGTGACATCATTCTACACTGTTAATTAAACTTCTTGCCCTTCAGGCCAAAAATGGATCTTTTCCAATTAGTATTAGCAGATCACGTAGTCTTTTCTCAGATCAAAGGGTTATTTTGAAAGCTTCTCGTGGTTTCTGTGAATACAGCATTAGAAATTTCTCCTTAATGCTCCCCAATTTCTTCCCAAAGGCTATCACATGTCTGCTGTAGTTTGAATAAGCTTTCCCTGTCAAATAAGGGTTGTTAGCATTTCAACGACCTAATCTCAATGAACTTCTTTGTTTCTCAAACGGAATGGCTGCTTTAGCTAATTTCTTTCAGAATACATCTTGAATCTTCCATTCTTCTGTAATACTTTCAATTTATGCAGGACAATCGAGACTAAAATTATTACAAAAAGGTCACAGCGCTTAGTGAAATAAGACATAAAAAAGAAGATTTCATCTAATGCAACAAACACCAGAGTCAGCTAAGAAATGTAATCCAAATCTGGATCCAAATAAATCTCTCTTTTCATAAACTTTATGTCTAGTCCAATTACATAATACAAACTTCTGTAGACTTATCATTCAACAGCAACTAGCTTCAAGTTAGGAAGTTAACATAAGAACATTTAATTGCAAAAATCATTTTAAGTTGGCAATTCAGATTGTTTCATGTAGTATACAATCAGCACACTTTAAAAGAGATGCTTTCAAGAATAACATAACCGATGTTTTACATTCCTTTTCCAGTAAAAGAGCAGTGAACTGTAAAACTGGGGAGATTGAAACAGATAATTAATCAGGACAGCTCAGGACTTTAAAGGAATACCTCAACAATAACTTTGATTTTTAAATGTGCAAGCAGATGTATAACACGTCTTTGTTCAAAATTCTATTTATCTTCTGCAAGGTCCCCTTTAGGTCTACAGGTATTTTCCTCTTTTTTCTTCTGTTTGCTAATATAGCTCCCTAAGAATCCCAAGAGATACTACATCTAAAGTCGCAGCAGGTTTATTTTTTTAGTCACAGTCTGCTGACAAAGTTTGACTTAATACCAATATTGATTTAATACCACTGACAGCCATATATAGAGCACAGTACATGCAGCAAAACTCACTGTCCTCCCATAGCATCAGTGAAGGCTCATTTTATGAAGATTACAGTGTAAATCTCTGGAAGTCATTTTTCAGCCAATTATTCTGCTGGTAAAATGGGATTTCTGAGTAGGACTGTTTGATATATTCTAGCAGTGATGTCTTAACTCATTTATTGTATAAAAGGCCTATCTAAAGGACATCAAGATAACCCTGCCAAACAACTCCCACACACTACATCTTCCTCAGATTAAGATGACTAAAAGGCAGTATTTCCACAAAGTAGTGTTAGAAAGCACAGAGCGAAAGTGCTTTTACATTAGTAGCACCTAAAAAGCTGGTAAAGGTCTGACATGAAAGGCTTGCTTTTGGGGTGAGAGAAGGAAACAGGCTACAGGTATTGAAGCATTTTTCCACAGTGCTTAGTAGTTATACTACCTCTAATTTGGTTAATAGAAATGGACTTAAATTTAGCAGCCTTGTGGAGATACTTGATAGGGATAATGTCAATAGTGGCATTCAGAAGCGTACAGATCTATTTCCAACAATGACTCCAGCAATCAGATAATTTCAGAGAGACAAGAGTAAAATGACAGGTTGTGCAACATGCTCATTTCATTATCAGTGAACTCTGATTCTCAACATCATGATTTTGTTATCATTGTACTTACATCATTTTGTTTCCCTAAAGACTTGCATTTCAGTATGTCAAAAATAATTTCATTTTTAGCTGAGTTGCCTCCAGTCAAACACTGTGAACTGGTCAGTTCTACTCCCATATCACTTTCCTACAGCTTCAGTTGTTGGTGCTGTTTCTGCTGCCAAGGATTTAATTTGTGGCTTTATAATCTATCCTATCTTCAGCAAATGAAACAGTCCTAATGTAAGACTATATTTCCTTATCATTAAAAAAAAGAGGTGATACCGTAGCACAGAGACAACATCCTCTGCAGGTTAAACTCCTCTGAAACGAACCGTTCAAACTACAGTCTACGTTGTTCACTATTCCAAGTGATGAGTGTACACAGATTATTAGCGCATTACAAAAAAAACCAGCAGTACATAAGCAAAGAATGTTGGCTCACAGATATGACAATGACACTAGTTACAAAGACTACATGAGAAAAAATCATTTCAGGTCTCAGGGTCCTGTCACCTTAATTTGTGGAAGGTAGACGCAGGATTTATCATTAGAGAGGGAAAAATAAAGTAGGTTTACATGCACAGCTAAAAACCGTCCAGTTTGGGTTTGCTTAAGACTTTTTTCAAACCTTTAGCACATTGAGACTGATCACTGAATTTTCCTCACCCTTTAAAGCATGTGTGTGAGATGGGAAGTGTGTCTACCATTTTGAGCAGATGCACCGGTGCTGCCCTGATTTGATCAGAGGTTGGCGGACAAAGGGATAGGATAGAAGAATATCAGATGTGTCCTGATACAGAAAAAAAGGCAGCTGTTACTCAAAAGCTCTGTGACTACATTAATGCAGAAGCTGAGCCAGATCTAACACAGCCTGCGCACTATGGACCACGGGAAAACTGGCTGTGATTGCTAGATGGAGGCAAGGGAAATGCAAAGGCAATAATATACAATGAAGAGTGAAAGCAGCAGAGATTGATACGAAGAGCAGTGTGGGAGAAAGAAATGACGCCTCTTTGCTTCTCACTTTCACAAGAACTTGTGTTTATAGCTAGGTGAAAAGGATGTGAAGATTGCCAGGTCATGCACTAAAAACTCCTGAAAGTTGCACTCCCCTTGTAACTTACTTTCTGCACTAGGCTTTCCTGTATAACCTGTAGTGAGTACAATATGATTTTTTCTGCAATACATTTGTTACACACTAGTCACTTAATGGCTTCCTGAGTGCTAACCCCCAGACCAATTTCTTGAATGGGCAAAAAGATGCATAGTAAGCAATGCAAAAAACTGCTGGAAGAAGGTAATGTCATGATTAAGGAAGATGAGTGCCACTCCGGAGACCTGTAGACTGTTCCTACATGTAAAGCTGATTTCCAGTATAAAGCTGAAGTTCATACTTGCATTCAAATGTTCTTATTTGCATTTATCGCAAATTTCAGATCTCACGACTAAATTCTTACTCAGCTTACAAAGAAAGCCTAATGTGAAGATGTTCATTTTTTTTAAAGTGAAAGACAAAAGTAAGCACCATTTCTTGCAAAAACCCCTTAAAAATATTACCTATAAAACTTAAAATATTACCCGTTGAATATAGCAAAGCTTTGCAGGATTGGTATAAAGAATACTTGGGACATCCATCTTTACAAACACTACATCAGAGAACTGTATCTTCTATAAATGTGTTTCTAAAATCTTCTGTAATATTTATAATAGGATTTTTTTGCTTATATGTGACAACATATAGTTCTTTGGGCTCCAGCTTTCAACAATGAGCTAAGAGACAATGCTAAGTAGGAAACTAGCACCAGGAAACTCTTTAGTACCAATAACATTACACACTGTCTACTAACATCAAGTATTTTAACATTGTTGGAACAACTGAAATCCCTGTTACATCTCCTTGACCCTGCCACTAATCCTACAAGTCCTTCTCTTAAGAAGGTTACTGATATTTACTTTTTCTGTCTCTCTGCCACACACTCAGGTTTTTAAACAGATCAACTTTTTCTTGCTGAACCATGCTCCATAATGCACCCTGTTCAACATAATAATGCCATTATTTGCAAAAGGAAAATTTAAAAAATTATATTAAAAATAAAACTTATAGCAAGAAAGAGTGACCCTTTCAAGTTTCACATTGAACCATTTATGTATTACTATTTTCCTGCTTTACCCTTTAAGCACTTCAAGGTGTAAGGCTCATTCTGATTTGATACCGCATATCTTAGTCCCTACAATCACACTTTAGAGCAACTAAGGGCTGGGGTTTCTATGAAGTATGAATATTCCACAAATGTCTCCACAAAACTGAAAATTTCAATTTTTCTATTTGAAAGTATTTAATTACAGTTTAATGCTGGAAGGCAGGAGATAAGGAGGGAAAAAAAAAAAAAAAAGTAGAAATGTTCCCTAATATTCAGGCCAAGAACACCAAAACACTAGTACAAAATTGCTCACAATCCTTTTTTTGTGTTCTCCTTTCCTGTGAAAAAAGGTGTGTTTAAAAACTTCTGAAGAGCCAAAAAAACCCCAAAGTAACTGAAGGCTCTTCTCATCTTCAATGCAGAGAGAATGCAGAAAAACTGAGAAAAGTCAATGAAAATCGCCACAAGAAAATAATGTTGGCAGCAAACTGAATCCATTATATATGTACCAGGCATATTAAACCCAACATAATTTGTTTTGACAATTGGAAAGTGGGATCAAACTAGGAGAAAGATCAAGGGCAGATTTCATTGATAGACTACTGTGCCTCTAGTGTGTTTAAGAACACCCCTGAAGAAAACAAAGCAAAACAAAAAGTCAAACCAAACCAAACTAGAAGTTAAGTATAGCCAGATGAAGAAACAGTGTCATTATGCAGATGCCTTGATCAGAAAGAAGCAGTGAACATTGTTTACCTCCGACAGTTTTACCTTCCCTTGGTGGGTCAGGCATAGGGTTGAATGTTATTCAGAAGAAGTCATAAATTCCTCTTAAGCATCTCTTCAGAAAGAGCAAACTACCCACTTATTCTCTGCTGCTTCCGGGGAGTGGGCCTGTGCTGACACGTGTAAAGTTCCTACAACATTTTACTTTAAAGCAGCAGTACATCAGGTTTTTTTACCTTTATCAGTAGTCTGACTGACTTTAACCAGTTGCTTTGAAAGACATGGTAGGTTTTCATGAGTTACTAAGAGGAGAGAAATTTGATGTTCCTTTTGCTAATGTATCTCATTATTATATTTTTTACATTCACTGTACTTGTATATGCACGTATGATAAGTCATTGTATAGAAAATGCAGTCTTTAGATAAATAGAATTTGTGTGTTCTAACAGCAATATCAATGCTTATATCCCTTATTCAGAAATTAATTAGTCTTTAAATCTGATTTCAAAGACTAAGGCTTTTTAACCTTCAAACTGTGACAACTGTATACGCTTAAATACTTTTAAATCACAATAATTTTGGATTTACAGCTTTTACAGCTATAGTTCTAATGGGGGGAAGGGATTCTGCACCATTATATAAAGAAAACCTTCTTCTTCTCCAATGCATAGTACATCAAAGGATTTACATCAGATTCACCAATTCTAATAAAAGAGCCAGAGACGCTAAGAATAAGCAGGTTATGTATCCATCTTTCAGTCCCAAGGTATTTCTTACACATATCAGGCAGCTTAAAATAGGAAAAATGTATGTGTGAGGGCTAGGAAACCATGAATCAGTTTTTTATGCCCTGAAACAAATAAAAAAGTCACCCTTATATTGAAAACCTAGCTATAATATAAGCAGGATTCTAGCACTTCTACTGGCAACCTATATCAGGATAAGTCATGATACAGAATTCCTGAGAAGGACACAGACTTTGTTCTATCAGTATGTCATTTTACTATTGTAAAGCACTTGGTATGCTTGGTGTTCAAAGGAATCCTATTCTGAAGTGACACTATCTCTAGGCTGGAGCTACCTCCTTTGGGTCTCCATAAGTGAAGGGAGCAGTATTTAATAGTTTTCTATCAACCTAACCTTGAAAATAATGATAGAATAATAAATCTGAAAGCCATTCAAACTAACATACCTGTCAGTAACCTCATGCTAAACAACAAAAGCTATAATAAAAGCACTCCACTAGGCACACAGTTGAATGAAATATGGGGAAAAGATTTAATCAATAGGTTGCTCAGTAAGATAGTAAAAAAGAAACTCTTGTTATTGATCTATTTTATTCTCAGGGTTTTTTGAGTTGTTTTTGGTGGGGGGTGGGGGGGTGTTTTCTTTTTAGCCTTACACAGACAGCATGGACATGCCAGAACACTCTTACAGAATTCAGTTTGAGATCTGTCATTAACACCTGCTTACGTGCACCAGAAATTCTTTCCTTCCTGGCTTGTTTCTACTGATTAAACACTCGAGGCTGACAGGGTTACCTCTCCCTTCTCTCTCCTTAAGCTAACAAATATATTTCACTTTTTTTAGAAACTGCACATAGTAAAATTTTAGCTGTTTAGTATCTGCAGAATTCTCATGGTATTGTGGTCTAACATGGTACAATGTTGACATATTTTCTTTTTTCCCCAATACACTGAGAGAATTTGACCTCTGCCTTTACTATTTCAGTGTTAACTAAAAAATAACCTAGTCCCTTACTTCTGCTGAAGAACCTCTGACCCATCTTTTTATATATAAACAAAAAAAAGCCTGAGTGTAGTGTTATCATAATATCTAAATCTCAAAAGCCCTGTGTTACAGTCACTCCCAATCAAAACTCGTTTTCTCTAAAGAAATTTAACAACAGTGCCATGTCAGCAGCTTTGTCTTATTTCTTTAAGCACTGGGACTTACTCAATTTATGAATATGAACACTTTATCACTTTGAAAATACTGCTTTAGAGAGGCGTGTCCTGAGTACGTTTGTCCAACAGCGCTCTTCCTCCTCTCCACTCTTTTTTTCTGTCTTTCTGGCACTTTGGTAAAGTCTGTCATGAATTAAAGTGGCTGGCTCGATGGGAATAGGAAAAGTGTGTGTACAAAACTGTACTTGGTTTCCAGTAAATCTATTATATGGATAATAAAGCTGAAAAGTTTTTTTTTAAGAAGACTGAATCTATCCTCAGCTGGCACCAACTTTTTTCATACCTTAGCACTGAAATACTGTAACAAAGTATAGGGAACAAAGTCACACATCAGTCTGATCTAATTTTCCTAAATATTTCAAAAGAATTAAATAATTAAGGTCAAGTAAGTGATGAGCTGAAGAGAATGCTTTTCCTCTTCATCCCCTTCCCAGTCAATGCCAATGTTTTGAAGTTTAAAATAACTTTTCTTGGAAATCATTCAGTACAAGCAATCAGCTGGATTTGGAAAAGAGTTTATGTGTTGTTCTTTCTACAAATATACACTTTCCTTTTTTTTTTTTTTTTTAATAACTTCCTCCGATAATCTACTTACTTTATAATCTAAGCAAGAAAATAAACAAACTTCAGGATAATGGGGACTCATTTTACAAGCTTTCTTCTAATATTTTCAGTGGCTGGACCTGAGCACGAGAAACCTATTATAGTTTTCTGAATTTGCAAGACAAAGTTAGAATAATACTCTAAAAAACCAGCTTGCAAAACAATTATTTTGACATTTCCTAAAATTTTGACAGTGCATCTAATCCTCCAAACAGGAAGAAGTTCTTCCCGTGGGTAGCCTCATTAGGATGAATGCACAGAAAATGCTCACCAAACACTTCTTTAACTTTAGCTAAGCACACTGGAAAACATACTAATTAAAACAAGTATTTAACACAACCCAGTATCCAGCATAGCCAGGGACTTTTGTGCCAGTATTTAAAAACAGTAATTATGATTGTCAGCTGATGACAATTGGCAAGGATGTCACCAAGCACACTCAAACTAATTTATACTATAGCTGAGACAAGACTTTATAGCTATAGCAGTCAAGACTTAATCCTCTTTTGTGGTATTTTGTGCTGAAGTCAAGGAGTGTTTGGAGGAATGGTTGCACATTACGTTTTAAAGATCAATATGAACCAGTTTTGTCTGTAATTGCACAAATAAAAATCCTATTACTGCTTTGTAAGTTGCTATGATGTCAATTCAGTTAAATTTATGTACGTAAAAGCAACGTGATAGACACATTTGAGAGACTGGAAACAAATTAAAGCAAGTCTTCCTCTATTTATTTACAAGAAATTAGAGTTACAGCACTGTTAATCCACATCAATGCTTCACTTGAACATGTTTGTTGTATCTAACACTGATGTATTGCAATTCAGAAACTTACGCAGTTTATTTTTTTTTTCACATTACTAAAACAGATTTCAGTAAAGATTAACTCATAATCTACATGCATAAGCACATACATTACAAAAGGTATTGAGAAATACTATCACAACTAAAAAAGTAACTATTTTTAAACAAATTATGTTATATAAAAAGAATTTTTACAAATTCTGCCAAGAGTACAGTCTGTACAATGATACAAAAGCAACACTGCTCAGGAAAATGTTAAGCGCACACTTACTTTCATTTTACTTCATGCTTTCTATTGAACCCATCAAGAATTCAGTTCCACCTAAAAGGTAACGGCTTCTTTATATGACTTTCTGAATAAGATCTGTGGCAATAAGCAATGTACTGTTCTCTAAATATCTTAAGGAGTTTCAGGGTATTTTACAAAAGTAAAAAATACATGGCAAGAAGAATATTTAATAAATAGCACATTGGAGTGTTCTTGATCCAAGTCTAACTTTTTCATATTTTTGATGCCAATTTACTACTGGTGAAAGGTGTCAGATTAAGACCCCTCAGGCTGAAGTTATCTATACAGCCACAGACACACAGCGCATCAGCAGCAGCATTGTCAAATTTCCCCTTAAAATGAATTTCTCCTCTCAAGGTGATCAGTATATACACTGCTAAAGGAATGAGCGGTTTTTCTTCTTTTTACATTTTTTTTAAAAAAATATTTTTAAAAACCAGGAAAAAATAATGGAAAGTGATTTTCATAAAGGAAGGAGTCCACTTTTTAGCATTAAGGGGGCTTTAAATCACATATGTATATGAAATAAATACTCAAGCAATCATACTTGAGCAACTGTGTGATTTTGAAGTCAGGCACTTGGCCTTAAATTGTCAGCCTCCCATGGTGCATTCTCTCACTGTTTTTTTATTGCAAATCTCAGTTTCCTGTCTCCCCAGTTAGCAAGTACCAATTCTCCAGGGAGAACCAGAAGCTAAAAGGTACAATTCCACATATGGACAAGCCCAAAAATTTTCATTGAAGTGAAAGCTCATTGATTCAACAATTACTTGCTCCCAGGTAATTAACCTCATCTTCAGTGGGAAGTTAACACCTAATGACCCAGGGGGCAAATGGGAGACAACTTTTACAAGCTGTGCTCTGTTCATACCACACCTGACAGGCAACAAAAGTAGTACAGCAAAAGGCCTTTGGTTCACCCCAATTGACACAACCAGGTCTTTCATGTGCTGTCACAAACCATCTATTCTGCCAAACACAAATCTTCAGGGAGTATTCAGAAAGCATATTATAGAGAAAAAGAAAATGCTGTCTGTGACCATGTCCCAGTATGAGGATTTTAGTATTTGCAACGCGTAGCTGTGTCAACCTAAGAGTTCTCCTGACAGGAGTACCTTTCTGTTTAATTAATTAATAATTAATTAAAAAGGAAATTAATTAATTAAGGAAGGAGCAAAAACCTTCTTAAAAATCTATCAAATAAGCACCAGACTGAAGCACCACAGCTTTGCGCACAGTTTCATTTTTGCCACGGCCAAGCGAAAAAAAGCTGAGAACATTTCTTGCTTTACACCTGCCTGACATTTAACTAGGGTTTTTATTATCTGTGGTATGGTACTGCACAAAGATTTTCAGTAAGGCCATGGCTCCTTTTTTCTAAATATTATACCAACACACTTGGACATGATCTCTGACCATGTAAACTCAATTTCAAATATTTGGCTTTATTACTTTAATTTCAACATTTGAAGTTAGGCACAGGAGTGTTTCATGGATCAGAACTTATATCACTTTTCATATGCACTATTAAAAGGGAAACGTAGGTTACTGGTGCTATCAGTGGGGTTTGCCTTGAATTTAGAACTAATATCTGAAGTTTCCTAACCTTTAGGGATATTCCATGATGTATCTCACCACAGAAACTGAAGCCAGATGTAAACTACAAAGATAAATAAAAGCCACATTCAAACACAGAATATATTAGAGTTGATTTGCCTCTTCATTTCAACAGTTAGCAGCTTAGGCAAATCTCAGACATTTGCCGGTATCAAAAGGAAGTTCTCAATGTTTGGTTCAGGTCCCTCACAACCTCTTTGGGCAACTTTTTCTTGAGTTTCATGGGGAAAAATCTAGGAAGAAACTAAGAAAGTTCTTGACAGATCAGATTTTCAACAGTGCCACAGATAGCTATGTGTAGAAGCATATTCACAGAATCATAGAATGGTTTGGATTAGAAGGGACCTTAAAGATCATCTAGTTCCAATTTGCCTGCTGTGACCCTTCCACTTGCTCGGAGCTCCATCCAACCTGGCTTTAAGCACATCCAGGGATGGGACATTTGCAACTTCTCTGGGCAACCAGTTCCACTCCCTCACCACCTTCATAGTAAAGAATTTTTTTCCTAATATCTAGACCTACTCTCTTTCCATTTAAGGCCATTCCCCCTTGTCCTGTCAGTACATGCTCTTGTAAAAGGTCCCTCTCCATCTTTCTTATAGGCTCTCTTCAGGTATTAAAAGGCTGCAATTAGGTCACCTCAAAGCGTTTTCTTTTCCAGGCTGAACAAACACAAATATTTTAGCATTCCCTCAACAAAGATGTGCTCCCTCTGACCATCTTGGTGTCCTCCTCTGGACTCACTCCAACAGGCCCATGTCCTTACTGTGCTTGGGACCCCAGAGCCGGATGCAGCACTGCAGGTGGGGTCTCACCAGAGCAGAGCAGAGGGACAGAATCCCCTCCCTCCCCTGCTGCCCACACTGCTTTGGATGCAGCCCAGGACACGTTTGGCTCTCTGGGCTGTGAGTGCACATGGCTGGGTCATGTCCAGCCTCTCACCCACCAGCACCCCCAAGTCCTTCACCCCAGGGCTGCTCTCGATCTGCTGCTCATCCCCCAGCCCATGTTAATAGCAGGGGTTGCCCTGACCCAGGCGCATCACCCTGCACTTGTTCTTGTATTATGGATGGCAAACATATTGCAGAAGTATTTTAACATCATACAGTACAATGACTAAGTAAAAAGCAAGACTCATGGTTCTATCATCTAAGCATGTGTTCAGGCTTCCTGGAGGGGATTAAGGGTGACCTAGATAACTATACTCGGAGTTTTAAGAGACTGTTGATGCACTCGACAAAGATATGTTAGCCAAGATGTGATGCCATGGAACCATGTCTATGACTACTGTTACAGCTGAGCTGATTAAGTACACCTTATAGCCTTTTGGGCTGGCTTAGTCTTTAGGGATATATGCATTGTATTCATTGTGAGATGATTTAGGTGCCTGCCTTTAAATATCTCTATTTAAAATAAGATAGTTTAACATAAACAGACAAGCAATCCTCAGTCTAAAAGAAACAGATTAGAAAATAATCTGTTAGAATGGGAATGCTCTAACAGACTACATTGCATACCTCTCATATGTTATCCCAACTTTTTTAATGGCCTGTATAGAATCAAGGAAGGGCTGGGATGCTGTCTGCCACCACACCAAGAGGAATTTTGTCTTCTCTCTACCTGGCATACTCTGTGATAGATTAAAAATAATTCTGCTTGTGCCTCTGGAGATAGACTAACACAAATATAGAATCTTTCTCTCAATGACAGGAGTACCACCTTAGATTGAAAATAATAATAACTTTCCATCTGATCAAATCAATTTCCAAACACCAGCTTCTTTTCCATTTAAAGATATTATTTAAAATTATAAGCAAACTCACAACCCCATGTTTCTGCTAAATATTATATAGAAGAATTTTCTTCCTGCAAAAAATATATGATTTCAAATATTCTAAGCAAAAATATGTTTAGAAGGTCTTATAATCAGGATATAGCTTCACACGTAAAATTCATTATTAGTTAGGGACACATAAATGTTTAATTTTGGGTTTTTTTTCAGAAAAGTCAGTAGTTTAAACTAACATTACTGTTTAGCCCAGTTTGATGTTAATCTTAGTATTCCAACATTTAAAAGGCTATCAGATCTTCTGACATTTTAATACAAATACAGCCTGTGGCTGTGACAGCGCTTGCCATAGATATATTTTGCCATGATATTTATGTTTCTCTAAATGCATTAAAAAATCTTCACAGTTTCTCTTAACAGATTCCACATGGAGAAGTGTAGATTAGGAAACAGACTTCATCAGGATAGCACTGATGCTTATCTGCAACTTTCTGTTCTTCAGGGTTTCTAAAAATTCCATTTCAGCAACTGCCTGAATTTCTAAAGGTGTCCTATCAAACATTTCTTATATTTATTTGGCATAATAGTGGGGACTATTAAATTAGATCTATAAGAAAGTTTAGGTTCACTACAGCAAAAGAAATATTTTTCTGTATCCATACCCTTTCAGTCAGGGGCCCTCAATGTATAGGTCAGCAATGCCCATTAAGTGCTGAGACAAAGTGATTTGGGTGGGAGTTATGGCACCTCGTTCTCTCAACACTCCAGTAAGGGTGATATTGGCTGTTGCAAGTGAATGGAGCAATCTTTCTAAGATAAAGGTATGGGAGACAGGGACTCGGAGACATAGCATCCAGGCAGGATAAGGCATGATGAAATTAACAAAAGTCACACAGGAAATTCTGGGAGGAAAATGAGGTTTTTTCCCCCCTCACTACCCCCACCATGGAAGGAAAGTTTAAAAAAAAAAAAAAAAAAAAAAAAAAGAAGAAGGGAAAAAAGTGTCTCTAGTAATAGATTACCTGGAGAATCTGGAGAATTAAAAGCCAGTGAATATGACACTGGTAACCTTGAGATATTTCTAAGGAGACAGCAAGATACCAGGCAAAAATCCTTCCAGATAGGATAAGTCAGGGAGTCATCAGACAGAAAACAACATTCCCCAAAGGCTTATAAACACCAGCCAAAACTTTTGCACTGATTAATATATCAAACCACTTTGTCATGCTTAAATAGGTCTGCACAGTATCTGATATTCTAGCAGCAGCCCAGCAACAACAAATGGCAGGTCACAGACCATTCTAATCACTTTTCATATTTTTTAAATGTTCCCATAACTATAAAAAAGTATAATGTCATGTAAACTAAATTGGTTTAATAAAATAATGTAATTCAATAGAAGTACTTAAAAAAAAAAAAAAAAAAAAAACCAAAACAAAAAGACAAAATATCCAGGCCTATAAGCTCATTAACCTAATAAATCTTTCTATGATGCAAGTTGCCAGTAAAGATCTTATGAAGTAAACACAAAAAAGGAAAACAGCATTAAACATCAAACTCAAAAACTGTTTCACATCATCCTTCATTAATATTCAGTTTAGGGTCATGGAAGTAAGTTGCCTCTCAGGGGAAGAAGCAGCGGCAGATTTCACAAAGCAAATAATTCTTGCATGTCCTAACAGAGTGGGTATATGCTAGAATTTATTCTTCTTCAACTGTAGTTGCTATATACAAATCACAAATCATTTACTCTAAGATGTATGCACTAAGTCCTTGGTTAGCTGAAAATGTTGGTCTGTAGAGCAGATGGAAGGGACTTGGGAATGTGGTAAGGCTTGCAAATTTTTCACTGAATAATCTCACCAGAAAACACATGTCAGGATGAACAGAAATTCTGAGCAGATGGCTCCCACGTAATTTCAGCTAGGTAGAGCTGCATATGATTTCCTTATATCTATCTAGTCATTAAATGTTACTTTAGGCCTGCCTGATGGTTGGTATTTCCAAAGGCACCCAAGAGTATCCAACATCTGAAGTCTCGCACAGCTTGAAAAAGTTAATTATCTAACTCACTTGTGCTTCTTTCACAATGACTTTTGGCTCAATCCTACAGCAAAATATTCTGAAATGCTGAGAGCTTGTTCTGCTATGAAAGCTACTATGAAAGCTAAATCCATTGTGCTGTAGCAACTTCCTTCCTTTAATACCAAGTGGAACCATGTAAATTCTCTTCATGTAAACAAAGAGAATATATTGCTCAAAAAGTAGTTTATTCCTCAGTTCCCAGAGAAATATAAAGTTCATTTTACAGTTAACTAAGTGGATTCCTGTTTATTTCACAAAAAACAGGAAGAAAATCAGAAATATTAAAATTATTTTAAAAAGTGGTTTAAAGCCAGTAAGTAAGTAGACAAATTAAATTCCTTTCCAAAAATCATTATTCATAGTGAAAACTATGTACTCACTCAATATCTTCTCAGTAATAAAAATAATACCGAAGCAGATGTTATGCATAATACACTCTAGGTTTAATTAAAACTGAAAGAAAAACAACAATAATATCAGAAATACATAATTGCTTTCAATTGTAACAGCACCCACTTGGTCGAGGTCTAAATTTTCTGTAATAAAGAAAATCTGCTTTCATTTACATCTTTGCAGCTCCTCTGAAGTTCACTGAGGCTGAAGATGAGAGTCAGGTACAGAATATAATTTGGAGGTCATGTGCAGAGAGTCTACACTCCACCTTTTTTTTTTTTTGACTCATAATTACCATAATCTTTTTGGATTTTTGTAAAGCTTTTGATACTGTCTGATAACCTTCTGGACAAAATGTGCAGTGCACAGCTGGATAAACACATTATGTGATGGGGGAGCAATTGGCTCACCAGTCAGGAATAAAGCGTTGCAGTGAATGGGGTGACATCAGACTGGTGACCTGCCACTAGTGCTGTTCTGCTGGGCTCCATTATAGTCCCTGTTCTCTTCAACATCTTCATAAATGACTTGGACACAGGACTGGAAGAGACACTGAGCAAGTTCATAGATGATACAAAACAGCAGAGCTGTTGACTCCCTAGAAGGCAGGAAGGCCCTGCAGGGAGACCTGGACAAATCAGATGGCTGGGCATTCACTGACTTAATTTATATGAAATTTGTCAGAGGAAAGTGCCAGATTCTGCGCCTGGGATGGGGCAACCCTGGGTGTACAGACAGACTAAGATACTGGAAAGGAGCACTGCAGAAAGAGACCTGGGGCTCCTGGTCAATGGCAAGTTGAACATGAGCCAGCAGTGCCGTGACAGCCAGGAGGGCCAACCCTGTCCTGGGGGCATCAGACACAGCATCGCCAGCTGGGCAAGGGAGGGGATTGTCCCATTCTTCTTTGCACTGGAGAGGCCTGACCTTGAGTGCTGGGGGCAGTTTTGGGTGCTACAATACAAGAAACATGTGAAGGTATTAGAGAGTGTCCAAAGGAGAGCAGCCAAGATGGTGAAGGGCCTTGAGGGGAAGCATTATGAGGAGTGGCTGAGGTCACTTGACCTGTTCAGCATGGAAAAGACTAAGGGGAGACCTCATCGCAGTCTACAACTTCCTTGTGAGGGAAAGAGGGGGGCAGACACTGATCTCTGCTCTGTGGTGCCCAGTGACAGGATGCCAGGGGATAGACTGAAGTTGTGTCAGGGTAGGTTTAGGTTGGATATTAGAAAAAGGTAGTCAGGCACTGGAACAGGCTCCCCAGGGAAGTGGTCATAGCACCAGCCCTGACAGAGTTCAAGAAACCTTTGGACAATACTCTGCAGCACATGGTGTGATTCTTGGGGATAGTGCTGTGCAGGGTCAGGAGATGGACTCGATGACCCTTGTGGGTGACTTCCAACTCAGTTTATTCAGTGCTTCTGTAGTTTGAGATCCCCAAGAATAAGTGATGAGATGGATGAGAGCTGATATCAAGTTCTACTAGAGTAATCAAATTTTAGAAGACAATACTTCATAAGACCTCTTCAATTCTAGCAAGGATCTTCCAATTCCCTTTAGGAAAGATTTCAGTGTTGGAGGTGTTGAGCCTCTGCCACTGTTTGTATAATTTTAGTCTCAATGTTTTCAGAAGATGTCAGCATTTTCTTATACCTATAGAGCATATTTGCATTATGCTTAGCATGAGACATTTATATAATCTGTATCTGAGTTAGGAAATAGAAACAGTATTATATGTAGAATCATGTCTGGTATGTATTTGTTAGGCAAATAGACAGCATTGATACAGAAACCAAAATGAGCATCTATACCAAAACAGAGATTTTTTTTGTGTACATGAAATACCCAGTGGATTGATGTATAAAGGGAAACCTCATGACCTATCAAAATTAGAATCTCAGACTACAAGAGCGAAGGTGGAAGAGGTGATCAAAATTCTCTAGTTACTAGGTATTTTATGGAAAGAGGCCACATTCACTCATCTTATTAAAATTCATGAAAATTGAAAATATCCAAAAGCCCAGGAGGGGCGGGGTCACAAAATCTATTTCACAGAGCTGGGAAGCTTACTCTAAATTCACCTTGAAAGCACTTTCCCCATCACAGACTTCCTGAGAGCCTTTTGATTTCTCTCCTACTTAGGCGGTAATTATAGAACTTCTTTTCCTCCCTGAATACAGAAAGAGTTCACTTCAGCCTTTTATGACGATTGCAATGGTTTGTTCCTGACTAGATCTTTGTTGCAAATTATTTCTCTTTTGCTCTCTCCAATTCATCCAGTTAGCTTTATTTTTATTTCCCTTTATGTCTCACATCTCATCCTCTGTGTCTTTTGGTATCATAACTACTTTAGTATTAAATATTGTTGAACTTTGCACTTCTCTGTTCCTCTTTTAATTTACTTTTGCCTTTAATTTTAAATTTACTGTTGCCAGAAAACAATGACATTCAGGCATAGGGATGATGGAAGAGGGATCTTAAGCAAAGGCTGTGTAGTGTATGTCTCTTGTGGATAAATCTCTTAAAAGGCACAAATCCAAAAGTAAAGAATAAGTTCTTTTTAGAAAGAATTCTAAGGGCACCAGAATCATGTGAGATTTTTAAGATCACCACAGCCATTTCAGTCAGGAAGAATCCGAGTTTATGAGTTTAAAGTGCCTATGATAGATGCTTGGCTTATGTAGTCTAGTCTGGTCCTAACAGCTACCACTGCTGTTTATTTCTTGTACAAAGTGACACTAAGCAGAAGAGTTGATGGGAAATTCTACACCATCCTGTTTTCACATCGGGGAAGTCTGTCTCCTTTTGACACTACTACTACAATAGGACCACAGAATTTCTCCATGCTCAGGCACTTCCCTTGTTTTCAGAACATATTAAGGTTAATATTTATTAATAACTAATAAGCAGTGTTTTCAAGATGAAACCAAAGCTTAGGCATAATTTAACCACTTAAGCAATGCTATTTTAGGCAAACTAGACTTAGAATCAAGAAATGTGGCCTTTTTATTTTTTTTGGTAACAGCCCACTTTTAGTCTCAAAAAGAAAGCAGGGATAAGGTAGCATTTATTTTTTAAACTGCTTTTCTGATATTGGGTAAAAATTGTAGGACATGAGCAGTATTCCAGCAACCACCTTACTAGAGTATATCCCAAAGGCATAGCATTCCAAATAAAAGCAGCAGATCTGCATGGCTCATTGCACTCTCTTGCAAGTGATGTCAATGATCAATAACAGACCAATAGTATTCCCCTGAACCCATCAAGCATACATAAGTGCTAATAAAGAGAAACAGGAAATGCTCTTTCGTGGAGAAACTATCAATATTTTTGTATTAAATCATGGTATAAGAATAAAGACTTGCTACAAAGCCCTCACTCAGAAAGCTGGTCTGCTTTGGAAATGAGCAATCACAGCTGTGACTAAATCAACCAAACTAGGCATCACCAGAAGTTATTAGGAGCATATTTTTCCTCAGCCTAACTGTTCTGCTTTATATATTATTCACTCAGCCAGCTGCAAAGCTCTCTCCCATTCTTGGTGATTTTAACAGTAGTTGTTGGAGAAGCTTTTATACACTTAGAGTAGGAATATAAAAATATTTATAGCATTTAGTGTTTACACTATGTGGCCTTAAAAGAGAAATTTTTATATTTATCAAGCCTAAGCATAAGTTGTCCCCTACCCTGATGAAGAACATTCATATCCAAAATCTAAGGAATGTAAGCCAAAAATCCAATATTTTTTTCATCACGGTTGTCTCTCCCCAGCTTTAAATTCTCCCTCTTTCAGAATCCTATCTGCCACATGGAGATTTTTTCAATAAATCAATATTGTAATAAAAAATGACTGTTTCTACGCACTCCACATATTAACTGAGTTTCTCTTATACAGATAAAATCATTCACCTTATGCTCTATATTTGACATCCATTTTTAATAACAGACCTTAATAAAAGAAGCACCTGGCAAAAAATGTGAATCTAAAACATCACTATGTTAAATCTTGTCTGCTTTGGCATAATAGCTAATCACTTAATTTGGTTTCAGAAAGAATGATAACATTTTGCTGTTTTCAAAGTACACTTTTGAGAAAGAATACCAGCTGAAAGAAATGCTATGAGTATAAGCCATGTTAAGTAATAGCTATCATTTTTTTGTCAGCAAAATAGAAGGCTACTGTTTTCAGCAGGAATGAAATTAGCAGTTTATCCATGAAAAAAATGTAAAAACCAAAGCCAAATTATATGCTTTTTCCTAAAATCATTACAGCATAAATATCCCTTGTCATGGTTTAACCCCAGCTAGCAGCTAAGCACCACACAGCTGTTCACTCACTCCCCCACAGTGGGATGAGGGAGAGAACAGGAAAAGTGAGAAAACACATGGGTTGAGATACAGCCAGTTTCACAGGTAAAGCAAAAACCACACTCAAGCAAAGCAATAAAGGAATTCATTCACCGCTTCTCATGGGCAGGAAGGTGTTTGGCCATCCCAAGGAAAACAGGACACCTGGAATGGTGACTTGGGACAACAAATGTCATCACTCCGAACATGACCTCTTCCTCCTTCCCCCAGTATTATATGCTGAGCATGAGTCCATATGGTATGGGATATCACAGTGGTCAGTTGGAATCAGCCATCCTGGTTGTGTCCCCTCCCCGTTTCTTGTGCACCCACCGCCTACTTGCTGGAGAAGGGTGAGAAGTAGAAAAGGCCTTCAGGCTATGCAAGCACTGCTCAGCAGTAAGGAAAACACTCTTGAATTAGCAACACTCTTCCCAGCAAAAATCCAAAACGCATCCCTGTATTAGCTACTGTGAAGAAAATTCTCTCTATTCCAGCCGAAGCAAACACATCCCTGTAGCAGCTGTATGGAAAATAATGCATGCCTGATAAAACTGCTCACCAGCACATGTACAACAAACAAAGAACAAATTACCCTCCAAAATTTTAACAGGAAAATTTTCAAAACCCATTTTTTTGTCTCACTCCATGAAATTAGTTGAAAGAGGAGGCAAAGCGTAAGAGACTCATTGAGCAATACCAGCAACCAAAAAATATCTTCATCTTCTGCTAAATACCATCATCCCAAAATGGGCCTTACTAATTTGGGGATAGCCCCCCTGACAGAAGCTGCAACTTGAATCACTGTGTTTTGAGCAAAGCTCTGTTCCGGTCTGATATAAACAACACTGAAGTTGTTGAAGAGTTCCAAAAAACACAGTCATTCAACATCTTTACAGCACATGCCTCCACTTCACACCAACTACTTACCCAGATGTTTCCATCTTGGTGGTATGGTTTCCAGTTTCTCCCTGTATCACTGTAGAGCATCCGATATTGAGTGACCCAGTCAGAGCTGCTGTACCTGCCTTGAGTTGCAATAGCACTGATCTGCTTCCTGTTCCCAAAATCCACTTGCAGCCATTGGTAATGATCACTGTCTGATGGAGACCAACCTCCTGCACCTGTTGTGTTGAAACAGAAGAGAGATTTAGATCTCAGGCAGATTGCTTTGATGCGAACTCATTGTGAAGATGCTGATTGCTGGAAGTCAGCCCAGCTGAGAGGAACAGAAAAGCAAAAAAATTTGAACACATACAAAAGAAATATGAGTTCCTATTTTTAAAGGAATGCAGAACAAACTTTAGCACAGGCTTTAAGTACATTAACTCTGTTGCCCTAATCCTATTTTGATATAATTACAATGACTTAGTGGGATGCCTGCTAACCAATCAATGCCTTCATGATGCCTTAATTACAGTTTATTACTTTTGCCAAATTATAATTGTTCAAGGGTTGACCAATTTGCCAGGAAGTCTTTTGTCAGAGTATGGCACAAATCAATAAAAAGTTTTGCATTTTCTATGCCTTTTCAATAACATTTCAAGTTGAAGAGATAATATAGACAAAAAGCAAGGAAATAAGACCTAGATCTCTACTTTTCTGTGTTTCACTATAGTGTCCAAACTGAAAGATCTACCAGAAGAATTTAGAAAGGAGCAGGTACTGCAGGGCTAGATCTAGTTTTGATCTGCTCATTGTAAAATCTGTCACAGATTACATTGGCAGATGCCTTACACAAGTGTTATTGCTCTTTATGGGTCTATGAATTAATTTGACAGCAATACTATTAATATTCTTCTCAGCCACTAGACTACATTAAACTTTTCTAAATAAAGAAGGCCAGTGATGCATAGATAAATATAGTATTGAGACATTAATGCAATTTGTTATTTTGAAATAAAAATATTAAGGGGAAAACTGTATTAGGATTCTTCAGAGAATAATAAAATTTCTCAGATAGATATTATAATGATGTATCTATTATAGTGGTAAGTATTAGGATATATATGAAATAAAAAAACCTCATCTATCAAAACAGAGAAAAAGTGGGATATCATTCTCTTTATAATCATAGCAGACATTAATACACAGAAAATAAAATGTTTACACACTTGATGTGATTTACAGGGGTTTTATTTTGCTTGATGTGGTTTACAGGGGTTTTATTTTGCTTTTAGCTTTGAACCAAATAAATGTCTTGGCACACCACCAAATCATGTAGTCTAGTCCATGGGCCAATTTTCATTGCTTTTAATTTCACTTATAGGCTTCAGTTGATGTCACAAGCCTCGCCTGCTTGCCAAACACGAAACTTTGTTGTATTGCATCTTATATACTCCCATCATTAGGCGGCAGCATTGCCTCAGTCTTAGGCAACCCTAAAACTCATTCAGCTGCTACAGGTGTTAATATTTGCAGGTCATTGGACATTTTAATGTTGTCATATCAACAGAATGATCTGATGCCTTAAGTGGTTGCCTCTCATTGTAATTAAAAGTGTAGCACTACACCAACGACAACTAATTTGTTAAAATTTTCAAGATTTACAACAGATGCTTTCTCACTGCTCTACCCAGTGAAGTAAACAGGATACTTTAGCTGTGGGGAATAGTTAAATGCTATTTAAAACAATCCCAAAAAAAACCACCCTTACTGAAAAGCACTAGCAGCAAAAAAAATTCCCACACATTCCCAAATGCAAACTAGCTCTAGTTTCGCAGAGAAAGGTACCTGATCATTCAAAACAGAATACAGCTTCTCCATAACCACTATGCATGGAGATTGGAACAGTTAGCTCTACATACTTGTAATAGCAGAGATGATGTTTTCTCTCCCTATCCTAAGATCCTCATCAAATTGATGTATCTGAAACTGATGGCACACAAAAAATTTTGCCGCTGTACAAAAGCCATCTTTGTAAAAAAAAACCTTTGGTGGCTACAGAAAAAAAATAAGGTTCATATGTGAGCATTTTTAAAAACTTTTATGAAAGACAAAGTTAAAGAGTCAATCACTAAAATTTCCTTCATCAATGCAAATGTTGAAAAAGTATGACATAATATAGTGCTACGAAGGTTAAAATAGATATTATGGTTTTTACACTTTTTACTTATGTAGGAGATTTACATTAATACAGGAGATTTTTGTTAAGCACATTTAAAGGAAAAGACTTTGAAGCATAACAAAATATAATTTCTTTATTTAGTACATGCCTATTACTGAGAGATGATTTTGTCCTTCTGTAATTGTTAAACATTCATTGTAAATTGCAGCTAGGTTTTGAAGAATCTTCACCTACAAATGCTTGGAAAAGTTTGTAAAAATTGAGTGCTAGCACTCCTTTTTTTGATAATTTATTTTTATGTAAGAAGAGTTGGAAAGCATTTTTCACATCAGGCTTAAGAAAAGTTAGAGAGATATGACACAGTAGTCACATCTAGGCCATGAGATGGAAACACTGGTATTGCAAGACAGACTGCCCTACAACCATTTCTAACAAGCAAGAGACAAGACTTTTTGTCAATGTTGCAAAGAGAAACAAACAATATTATCCCATATCTCAGTTTTAGATTTGCCTTCTGGCTTTTCCAAGCAAGTAAAGAAATAAATAGTCGAAAGGATGAAGGAGAAACACGCTGCATTACAGCTAAATGTGCTGCTGAGCAGAGCAGCATAGTAAGGGAATGGTGATCAATCTGAGTGGGCAGGGCAGTCCTCAGCCAGTCACCAGAAGCAGCCTGTGAGTATCAATTAAAATTGTCCCCTTCCACTTCGATTCACCAGGATGTGTAACCTGGGGGAGAGTACTACTTTGTTCATTTTGTTGCTGATACATGTAACCTCTAGTGGTTCAAGGATCCCTCTTTTTTTAATTTTTTTTTTCAGATGCATGCTCTTAATAGGTTATGAAAATGTTGCATTACATACAAATTTCCCCACAGTGCAATCCTGCAAACAGCCTGAATTCACTGGAAGAATTTAAGAGCATTTGTGTCTCCATTCAATCTAAGCAGGTACAAAGACCTCACATCCCCATAAATGTGCACATGCTCACAATTCCACATATCATGAAATACTTTGTTGAATAAATCCCAGCTTCTTCACCAGAATTCACAAGCTGGTTTGATACTGGATTGGGAAAAGAGGAGTTACTGATAAATAATATATTTTGCCTTTTTAAAGGAGTGAGGAATTTGGAAATCAAACCTAATTTCCACAATACGGCATTATTTTTTAAATAAACAGAATTTTATGGCCAATACCTTATGAAAGAATAATGAATTATCTTTAGGGAAGGATCAAAATGACAGCAATGCTAGTAGTTTTCAGGGAACATTATGTCATACTGAAACTACAGTGGTGTATTAAATTTGTTGAGTAATTGCTATTCAGTGTTATTATTCCCGCCTTGGTATAAACGGTTCATTTTTAATAGTTATAGGCTATATCCTGAATTTTATTACATTTATTATTTGCACTTTTTATTATGGCAGAAAAATAGGCACTGGATACATGTTTTTTCGTACAATGCTCCCTTTAATTCATGTACTGCCTTTTAACGACAAATAGCACAATATACTAAGAAATCAATAAGAGTTAAAATTAGAAGTAGATTAGAGCTTAAAAAATTGTTTTAAAGATACTAAACAGATGCATATAATACAGTTGACTTTCCTTAAAAAAGATTAGGAGCATTTATGGAGTTTTTTGGTAGTAAAGGTACAATAAATTCAATTGCAGACAATATTTGCTTCCTATTTTTATATTTATGCTATCCCAGAATTTAATGGGATTAAACATATTCAACCAGTCATCAGCCAAAATAATTGACCCAGTGAAATGAACCAAAAGAGTCACTGGGTACTCTGATTTATACCATATATCGCTCTACAGCGCACACAGGACAACTCATTTCACCTTGAGCAAGAATGACTGTACACGAATTTTTGTTAACAGAGAACTCCAAGTTCAACAAGAATAAAGTCAGCACTGAGCATGTGGCCCAAGTATCTCTGAGGATCCAAGAAACTTTCTTGTGCATAAAAGCCTGTAAGTCTCAATCAACAAAGCCAGCCAGAGCATACCTGTGGTAAAAGGTGGCTATGAAAGATTTCATAGAGCTTTATTTTCAAAACAAGTAATTTGATCTGCTCCTACTGCAGACTGACCAAACTACTGAAACAAACACTCATGATAAGTCTTATTATAAAGAAGACGTAAAACTGTATTCAGAATGCTAAGAACTTGTAAAAGTGGAAATTTTTAATGATTTTACACCAAATAAAAACAATTGCTAACAAACAGTATTAGCTTCATTACAAGACTTGAAGTTCAAAGACTTAATTTTTTAAAATTATGAATATTCCAATGTGTTTCATGTTTTTATTGTATTTTATTCCACAGTTTCATTCTGTGGAACAGAAAGCAGGGTGAAAAACATAGTCTGTCTCTGAATGACACAGGTAAAAGATAGCACAATCTATTTCTAGGAGTATAAAGAATTTATGTCAACATGGGCCTATTTTTTCATGTAAAATTTCTTCTTTTTAATTAATTACACATTTCAGCTCCCTATTCAAAGTTGGGGAGTGAGTTACCTCCCCTTTACCGAACAAAAAGACAGCCAACAAGATGAGTTAGACTTACTTTCTTATCATTCCCCATGATGAATTGTCAGTAAGCAGCAAAGCTGGGGTAGGCTCACAGATTTTATATTTTGATCTGAACTGCCATAGGCTGTTGAGTTTACAGATCTATAAGAAGGGGGACACTGATGATTTTTGAAAATGTCTGTTCCATTTCAGTTAGAAATCATTATTTTGAAAATTTCGAGTTTCCATTTTCATTCATGACAAAAACTGGAAACATTAATTTGCACTGGAAGAATCCATTCTTGTTTTAGTCTCATTTATTCATCACTCCCTACTTCAAACCACAAAACTAAAAATATCACTACTGAAGTAAGTCTAGTGCTCTACTCTTTTCAAATCAGTAATAAAAAAGTTTCAATGACATGAATTAAAAATAAGAGGATCCTCACTCAGAAATTTCATTAGACAGCAAATTATAGATGTGGGATGTAAATTTTGTTGCAGTTACAATTCAGGGGATTATTTTATCTAATCCTAGAATACTTCTATAGCCTTTCCGCAAGGAAACAAAAAACATGTCTTTTTTAATGATTATGTAATAATAGTCTCAAACATTCCTAGAGTTTGAATCTTCTTATTTGTATGGGAAAACCACAACATAATCTTCCAATGAGAAATAACACTTTCTAGGTCACTGCAATAGCATGAAATCAATACTGTTTGATACCTTGCTATTTTCCAAGACATTGCTTGTCATTCAGCTACATAAAAGATAAATCAAGAGCAAAAAGAAATTTTTGAAATACTGAGATCATTCATTTACTGCTCTTCAGAGAAAATATGGGCAGCCATTTTCTACAGTACCCTAGAAAACAATATAAAAGACCCAAACTTCTAAATGACATAAATCTACCTGCACTGTTTGTCACCATTGCAGTTAAGTAGGACATCAATGGAGGTTTTCATTTTTGCCTTGTCTTCCTCTATCCATTTTATAATACAGTGTAGATAAAGACATTACTCAAAGAAAATAAAATGCTTCCAGCTGTGAGACCCCCAACATAGGAAGGATGTGGAACTATTGGAATAAATCCAGAAGAAGTCACAAGATGCTCAGAGGGCTGGAGCACATCTCCTATGAAGACAGGCTGAGAAAGCTGGGAATGTTCAGCCTTGAAAAGAGAAGACTTTGGGCTGAATTAATTGTGGTCTTCTAGTGCCTGAAGGGAGCCTACAAGAAAGACAGAGAGAGACTTTTTCCTAAGGGTGTGTAGTGACAGGACAAGGGGGAATGGCTTCAAACTGAAAAAGAGTAGATTTAGATTAGACATTAGGAAGAAATTCTTTACACCTAGGATGGTGAGACACTGCAGCGAGTTGCCCAGAGAAGCTGTGGATGCCCCACTCCTGTCAGCGTTCAAGGTCAGGTTGAACAAGGCTTTCTGGTCTGGTAGAAGTTGTTGAAACTAGATGACCTTTAAGGTCCCTTCCAATCCTGGAACACTACAGTGGGTCTAGTCACACTGAGAAAAGTTATGCTTATACAGAAATCTTGGATGATTGAAGACTTTGTACTTCAAGCTGCTTTGAGGGAGCGTCACGTTGACCACGTATTTAGTAGAGTCCTCCAACAAAGATGCTCCAGTCCTCATACAGGGCTTCACTTCTAATTGAAGCAATCTTTCCCTGATACTGGCACGGACAAACATTTATTTCCTTATCATAAACAGCATGCATTTGTTTATTTCTTGTATCCGTCTGCTGTTCTAGCTAAATTTGGATTTATAATCCATTCCCTATCTTCAGGGTAGGGATTTGCTTTTGCGTTTTTGAAAAGCTCTTCTTTTTAGCACGTAACAGCAGGGATGCATTTGCAGACAAGACCATGCAAAACACTGATTGTGGGCAAATAATGAACATTCTGCTTCAGAACAAGAAAAAGTTGATACTTAGCATGTAAAAAATACTGAGAAAATAGCAGCATGAGAGAAGAAGAGAACAAAAATGACGACTAGATATCTTCTTCTCTAGAATTCACTATTAGAATTTACCCCAAATCAAACCATATTTACTAGAAACTGGCAAATTAAATCAAACCTTTGACCTACTTCTCCGTGAGTTTCAACAGCTTTCTAGAAGCACAGCAAGAACTAGGAGCCAGTAAGCTCTGAAGCTCTAAGTTCCCTATAAAATACATCTAATAAAACTCATTTTGCAGGAGTAGAAGATTGGAAAGATCCAATATTCATTCCTCAAATTAGCCTTCCTTCATAGCAGCTGAAAGATGTAAGCCTATAAAGGGGGTATGCTTTTCATTTCTTTAAACTATGTAAACCAACTTTTTTTCTATTTTGGTGGAGGATAGTAAGGATCAGCCCTTATTCACTTTAGCAAATACTTTTCGATGTTGTTAGACTAATTTTAGAAGACTTGCCTTCTAGTAAAATAATAGACAGGGTATGTGTGTGTAAAAAAACCCTAATTATATTTCATAAAATTATTTTATTTTCATTTAAAAACCTGAAAGTTAAAAGTAGAAATAACCCAAGGGATAACAGTACTTATCAGGATACAGTCCACATAGATCTTTTTTAAAAGAACATTAAAATCACTATATTATTTTTAAATCCCAATAGCTCTTTCTTACAGTAAATGCAATTAAAATAAATCCCTTGATGTAGTGTCTGCTTCTTAATACCCACTGCTTCCTAGTATATCTTAACTGAGCACACACCACATATGAACAGCGAACGAACAGTCAATCTACCCTAAGGAACAGTGGTGATATCTAAAAAAAATGATGCAAAAGAGATCTCATTGTTGTCATTCACAGTTGTCAGACTCAAAGTAGGGGAAAAAAAAGTCATAAACCTAAGGAGTCTTATATCCTGAATTCACTGTTGGGGAACAAACACTTTGCAGCTTTGGTTATTTTAATGAACACATCACTTTAAACTATGCCTTTCCCATCTGTTCTGCTTTCTAATTACATATGCAGAAAGAATCTCATTCACAACTGCATCCTAATGGAATCTTAAACAAAACTTGGATGAGATTTAAATATTCTGTGCACATCATCTGTATTCAAGGCATCGAGCAGCTTCTTCTCCATGAGGTGTCTTCTTGTTTTCTGGGAGGAAAGTTGAGGCAAGGCAACGGATCACTGCACCCTGGCACACAAATCCCTTGCATACAAAATAACCACAGCAGCATACAAAAGATGAGGTAGAGAGTAGAGAGCTCTCACTCTCCTCACATCACCTTTCCAAGTACCACGACACAAATCTCTCATTGTATGTTTATGCTTTGCAGCACTGGGGTTTTCCTGGCAACTCAGGTCGTATGCCTGGAAAGAACTAGCAAGTGTATAGTTAGTGGATAGCAGATACTACTTCTGCAGTGTCTCTGCTGAGTAATCGAGCCCTGATTAGCAGATTCTTATCCAAGATTTTAATGATGGTCAGATCACAAATAGCAAAGTTTTACTGACTGTGACTGAATAGCATTCAATACAAAATACATGACTTTAAAATACAGATATGAGCTCATTGCGACACTTCCTTGTAACCACTGTGATCCTTCCTTAGTAGAGATGCCAGAGAAAAAGGAATTCAGGTATTCCAGCACCTGATTTATACCATTTCAATAGCAATGAGATGCCTAAACACTTTAGTCACCTAAGTCGTGCTGTTCCCATTAGTTGAGCCTACAAATTGTTGGAAGGCAAAGCTGAATTACTGAAAGTTATATCGCGGTGTTCTAGCCTGTCTTGATTAATATTTTTCCCTCAAATGATTGCACATGAAAAATGATTAAATGATATAATTCAGGTTTACATATCTTGTTCTGTGTCAAGTCTTCAGCCGTAAAAGATAAAAGCTGTACCTCTAGTCTTGCAGAGACTTGCTCTGTGACATCGTGTAGGGAACATATTTTCTGCCACTATGCTTCAGTATATACCAGAGTTCTAGTGATGTGCAAAAAACACTCTCTGTTTTCTATCTATGTTTTTTGACTGCAAATCTCCTGGTGTGTCTCCCACAGGAAAATCTCCCTTGAAATGCCAGGCTCATGGCATACTCCCTCCAGCTTTTTCAGGCCCTTAAAGAGTCTTAGCCCAGCAAGTAGGAAAAAAAAAATCACCCGGGGCTCCTGACATTACATAAAGTGAAGTCCAGCTCCCTTAATGATTGCCAACAGTCAACCTTTGCTGGCTGCTACTCATGTTTGCAACACCCACTTGGGCTCAGCTCCTGGACTGCTACAGAATCTGAAAACTGCACACTTTTTCTCTGTTACTCTTTTTACATTTCTACCAGTTTGTTGTTCTTACTGCTGTTTGTGTGGTTTGGGGTTTTTAGTTTGTTTGGTTTTTTATAAGGTTCTTCTTTTGAGATTGGCAAGAAAGAATCCATTCAGGAATATATTCAGGTTGAAGACTCCTCCCTAGTGTTTCCTATCCAGTCTAAACCTGCTCTCCCTCTATATACTTTTCCATCTGCTCAAAATTTCAAACCTGAATTCCCATTTTACAGGAATTTATGAGAAGTTGGTCTCAGCCCAAATGGTGGTGAATTCTCAAAACTCAAAATTGTTAATAAAGCAGTCTGAAATATTCCTCTCTTCTTTAGTGGTAAAATCACTGAGCATTTTGATAATTTTCTACAAAAAATTGCAAGTGAAGCTAATGAATTTTCATACAGAGGTTCTCATTCATGGAACAAAATTATTGAAAGCAAAAAAATAAGTCAGCCATTGCAACTGAAATTTTCTGGATAGCCAAAAAGAGATTTCTGAGTCTTTTCCATATGAAGAGTGTTTTCTAGTTTTCTAGGCAAATTGCCTAGAAAAATTAACAGTTAGAGGGAGATATACTATCCTCTTATTTGTGTCAATGTGGTATTGACCCAATCCTGAGAAAAGGACAAGGCTCTTTCATGTCTGCCTCATTGATTAGCCACCGCTTCCAAATGCTTCTGCAAATCAGACCTTGCTCAAGATACCACAAGAGCTCTGATATCACCAGTGCCATGCATGAATATAAGCTACTGGTACTGCTCAATCTGTCCCAGCAAGCGTGCTTAATTCTACTGGTTTTCCTTCAGCAAGCAGGAGCACAGAATTGTGAAATATTGAGAGATGACTTTTGAAATCCAGTGTACAGCTGATTCAAGGGGTTTGTGGCATTTTCTGTTTTAGCAAAGCTAAAAGAATTTTTTTTTCACTATTGCATCTATTGCAAGCAGTACCAAGATCCTTATCCTTTCTCTCCGTTAAGCAAATATATTCAATTTTTAAAAATTACTCTGTACTATATCCATTTTAGTGATGAAAGCTGATATCATGCCTTTTATTTTCCTAACAGCAGAACATTTATTGATATCATATGCAGAGCTGCAACAACAGGAGAGGAACAATTTTATTCTTTATTTTAATTTGCAAAATAATATGTTCATTTCAAGATAGGACTATACTACAGTAGAATTCAGCTTTTTAGGGCAGCAATTTGCCTGAAGTCTATGGTAAACTACTAATAAATAATGATGATTCCCTAATGAGTTTATACTCCTTGGAGCCAAAACATAGGACTGTATACAAAAATCATTATAATCATGTGAAACTATATGAGGGGGAAAAGAAAAAAGCCAGCAGAAGAAGTTAGAACACTAATAAAAGTATCAGTGCTCTTACCAGTGGCATCAAATGTTAATTTACCCTCATGGGATTAACTAATCTGATACATTTTAGACACTAATCAGGGTAAGAAATTCTGCTAGGATTTTTATTCAATATAAATTAATGAGAACTCAAAGTTCATTCAGCAGAGCATTTCAAAAATTACACTGTAATAAATTAAAAGCCCCAAATGCACACTCCAACCCTTCTTTTTAAAATTTTAACCCGCAGAAGGGACAAGAATATGGAAATGTTAGCTTTAGAGTAAGAAGGTTCGACATACAAAGTCTGGGGAAGGATTCAAAGCAGGATTTAACTTCAGGTATCCTGAATCACCTCCACTTCTCCCCCTGCCTCAGTTTGCCCTCTAACACTCTCAGGATGGCATGACTCCCTAGGCTGAAATTAATCTCTCTGCGGCTTCCACACTCTTCATTTAAGCTCTTTAGGCTGCAGATTGAAATACTTGTTCTGAATGCATTTTTTTCAGCACTGTCAGCCAAGACTCAACACTGCTGAGAAGAAAACATAATTTTGCATGTCTAGAATAACTCAATATATCCACTCTCCCAACCAAAGGAAAAGAAAAAAACACCACCTCAAACAGCTAGACTGCAGATTGGACCTAAATAATTTCTGTTGGTACAGAGCAGGCCTTGGCAGATGAGGAAACAGCCGCAGCTACAAAAGGAGTATTCAAGACAGAAATCATCTAACTTGGCAGAAGCGATGCACAGGCAAGAAAAGACCTAAGTGAGGATAAAAATAGCTCTAGTTTGTGTACGTGTAAGCTGCTGTAACACATCATTCACCTGACACAGACAGCTGTGAAAATAAACAGTATTCTGAAACTTTATGAGAACTATTGTAGGGCTAAAACTAATAATTTCTCCTACTTCACCATAAATGTACAACCCAGGGTTCTATCCTCATATAGAGCTTGCTGCTCTGACCTTACAGGGCTTACATCATTCTCTTCTTGAATAAAGCTCGTGGCTTTTCCTGCACGCTGAAACAAGCAGATCTTACTAGCAGTCTTAGAGGAAATTTCTGTCTGCCGAGCCTAGACAAGGAAACAGTACGGCAGCTCAAGATAAATTGTCCAGGAACATCCATGCAACTGTATGACAGCTTTTCCATGCTCTCCTGATTCACTTTTATATTGAAGAAAGCCACTTATCACACAGTTAGTGTTACTCAGCTTTCAGCTACAGATACAATTCCTACTGAAGACAGAGGGATTTTCCTTATGGCAGAAGCCCAGGAAATAAGTATGCAGCAAGAGCTTATAAAGCACTAAAGTAGCTAAATCACTACTTGTGTAAAAATTGAATCCTATGATTATTGTGCTATAAAAATGTTTTAAACAGGCAAAACCACTTGGCTTAAGAAGGGAAAGTAAGATATGATAATTGTTTCTATTATGGTTAGAATACAGGTTTAAATACAGGTTTTTGGAAAGAATGAAAGAGAAAAAATATATGCTATTAATTGTGGGTTTAAAAGCATCTTAACCCATAATTTAGCTTCTGATTTGGCAATGCTAATTAAGCATCAAGAAATCAGAGTCACTTATGAGATCTAGCTAATGCTTATGAAGCCATTGCAACTTTTTTTCTCTTCTATTTTTTATTACTACAATGAATTTCTTTTTCCCTATTAGTAGAAGCAAAGTTTCATTTGGAGGAAGAAAGTTTTATTTACTGTAGATTTTACAAAGCAAATTTGTCACAAATGTTAGTCCAGTAAAAACATTTATGTCTGTAACTATATTAATTTGATATATCAAAATGTATAATATATCACAGTTATTCATGACACACTCCAGAAAACTGGGCTGACTGCATCCTACTGTACTGCCTTTCCATCAGGTGTCAGAGAATAAAACTTTGCATGAGAATGAAGGTATCCAATCTGGAGACGTTCTGAATTTGTTCAAAGAATATGGCACCCACTTTCTCATCCTAATTTTGTGGATTGTAATACATTCCTGCCACAATGTCACCTCTCACTGGCTTGTCCTTGGATCCTGACACACAACGTCTCAATGACAGGCACAGCTCTACTTTCCCAGGCTGTGTGCATCACTTGAGAGGTATTTCTTCGCTGTTTTTCTCCTCCTGACGCCTCTTGTTCTTGCAGCTTTTGTTTTCTAACCCCAGACACCACTTTCCTGTTCATCTGGGGCTTGTAATTTTCCTGTGCTACCCTAAACTCAGTGGAGGACCAAAAAGGTAGGGAGCTGGAGCACTCATCCTGTGAGGAGAGGCTGAATGACCAGGCCTTGTTCAGCCTTGAAAAGAGATGAGATGAGGTAATATTGTATGATCTGTCTTACACAGGCTAAGGTATTTCACATTATTAAGATCATAAAAGAAGGGCCGTACTCCCTCAAATCTTTCCTACTCTCTTTAAATAAGAACCTCCAATCTACAGGGGCTCGAATATTTCCTGAAATTCTGTTGCTAAATTTGCCAGGTCAGGTAATATTTCTGCTCTAGAAAACAACTCAATAATAAATCTTCCTGATTTTGCACACTTGCTTTTATATTTTACCTTTAAAAAAAACCCCAAAACTGCTCTGTATTGCATAATCAGCATTAGCAACTATTTTCTACATCAGGATAACACATTAACTTTCCATATGACATTGACCTCAAACTTATTCATTATGTCACTTGATACTATATTTCTTAAGAATTCTTGGTATTGGGAAATCTTACTGCCATGGAAGTGGATTTCTTAAATTTTCACATTTTCCCACCTGATATCTCATGGTCAATAATCTCCACTTTTTTCTGAATAGGTATTTTTGAGAAGTAATGGGGTTGCCCCACAAAACCCCCAAAAATACACAAAAAACCCCCATGAGCCCCCGGAGACTGAGAAACACACAGTGAATTTCTTGAATTCATTCCAGAAGAAAAAGGAGAAATGGGCACAAGAAGAGCAGAAAATTAAATATTAATTTTCAAACTCTTGTCAAGGAAGTTATGGATTAATGCCATGGATTTGAAGAAGAAAATTTATAATATATTAAAAGCAAAGTTTATCAAAAAACATTTACCAATAGTTTCACAATGGAGTCAGTGAAACGAGACTAGAAAAAAAGTCACCTTCCTTCAGCAGTCCTTTGCTTGCATCAGTGCAAAAATACTAGAGTCACAAAAATAAGAGCTGTTTCAGCTTGCTCTATAACAGATGCAACACCATTTTGCTATCTTTATCAATATTTTGCTGCAAGGTCTAAAATTCTGAATATTGTGCTCACAGCTCTTTGTATTGAGTAGTACCAGTATCTGAATGATGACCTGAGAAGAGACATGAGTGCATCTTGTGGAACCAGACAATGAGATCAGCAATGTGCAAGATCACGTGTTGGGTTTACAAACTCACTTAAAAATCTGAAAGCCAAGAAAACTGGGATTTAATTGTCTTCACTAAAGATCAGGAAAAAAAAAAATCATACTTGATTCTTAATCAGCAAAACAATGTGGGGAAGTATTCTGGACACAACATTCATCAGGGGTTTAAGTTTCTACCTATCTTTATTTACAGACTCAAAGTTCCCAGTTACATCTCTCCCAGGACAATGCACATTTGGATCATAGCCAACATTTCAATATTCCTAGCTCTTATCATAAAAGTCCTTGAATCCACAGTTTCCACAGTTATTAAAATAGTTTTAGTTGCCACTGATTTTCTCCCACTTTGAACAATTTTGCCTGACAAATTCATGTTTAAGGCCAGCATTGCCAAGCACCATGGAAAATGATCTAAAACAGTAGCTTGTGTCATGTTAACATCCCTGGAGCTACATTCATCTGCTGAAGGATTACATGCAAGTCAGAACATATTGTGCTACACTCTATCATGCCAGATCTGCAGTGACAAGTTTCTTCAACACTAAAGCTGAGTTTCTGAAGTGACAAGCCTCAGGAATCAGGGAACTGCAAAATCTCCATGCACATTCCAGAATCCCAAAAACACAGCAATTTTTATTACACATTTTTTAATCAGGCTGATGATCACTGCACACTGCCACAAACCTAACAGTGCCTCTGCCACAGCCATCAGCTTTTTAATGCCTTAAAACCTTTTAAAAGTTTTCTTGGTGTTCTCCCTATGATGTGATGTCACTTTCCATTAGCTATGAATAGCTGTTGATGGAATTTGAGATAATGGAAATGGCTGTGACACAGAAGGTACCAGTATTGCAATAGATTATAAATGTCCTTTCTGGTGAAGTTAAATCACCACACAGCACCAAATGCAAACAAGCTCCTAAAATCTTCTCACCTATGAAAGAATCCTTTCCATGGGAACAAGGTTTATGAGAAAGCTGAAGTCCTTCAGCTCCTTATCCAGAGAAGAGAATTTGTTTTTTGTATCTACAAACTGCAAGTATCTTTATACCCCCTCCCCCATATCCAAACTTTATTGAGCTATTAAACTGAATTTCTGGGTACTTCCAGGGATTTTGACTGTCCCAAATCACCAACAGAGACAAAAAAAAATTCATTAAAAAATCCTTCTTTTTATATAGGGGAATAGTTGTTATAAAAGATTAGCTTTACCATTTGGAGTTTACCTCTTTTATTTGGCATTCCTTCTTTCAAAGGAATTCTTAGATAAATTGGTGAACTTCTTTTTATAGCTTTATCTACCTATCTGGCAAAGGAGAGTTTGATGCTCAGATGCTCAACTCTATATTGTAGAATCACATTATATACTTTCAAGCAAACATAGTTAAAAAGAACAATATAATCCCTCTGGGAATAAAAAGAAATCAAATGCAGACATGGTACATTAGCTTAATAAAATCCAGGAAAGACATTTACGAACTCTCTGGCCTGAGGGTCCCTTTAGGAACAAACCCAAATGATCCTGTTTTTTACATAATCTTCCTTCACTAGCACTATCTACAGTGCAGCATATCCCTTCAATTTGAACCAGATAGTGCTATGACAACTGCACTTTAAAGTGTGTCCTAATTTGTTGAGAGCAGTTTTCTGAATTAGTTCTGTAGCTGCTGCATATCAATGAAGTTTTGTTTGAACTGATCTGAATTAATGTTATTCCTACCTTATGTTTTCTATATCAACTATAAGGAGAAAAGACTGACTCTCTCTCCATTAAATATTAAGAACACAAAGGGACTTCTTGACTTGCCTGGAAAATTTACAAAATTTAGGGGCTCGGTTTTCCAATATACATTTACAAATCTATCTTTTCTCCTCCTTCCAATTTCATGTAATCTTCTACAGTTTAGCTCATTCCTATTCAATTTGCCAAAATATCTAAAGTTTTTACATATTTTTAATCTTTAGTTTTCCTTTGTGGGGAGTAGGAAGTGGGAGCATATTTTAAATATAATTTGTGAGAAAGTTGCAAATACTCATTAGTTAAAACTCTGTCAATACTTACTAATACTACTGCTTTTGATCAACATCAAAACTAAATCTAGGCCTAATTTTTTCAATTAAGTCTTTTATAGACCCCACATTCAATGTATTCAAAAATATTTTCTTTGGCTGGTGCTGCTGATAGTTTAAAATCATCTGTAAAATCAGCCCCTACTATATTTCCAGTATTAACATTTTATTTTAAATTATGCTATCAACATCTTTTGGGACACTATTATGGGCTTTGCAGATTTCTGTATCATAAAATGGAATTAGCATGTATCTGATGCAAAAGGAGAAAGCAGAATACTTAATAGTACCACCTCTGCTGGGCAAAGGCTTTCTGCAAAAAACTAACAATGAGCTTCCAGTGTTACGAAAAAATAATGCCTATATTTAATTGAAAATTTTGGAAGTAAACCAGTCAATTTTTACTTATTATAGATAATAAAGTACATAATTAAATTACTTTCTGTAATATATTCTAGCATCTTGACAGAAAGCTGAAATCTCACAGTGCCTTTTATTACTCTGATCAGCAGCATCCTGTTCCTTAGCTATAATATTTAGACCTCTTTAAAGTTCTTAGGGCAAATTTGCAAGATAAAAGTCATGATTACTGCCTTCAATTTACTTGCTTGTTATGTAATATATGGTAAGTTTCTGAAATAATTGTAAGCTTTATAGCTAAGCTTTCAGCTGTGTTTCATGAGGCATGTTAGACTATGGAGACAATTTTTTTTGCTGCTATGCACCAGCTAAAAAATGTGGCAACCTTCTTAACAAGAAATAGAAAAGCCTACCACTGACAAAAGCCTTAAAATGAGAGAGCTTCTATTTTCAGGGAACAGAAGATGGAAAGAAAAGGGAACAGCTCTTTTCAGGTGACTAGAAATGATATGGCTTAATGATTCTGATAACACCCAGTGCTCTTGTCAAACCAAAGCCTTATTTTATGTAGTTTTCTTATCTCTGCTAATTTAGGAATTTATTTGTACTTTTTACTTCATAATCCCAACTCTTATTTTTCAATAAACTCTGGACTTGTGCCAATAGGTTAAATCAATTTATTTTGAGGTCTCTCCTGTCTTTTTTCTTATTTGTTATCAACTTTCCCTGTTCCTTTAAACTTCCTTGCCTTTGTAGATGAGTCTGAGAGGCTGAAAGTGTTGCAATCATCCATAAAATTGGATAAGCCTGTAGATTTCCCCAGCAAACCCTGTCATTGTGACTCCTACCTCATGGAGGGACTAGCTGTAAGGGAACAAGATAAGAGCACAGGAACTGCCATATCACACCTAGTGAGCTGGTAAACTAGCAGCTCTTTCTCAAAGGGTGCCCATTACCACCTATCTAAAAGCAAGGTGCTCCAGCCTCTGCTTCAACTGCAAAAAATATTCCCTGTGAATGGCTCAATACCATTTCTTAATTAAAGTCTAGTGGAAACCTGAGAACTGAAATATTTAAAAATATTTTTTGCCAATTGCTACCCAGTTTCTGGTGTCTCTGCTTTGATCCCCAGCTATAAGACTCCTCTCCAGATGACTTTGGACATGGCTCGCTGAACAGCCATTGCTGGTCAACATCTTGGTTGCTGCCTTAGCTGAATTCCACATTATTTGCTGTTTCAAGAGAAGGAAAAAGCTAAAGCATCATCACCACTGTGCTTAACATCATATGTTCTGTGCATAATATGCAGAATTTGGTTTTGCCTAGAAACTAGAAGTTTATTAAAGCAACTTTTAGAGGTTGCTCACAATAATTAGGCTTGTAATAAATAGCTTCTCTGGTCTCGCAAAACCTGTAGCATGCGGCTTTTTCTTCTTGATAGCTGAGCATCATTTTAGCCTAATTTAGATACTAGTCAATCACAATTATAAAAAAAAGAAAATCCTCCCCCGTCCCCCCTACCCTCCCCCCCCAAAAAAAAAATCCCACCTGGAAACTGGCAAGTATAAGAAATAATCACCTCTATGTCTTTAAAATGTGTTATGGGGCATGTTGCTGACCAGTTGCTAAAGTCAGCAAATCAAAAAGTCAGCACTGGCTTTTGTTGAAGATTTTGTTCTCTACTATAGAAAAGAGACAAATTCTTGATACTGAAGAAAGCAAAGCAGTTAAAGTACCATCTCCCACTGTATACATTAAACATTTTGGCTTGTTTATTAAAAGAAACATCTAGTTTCTACATGTGTTCAACATTTGGCAGAATGTCAGCTAAAGTCATCTCAGTACAGCACTATGCAATACCCAAGATTTCCATCTCAGCAAAAGCACACTGCCCTCTTTCACTAAGCACTAGTCCTGTTTACTAATCTCTTTACAACATTACTCAGTGTCACCTGACTAGTCCCTCAAAACTGAGTCATCTTAACTTCATCCAGTCGGTACTAGCAAAAACAAGGAAGACAGGGATACCTATAAGTTAACTTATTCTTGATCTATAAATATTATGTAATTATAGACATGATCAAGTGTCTATTTTTAAATACCAGAGGACCCTTTGATCCTTACAAAAATCAAATAATTTCTGACAACTTTCTTAACCAAAGGAAAATTAGCTCTGGGATTTGAGTTTCTAAAAGCCCAGCAGGAATGCTAAATTCGATGGCAGTCAATACTGAAAAGCAAAGACATCTAAAATACACCTTTTCAAAAAGCAGATTTCAAGCAAGCTAGCTTTTAAATCTTTTTTCCCATTGCTTATCACATTATACAGCCCCATGATTCACAGTAGAGACAATTTATCTAACATTGAGTGACTTAGAAAATTGGCCATTCAAACAAATTTTGTCATAAAGAATACAAGTCTGTCCTAAAAGAAATAAAAATCTGTCCTAGAAGCAGTCAGAAAAGTTTAGGGCTCTGAAAAAAAATTAGTTCATTGTTGAAATTCATTTGTTTCTTAGCTGGCTGACAAACTCCCAAAGATGTTCAGTATAGAACAATAATTTCCTACGTGAACTATGTATCAGAGCCAAATAAATGGATCATTTCAGAAGACCAAAACCAGTGCAGATAGGAGGAGGAAAGGGATAAATCGCTATTAACATTTTTTCTGAACATTGTTTGGTCCTTAGCTGAACTCCAGCACAACAAATCCCCATGCAGAGAAGAACACAGAAAGTATAACTTCTTTATTTTATCTATAACTGTATCTATATCATCTATCTATGTCAGCATAACTAAACTGTTGCTTCTTAATTACACCAGCAGTTTATCACCTTGCATGGTTATAGTCACCTGACAATCACAAAATCAGCTAGGTTGGAAAAGACCTTTGAGATCATCAAGTCCAACCTATGACCTAACACCACCTTGTCAACTAGATTGTGGCACTGAGTGCCACATCCAGTCTTAAACACCACCGGTGCAGTGACTCCACCACCTCCTTGGGAAGCCCATCCCAATGCCCAATTATCCTTTTTGCGAACAAGTACTTCCTAATGTCCAGCCTAAAACTGTGCCCTGTTATCCTCTCGCTGGTTACCTGGGAGAAGAGACTGATCTCCACCTGGCTACAACCTCCTTCCAGGTAGTTGTAGAGAGTGATAAGCTCTCCCCTGAGCCTTCTCCTCTCCAGGCTCAGAAGGCCATTGCCCTGAGGACAATGTCTCTTGTTGTTGAAAACGGAGGCAAAGAAGGTATTGAGTACCTTAGCCTTTTCTTTATCTCTGGTAAATATGTTCCCCGTGTCCAATAAAGAATTGAGATTTTCCTTGCCTCTCCTTTTACTATCAATGTATTTATAAAAATATTTTTTATTACCCTTTATAGAAGTGGCCAGGTTAAGTTCTAATTGAGCTTTCACCTCTCTAATTTTCTTTCTGCATGACTTAACAACATCCTTAAATATTTCCTGAGTTGCCTGCCCCTTTTTCCAAAGACAATACACCCTCCTTTTTTCCCTGAGTTTCTGAAAAAGCTCACTGCCCATCCAGGCCAGTTGTCTTCGCTGTTGGCTTGTTTTCTGGCACATAGGGACAATCTGCTCCTGTACCATCAAGATTTCTTTCTTGAAGTATGCCCATCCTTCCTGGACCCCTTTGTTTTTAAGAGCTGTTTCCCAAGGTACTTTCCAGATCAGCCTCTTGAATAAGCCAAAGTCTGCCCTTTGGAAGTCCAGTGTAGAAGTTTTTTTGATGCCCCTTCTTGCTTCACCAAATATTGAGAACTTTATTGTTTCATGGTCACTGTACGGCAGATGTCCTCTGACCACCACATCTCCCACCATCCCTTCTCTGTTTGTTTCAAATCTCAGCTACGGTCATAACCTAATGAAGAAAAATTATTCTCTCTCACTCAAAGCAGATATTTTCTCCTGCTCAAAAAGCTCTGAGGGAGATCTATACAACACTTCTGAACTGCCATTCATCCCTTCCCTTTCGACCTTTACTTCACTGTGCAAGGCCTGTTTAAACTGAAGCTTTCTAAAGAAAATGATCTTGCTCAATACAAGTTGACATACTTATTTTTTTCAAAGGAAGGTAATTTTTATGAATATTAAAGTGAGTCTTACACACAAAGAGAGTTAAAAATTAGTTTCATCTAAGTGAGAGGAAACAAAGAGAAACCAACAGCACATCTCTGACATGAGACTGGATGCTAAGTCAGACTCTTCCAGATCCAGAGATATTTTTTGTGACTTATGTAGTAACTTACATACAGAAAAATAAGTATTAATGTTCTGTCTCTTACTGTGTAGCTCAGATTTTCTTGTGAATAATCTCATTGTGAAAGCTGAAACATGAATAATAGCTGCACTCTCCCATCCTGCAACGAATAGCTTCATTTTATCACATTATTTCTCTTCTCTCTTTCAGCATATAACTGTAGTGGGAGGTTATAATGGTAGCCAAATAGCTCCCATTTCTACCAGCATTTATGCTTGTTTATGACTTATTTGGGAAAGGCAATGCTCTGGCTCAAATGCTCAAAGCAGCAATCTATCAGTTGCACTACACCCATCTGTGTAAGGAAAACCTGTGCTTTGTGTGCAGGAGAGGGTGAAACACTCATCGCATCTGGCAAGAGGCACTGACCTTGGGAAAAGCTGACAGTGCCTCTTCTGTGCACTCACTACGCATCTTTGCCTTAATTCCAGAACTCTGTACTTACAAAGCTCGGTATATAAGTCTGAAGTGTCGGTAGATAAAACCAAGTCTAGGATATCTAAACATTCAGTCTCTGCTGCTCCTAAGTATACCAGACCTGTCAAAAGAGGTTGGCCAAGTTTTCCTGTATTGAGTTTTTGGATTTTTTTTTTTTTTATCTGCATGTTCCCACTGTTCCGTGCAAACAAAGTAGCCCCAGTGTCTGAGGAATACGAAGTTTTCCAACTTGCTTGTTCAGTGTGTCAGCTCTGGTGCAGAGAAGTTCTTTGTGAGGCATTGGTTTCAAGTGGCATCTAGCTGAACTCTAACATGTAATTACTGTATATTTTTCAGACAAATCTCACCATTTTTATTACATCTACAATTTTATTATAGTGTCCCAGTTTTCTAAATAGAAACATAGAATAGTTTGGGTTGGAAGGGTTTAAATATCATGGAGTTCCCTAGCTTCCTGTCATGTGCAGGGACACCTTTTACCCCTCAGGGCTCTGTCCATCCTGGCCTTACACACTTCCAGGGATGGGGCATTTTCTGCTTCTCTGGGCAACCGGTTCCACTCCCTCACCACCTTCAGAGTAAAGAATTTTTCCTTAATATGCAATATAAACATACTTTCAGTTTAGAGACATTTCCCATTTGTTCTGTCATTACATGCTCTTGTAAAAATGCCTTTCTTGTAGGCTCCCTTCACGTACTGGAAGGTTGCTACAAGGTCTACCCAACACCTCTCTTCCAGGTTTAATTTCCAGCTGGGCTTAAGCCATGGCAGTATTCTGAGCAGAGCTGGTGAGCTAATCAGGTCTGCATTTTTAAGATGAAGCCAGTAAGAGCACTGAAAGAGATTTCTTAATTTGTTAACTATTTACAGTTTAATGTCCCAATGCTTTTTGAGAAACTGTCAAATTAAACTCTGGTGTCTCAAAGTAGTTGAAAGCACAGAATTTGGCTACTCTGGGGATAAACAGCCAGAGCTGCACTGGTACCCTAAGGATATGGGCAAAGCGTATCTGTGATATACGGATCCAGTCTGGCTCTCTGTGAGGCTGCCTCCTCTGCCCCCAGCACAACCACCTTCCTGCCAAACCCAGCTGCCCGTTAGCATCAGGAACAATTAATGAACTAAGCTGAGTTTTGTCTGAAGAAAGCCAGCTGCCCAGTAAAGCCAGGGTGATGTGCTGTCCCCATCCCTGTTGCCTGAGAAAGCTGTCCCTTTGCCTTACGTCCCTGGCTGGGCTTGGAACTGCTGCCTCTGCAAATGATTGCTGTAAGAAAAAAATTACAAAGTTGGAGAGCACAGTATTATTTTTTTTTTTCCTCCTCTCCATCTATACATGTACAAAATAGGCCAATTAGGTATTCTGAACAATTTAATTAACAAATTAGTTATGAACTGGAAAAAATGGTCATGCTTTCTGTATTCATCAGGCTATGGTAAATTAACATAAGCTAATGATGCTTCTTTTAATACAATTACTTGAGCTGCACTCTCTACAGACTTTATTTCTTGGATTGTGTTTTGAATGAAAAGGGTAATGTCTTTCTAAACCTACTTTTTCAATGCATGAGTCTGTCTTGGATTGGATTGGCACTTTTCTTTCCTCTTTTTGATGCTTCTTTTTCCTGCACCTCTACAAAATTCACTATCGTCTTGCAATGAATGTTTGAATGTTTTCTCAGAGGAATGAGCTAGTGCAAACATTTTCTTTTGTTTTTTTTAAGAACTCCTTCTACAAATAATAACTATTTATGAAAAAATATTTCATTAGGGCCAGATCATTAAAGTACAGAAAACAACTTCTAAGGTCAACCAAGTGAGATTCACAGTTGCCTTCTAAAGGGAGATACAAGTGTTTATGGAGCTGAAGTGGGTTGTGGGTTACATTACAAATCAAAGTGGGGTGTGTAACTATTTATTTTGAAGGTGAAGAATAAGAAAACCTGATTACATGGTAGGATGTGAGGCAGATAAAGACAGGGAAAACTTTTTGATGCAAACAATGAGCTGAACACAAATTCTTTATGGATTTTTAAAGAAAAACAAAAACAAGAAACAAAACCAAAACAAACCCAGAGATTGAAGTTAGTGCTACATAAAAGTTTTATTATGAATAATAAAAAAAGGACACGTTACTAATAAAATGAAAGTATTTTCATTTACTATCACAGGTAAAGGACCTCCTTTAAAAGAGCCATGTCTTGAAATTAATGAAAAATTTTTAAAAACTCAAACAAAAACAAACCCAAAAAATCCTCAAACAACACAGAGAGCTCCCCTAAACAAAATATCAGTTGCTTGTACTCTCTCTAAAGCATTCCAGCAATACTGTTTATACTGTGTGCAACACGAATAATGCTATGTCACACACAAACACATTTTGGGGGTATATTAATAAATGAACCAAGAGAGGCCATTTCTTTTTCAATCATAAGTAACTTTCTATATTTTTAAATGGATAAGTAATTATTTAGTAAATAAGGACTCTCCATTTGTCCTGACTTCTGATAATCTAGTTTGATCTACATTGTTCATGAGATGGTTTTAGCAAACATACTGTAGTGGGCTGTAGAACATGTGCTCATCTAAAGCACATATTTACAGAAAGAGAACTGCTGTTTATTTACTTTTTAAACTGCAACCATATTTTAGTGATTTAGCTGAGCAAGAGCTCTCTTATAGACGTACAAAAGCTAAGTGGATGGTACTAGTTTATCATGATTGTAACTCTTTTATGCTACTCTGTCCTCCACTTTCAGGTTCCTTCCTACTTACTAAAGACAACTTACCATAACCTGGATAGTGAACTTCAAAACTACTGGCAACTCCATAACAATTTTGCTAAGAGAGTTTTAATCAAAATATAATGAGTTATGTTGTGTAGAGGTATTCTTAGTGAGCTCAAAGGTGTCCTTGTCAACCCAAGGCAACTGCAGCATTTAAGGTGATCTACAGTGTGCTAACTACTGCCTGCCTGCTCCATACTGTCCATTTGGACAAATGTTCGTTCAGAGGGAGCACCCTCTTGCTTTGAGGTTCATACCCAAACTAATTTCCTGGCAAGCCCTGTGAAAGTACAAGCCCAGACTGCTCACACAATCCAGGCTGATTCTAACCGGCCCTTCCACATTCACTTTGCCAGAAGGAAAACTACATAGCAATAAACAATTGGAGAAGTAGTAACATTCATTGTGGTATTGGAGATTTTAAAAGTGAAGGTAAAGAGAGCCTAGGCTTGCTGTCCCTAGAATTCTTCAAAGGGAAGGATCTAGCAAGCATTTTTATATTTTCTTTTAGTAGAACCATTGCCAAAGATCAGATTGACTAACTGGACACGATCTGGGGAATAAAAGAATCATATCCCATTATAGATACATTTTTGCATCTTCCATGCAGAAGGCAGAATTTAAAACTCCACTGAGAAAAAAAAAGGGTCACAACTACACCTATGCCAAAACTTAAAATTTCTGATGCTTCTTTTATAGTGACATTAATAATTCTGATAACAGGCCAAGGTCAGCACACTGATTAAAAGGTAACCTGAAAGCCTGGATACCAGTTACACAGCGGTGCTAGAAGGACTGGTTTTTTGAACATCAATTGCTCTACAGAAACTTCCTTTCATATTACGTTATCAATTTCATTGGTAGCATCAGATTCCCTGCTAATACTGGACTTAAAACAGAACCCCTGGGTGCCAAATTTCCTCTTTTTTATTCCACTGTGCAAAAGATAATTTCCACATATCCAAAAATTCATTATGACCTTCATACTTTCACTGTCTGCTGGGATTACTTCTGAAGTTCTGAGACTCTACTCAGTTTGAAGCAGCTTCCAATTATATTATATAACATTACATTATGTTGAAATAATGTAGAATTTCTTCCCTAAATTAAAATGGTATGAGGTGCATGATAGGCAGCATTAATTCCCGTGCTAGTGAGAAGTGTAAGGTCCAATAGCTTGGGAACCATTAAAAGGAAGATTGATAATGCATTATATCAAATGTGTGCTAAGAATCCTTCTCAGGATGTGATGCAGTCCATTGATCCTATGGATGGCAGGTCATAAGATGTTAGACCTTATCACCTTGACATCACATATGAAAAAGCTACTGAGGATAGATTTTAAAAAGCTGTAGAATGAACTTATTGAAAGCTCTCCTTTTCTCTGATGCCGCTTGTAGGCGGTGGCAGCAATACAGACTTTTGCAGGAGAATAGGTATGACAAAAATGGAAGGAACTGTAATCTTTTTAGCTAATCCACTAACTAGATTCCAGTTAAAGTTTGATCTGTCAATGACTTAATGGCATATATTTATGTGCCAATGGGGTTGACTTCAGTATCAGCCACTTTGGAAGGCAAATTTAATTTTTTTTCAAAGATAATGCATTCCCACACCCTCCAAATAGTACATTAAACCATATAATATACTTGGAAATGTTTGGTTTACACAGGAGGAGAATCTGAGCTGATAATTGACAGAAAACTCAAAATTATTTTTCTTAAGAAGTCCATCCAAAGCAAAAAGTTTTAGGATTTTATAGCATTGAAAGATTTTACAATATTTGCATATATATAGATAAAAGTGATAGTGACAGACACAAAAAAAAAAAACCATGAACATTTCTCCTCTTCTCTGGTGCTTTTTTCCCCTCATATAATTTACAGAGATTTAAAAAAGAATCTGTACCTTTGTAATACTAGCACTAAACATCACAAAAATAACTTGAAATTTAAAATGAAAAATATGCTAAACACTACAATACAGTAGAGAATGAAGTCTTAGTTATTTAAAATGTAATATTATCTTACTACCAAAAGGATAATTTGATAGAAACTGACTACATCCAGCTTTGTCTGAACACTTGCTAATTCAGTACTGTTTAAATTTTTAAGTCCAAGTCTTAGTTTTTGAGCCTTTAACACAATTCAGGAGCCACCACACTACTTTTGCCAAACCTACATTCACTATGAAATTCATTGCATCCTCTGTCTCCATAGAAGTTTTATCACAGCTGAATTTCAAAGTATTTTCATGCCTTTTCTTTGCAGGTCTGATGGGGATAGCACCATCTGCTTTGTCCAGCATTAACTCTAGTTATATCTGTTGATAAGTAGTAGTATATCTAGTAGTAGTATAGCTGCTTGCAAAGCAAAGCAACAAATTTGTCTACATTTCCTGGGGCCTTCTTGTTCCCTAATTCTTTCCGTGATAATAAAATGAAAGTAGTTTGGTTGCTTTTCCCAGCTACTATGACTGAAAGTGCCCAGGAAGGCAGAGGAAGGAGGGGACCCCATGAGACAGGCTTTGGGGATCCATGAATGAGAGAGCTGGTATAAAATGCAGATTTGCTTTGTCCTCCCAGGCTTTTGGCTCTCTGTGATAATGGAAACACAGATTCACAGTTGTAATGATTATATAAATCAAAGACTCTTACTCACTGACATGGAAATTATGGTTTCAAAGTTTTATATGTATTGGTATGAATTTGCAAGGCACTGTCAGGCCTGTAGGTAACAACTGAATATTTGTTTCTACAATCAGCAATTTTTCCTATAATGAAAAATAACCTTTTCCACCCCCCTGAAAAAAACCAAAACCAAAACAGTGAACTAATCCTTGCTTACCCTAACAAGAAATAAGGTTCAGAACAGGAACAAGGGGCAATGCAGAAGAACCACCAAGTAAATTGATTTGGAGTGGTTAACATTTCTAATCAAACTTCTGTCCATCAAATCTGCATTTCTTTTGAAATAAGTATACATACAAGCCCATAAGTCGTTGAAGGCTTACAGGGGTCTGAGCAGACAGATGTGGAAAATGCAAAATATTTTCACAAACTGACACAGAAACCCACCTACGTATACACCCTGGAGGTTTCCAGATCAATGTCATTCCACAAAGTTTTAATTCTATTTGCCTAAATCACTAGTTATAGGATTTGTAAATGAAGTGTTATCAAATATTAGAAGTAAATTCATGGAAGTTTCTGCTTTTGAAGTCTCCTAAAAACTGCTGAAAATATTTTTTTTGTGTGTGCCTCCTTCCAATTGCAACATTTATAACAGGAAAGTGAACCAGAACAACTATAGTGAAGACTCCAACCTTCTTAATAACATTATGTGGCTGTTCAGCGAATCAGTGTCTTAATCAAAGGAATAAAATATACTATCTATTCAGATAAAGTGTTTTGCCAGTCTACAGTGAAGTGCCATGAAAACAGGAAAGAAAAATAATTGGGTTGGAGAGTAGAATTTTCAAATGTGTATTTCTTTAATTTAAAGGGTCTGGGGCTAGAGGAGGGGGAGTTCTTTCCATTTAATGACTTGAGCACAGTGTGGTTTAAATAGCACATTTGATTTGGGAATCTATTAGTTGATAATGACTCCTTGGAGAGAAAAAAAATTGGATTCACTTATTACTGGTTTGATTAGCAATATCTGTAATTCCATGAAGTTGTAAAATAGCTCAGCATTAAAACTGAGTTATTTTCCATCACTTGCAGAAGCAGAAGCATAAACACAGACAGACAAGTTCCTGTGTTAAACACATTCCTGAATTCTGCAGTACTTTTACTGCCACTAGGATTAGGAAAATGATATTTGTTCATGTACATAGAAAACTGAGACGCCTCAGTTTTGAAAAGTATTTCTACTATGCTTCGTAGGTATTAAGAGATGGATGACAACACCCTAACAAAGTTGGTATTTAAACAAAGAGATGAATCTACTATTTCACAAAGAGATGCAACTAAATTTCAAATGAGGAAATAAAGCCAGTGTTTGATTAATGACAACACTGATCCATAATGGTAAAGAAACATCATTAAAAGAAACGGCACTGTAGTGATTATAAGGGTAAGAAAGGGAAGGGTAAATATAATTAAAAGAAAAAACTAAACTCCAAATGTCAATCTGCCTTTCACTTAGAACAGAATAAGTAGTCTAGTAAACTAAAAGGAGAAATACTGATCTAAAACAAAGGAAGATCCTCCCAGCCAAGCTGATGCTAAGTTGTATTTTATTAAAGTGGTTCTAGTGACTTTTTTTTAAACTTAGAACAGGGAATACAATGGAAATGGACATAACTCTAGTCATACAACAGAATTTAACCTAAATGACGACCAGTGTTTTAGAATAGAAGCAACACTCCTTTCATCTGGGCAATGAACACTTAAAGACACAACTGAAGTGACCTGACAGCCTATCAAAGCATGCGTTCAAACACACTGCAACAGAAAGTATGAGAACTGCAAAAGGCATGTAATAAAATACATGGAGCAATGAAATAAAAGCCTGCAACCAGCATGAAACAGCATCTATTCTCATTCAGAGGCAACAAACCATATTATCTACCAGTCTGCAGGCCTAAACCCAAAGAAATTGCCAATGCTTCTGTCTGGCCACAGGCTCTGCATCAGATCTGCAGGCCCGTAGCACTAGAGCTTATCAGTCATATTTTCTCTAAGCTAGTCTTTGGCTTCTGTTCAGCTTGCTTAGTTGCAATAGCAATTCTTTAACAACCAGTAACATAACCTAATCCGTTTTACATTAATTTAGCTGTGTGATTGCATGGGCTAGTGACTACCAGTGTAACAATTTTGATATATTTCAGTACCTATCATAGCTATTCTGCAGGGAATAAACTGTTACTGTATAAAAATGTAGGGTAGAGGACTACAATCATGGGGTGATAGCAGAGGTATTGAAAGTACCGGCACAGGTTGGCATCAGAGGAAGCAGGGCCATAAGTAACTCACTAGGTCAATTACTAGTCATTAAAAGAAAGTAACTCTGGGGCCTGGCTAAAGTTGATTTTAGAGAACAAAGGAAAAAAAAAAAGCAAAGAAGAAAATAGAGAGATCAAAGAGCAAGAATTCTACACCTGTAAAACAAAATATATAGAAAAGTGGCAGACCAATTAACCAAGATCCATGTCAGGGCTCTGAGAGAGAGTACCAACAGGCCATAATTGCATTACCCAGTGGAGAACCCACTCATCCTGCACGTGAGTCTGGGGGTCCCATTTCATCCTCCAGATACTACCTGAGCTACATCATAGGAGTATCCATGCCTGGACCCACCCCATATTCTTCCCCACTTACAGATTATGTTTCCTGGCTTGACATCAGACCCAGCTCATCCCTTTCTATGCGATGATCTCCAGACAACTGGCAGAGCTCGCAGTGCTACCAGCACTACTCGTCCTGTTTGTGGACAGGGGATAGTGCCTCAATATCATTAAACCAGGTAGGCCATCACATTTATGCACCTGTTCTTCCAACCACTAAGTCTGAGGCAGCTTTGTTACTTCTGAACAAAGAAGTATTACAGACACTCATTATATTACAGATATATATGCAAAAGCCAAAGTCCCTGTGGTGATAGAAAAAAACCTGAATGACAGCAGTCATTGCTGACGTGGGAACAAGTTACATCAACAAAGCACATCAAAGCTGTTTAGTTTTGCTCCAACCATGACCTCACAAATTCTCATTTACCCAGAGAAGACAGGTATGCCCTTTTATGTGAAGTCAATTATGCAGCTGTACTGTATGACTCCAACGACATCAGGCATGTGGCCCTCGCTGCTACACGTTACTGGTAGTGCCCTTCTCCCTGCAGTGCAACTACTGTCCCGTACAATGCAAGAGAAATTCACTCAGTTAATAAAAACCGTCTGTTCAAACAAGCGTAAGCAACAGTATTTCACATAAAACACATTTTCGCATTAAAAATAGCATTCATCATTTTTTGAAATATCTGAACATTAAGGTTGAGAATGTCCCTTACCTCCTCGCTTGTTTAACTTGGCGTACCCTGGCACGTAGCTGCTTGTCATGAATGATGAACTGCTGAAGGAGGAATGGGGTAATGCTGAGACCAGAGGTTCATCACACTTTTCTGAAACACAAGAAAACAGATTCACTTTATGCTCTTAATTATTCATATGTATTAAGTGACAATGTGCATTTTATTTTCCCTCTGGGTGATAACACATCCTTGTTACTTTTGTACATGCAGAATTCATGTAACTACATCACAGCTCTTCAACAAAAAACACCTACAAACACAAACCAACGAAACAAACAAACAAAAAAATCACCTCAAAAAACACAAGAAAACCCACAAAAAACCACAGACACACACACTGATATGCGAAAATAAAGACTTCAACCATTGACAAAATAAGGAAATGGTAATATCTAACCATGAACTATCACTTTCCATAGGGATACAGCGGTTGAAAAAAAAGCCTGCCCTGGTATATTTGGAATGTTTTTGGTGACATGAAAATCTAGTGCTAAAGAAAAGTATTATCATGAAAGCTTTCTAAGAAGTAGATAAGATACAAATTTTCCTTTCTGTAATAGAAGTGCTGATAAATCTGATATTAAAAAAAAGAAAATAAATTAGGGAACATTAATGAATGCCTATGAATTATCAGATACAACAGATTCACTGAAAAAACTATACTAACTAATCTCTATAAATCATTTGAGTACTCCATGTCCATTTTACCCAGTTATAAAGAAGATTAACTTGGTATTAGCATCCAAAATGGAAAAAACCCTAAATCAGTATCTTAGCCTTCCTAATGAAGAAAAAAACTGTACAAATTTCCTTCTTTTATATGATATAAATAAGAATGAAGAGAAATGGCTTAGGATTTTTCAAATACTTAATTAATGTACTGCCTTTTGCTGAGTATTGCAGGTATTTCAACAGATGGGAGAAATATGTAGCTTAAATTACTAATTTACATCACAGGTAAAACTAAGAAAAGCCTTAGCCTACAGCAGTTAGCCTAACTTATCTTTTCAAACACATGCGCTGCAGCACAGTCTCTGCTGTAAGTGGAAACACCCTCAATTTATGTATTTAGAAAGCATTAGGTCACCATAGGTGGTCCTCAATAGGTCTAAATACGCGTAAGTAGCATATTTAATGCTCAGCCACAACACCTAGTTCTGGTAGAATTGAAAGCCAGTAATTTGGTCACACTGGATCACACATGGAGACCAAATTAATCCTACCTTCTAAAGAAGAACTTTAAGGGGGAAAAAAAAGGACTGTGAGTGAATCAAGTAATATATCATGCAATTCTGCTAAAATGCGCAGTCTCACGTAATGAAAAATAAAATTACTTTCACAGCAACAGAAACTGAAACACAGAAATACAGAAGAACATTCAGGAACCAGTATTTTGACATTTAACAAAGAAAATAAGTGTCCTTTACAAATCTCTGAATTAACAAACATTAAGGGAAAAAACAAAATCCACACAAGCACAAGCAAGAGTAAAGGGCAGCTGCTTTGGACTGAATTAAAGGACAATTCCAATAACTTCTAAGCTCACTACCACAGTATTTAATGATGGAATTTTGACAAGGGAAGATAAATGGTTTGAAACATTATTGTTTATACCACAAACCAGAAAGATCGATTTCCTCCTCCCTCTGCTTTGGCTGCAGCACATTTGGTCAGAAGCCCGCAGTCGGGTGTGCCTCACATCACACCTCTCCAGCAGCACACCAGGGCTGTGCACACCTCTGCCTGGGAGCAGGGATGTGGCACAGAGGAAAGGTCTGTGTCTGCAGATCCTGGGTGCCAAGCTGTCTTCATTTCAGTCAAAGTAGTACAAGGTTAGAGCTAACAATAGAAGGTAGCAGCAGACTGCCACAACTGCCAATTTTTGTCCTAAGTGCCATAATCATATAAACACAGAACTACTTGACAAAGCTTTTCTAAACTGTTTTTTTATCTATCAGTTTAGTTTCCGTAGATCATAATAACTTTTCAACTTGCAAACTGCTTGTGCTGCCACTTCTTTGTTAGTGTTACCCAGCTAGAGACTTGAAGGCATTTGTCATTAATCCTGTTGTCTAGGTAAAAATGGAATGAACCATTTAAAAGCAGAACAATAGATAATCAGAAGTTTTTAAAAATACAAACCAATATCTCTTTATAGTATTTTTCTATGCTTATATTACATAATATTTAGTGTTAAGGAAAAACACATATTCTCATCAGTAAAGAAAGCTAAGATTGAACATGTATCTTTTTTCTGTTTCCTGAGGGTTTTTTAATATATTTTGTAAAGTAAATTGTTAGGTTTATACAATTTTCTGCCAGTCATAGCTTCAAACTGGGGTGGGAGGAAAAACCTGCATCTTCCTGGAAATATATTAGCGATATAAAAACTTACTTACAAAAAATGTGTTCAATTTATGCAATTTGATTTATTTCTAAATATAATGGGAGGCTACTGCTTCCTATAGTCTGAAAAAACCTGTGAAATAAAAGACCTATCTTACAACATAAATATAATTTTAAAAAGTTATTTTAAAAATGTGAGCAAACTCTTCATTTCTGCAATAGAAATAAACATAGATTTTTGATATTGAGCTCAGAAACATGACAGATGAAAAAAATCTCTCCCAACAATAGAAGTTTATCAGAACTTCTGCTCTTTTACTGATTCCGGTAGCTATTGAGAAAATCTCCTTTAAATTTGACAGCTGCTTTATTTGTGCTACTATTGAAGATGCACAAAAGGAAATATGGAAAACTTATTTGGAATTAATACTAGTTTCTAAATCATTAATGGTCTGCCTTAGCTCTGTTTCATTAACCCATACTCTTGGATTCAAAAAAAAAAAAAAGACAGAGAAGCTTGACTTAGATAAAAAAAAAAAAAAATCCCACAGGGAGCATCCCTCTATTTTCCACTGTGGTCACAATTTTTACAGATAGTCATGAATATGCTTCATTTAATGTACGTGTGCTTCTGAAGTGTTTAATCTAAACACTGATTTCTTAATTTGGTTGGAATCACCAATACAGTGGTGGGGGCTAAGAAAAAACCCAGAGTTGATACAATTTGCCTTCATTTTTGTTTAGAACTGTAATCCTGTCCTGTGTCTATTTTGACGTACCAATTAATAGGAAAGAAAAAAAATCTCACTTTCTCATTGTTTTAAAAAAATAAACCTCCCAATCTGCTGCTCATTTAGGCTTCAAAATATAGGAAATTCACCATAAATTTGTATGAATTATAGGGAAGGACTATATTTCAGATTAATAGACTTAAAAAAGAGATTACATCTCATCAATAACTCATGACTTTAGGTCCAACAGAACAAAAGTTAAAAGACTGCTTACATAAGCTAATATTTCTAGCCTGATATGAAAGTTCCACTAAATATATTGCACTATTTAAACTTCCGTCAGAATATGAAATACTCTTATACCACAGGTTATAGAGGGAAAAAAAAATCCTTGGGAACCTTTTGTTCTTCCAGCAGTTTTAGTTATTTCCTGCAGAATCCAATTTTTTACTCACTGTAACCAGAATCATACATACCTTCCTGTTCCTGAGATATAATAGCCTTCCCCATATAAGTCAATGCACTGTGCCCTGTTAATCAATTACAGAGCACACTCGCCTGCCAGCATCGCAGCAGCAAAGGAATAAACTCTCCTCCACACCATTTATCTCAGTGATATATTAACATCCCAGGCAGCTTAGGTCCATTTAAATGTTAACTTTTTGAAGCAAAAAGACACTTCCACTCCACTCTATTCTGTTCAGATCAAGAGAATTGATAACTTTGTCATAGGTATGATGACATTTGCTACTCTGACTTCCTTATTCAGAGGGAAATAACAGCATATGTCCATCACAAACAAGTGTCCTTAAGATTCAAATAATTAAATCAATGGAAGGAAGGCCTCCTAATGTCATTAAATACAAATGAAAAACATATGCAATCCCCAGTCTTCAAATTCCTCAAGATCTAAAGATCATTGAAACAGAAGTATGCTGTGCACTTGCTCTGTTCTTACATGTTTTCTCAGGCACCTGGCTATTGGAAATCAAATAGCAGATGAGATGGATCTCTTGTCCTGTCAACTGCAACCACTCATATTTCTGCTGTTCACACTCAACAAAACCAAGAAAGAATATCTACCCTTGTTTTCCTGTTTTACAGTCTATTTATAGCTTATTTTTATATCCTACCCATCACACTGGATAAACTAAAAAAGGCCTGTCTCCTATTTTGCCTGCAATTGCTTTAATTCCCACTTAATAGTCTATGAACTATTTGGGGAATAGGGACTACATTATTTGAAGGGACAGCTGTTGATTGTAACACAAAGCAGACTATACACACACAAACTCTCTTATCAACCCCACAGGTTATTAAAGCTTATCCTCACTATACCAGTGATTTCAATGATTTTTGATGGGTAAAGCAGAGTAAAATACCTTGATGCTTCACTTCACAGAAGTCTGCTCAAATGCTTCCTGATCAATAAACAGGTCACCTGTAAAGTTGCTGACATATCTTATCAAAGTAGTCTCAGTAGATGAAAAAAACAATCTGCAGTTCATCTGTGTCTTCTTGACATTTGTATCTAGCAGTAGGTTAGAATGCATACAAACCATCTAAAAATGTTAAGAAATGGGAACAATATACATTTATAGTCCCAGGTAGTTTTTATTAATAATTTGGAGCTGCATCAAAAGGTCTCCCAAAAAAGCTCTTGCAAAGATTTTGCCAGCAAAGTAAAAAGAGAGCTATGATGTGCACAGCAGTTCTTAAAATGAAAAATATTTGGATACTGATAGCTGGAACTCATCAGAAAAAAGTGATCACTGCAGTGGTTGCTGAGCCTACAGTACAAAGAAAATCCACTGGTGGGACAGTCTCTGGTGCCGGGGACTCCTCCCTAGGTTGGGGTGACCAGAAAGGCTTCCCCCAGAATGCTTTGCCCTGCTATGTTAATGTACCCCAGTTCTGCCTCCAGGGTTGGCCATCGGCTCCCCCCCCACCACCTTGTATGTCCCATGCCCTAGAAGGTTTTTCCCTCCCTGTTTCTCCCATGGGCCTTTGCCCCTCGCTGCCCCCCCAGAGCTTCCCCACTGGCTCCCGTTCCCTAGTCCCACCTTTGTACCACCCCCGTGCCCTCAGATGATTGGTCTCGGATGCTCTCCCTGCTCCCGTACTTAAACCTGAGCTCTCCATAGTTTCTTGTCTTCGTCTCTGGACTCCTTCACGGTGTGACTACAATAAACCTCTGTCCCTGGAACTCAATGCAAAGACGCTTCCTGCCTCTTTGCCGTCGACCCATATTACCGAATCTATCCGTGCGTTTGAGCGTGCACGCGTGTGTGAGTGCGTGCGGCTGATCCTGCCGAGCGGCTTCGCTAACGAGGCACTTTTGGAAGATCGCAGCACCTCGTGCTCCGTCACAGAAGCTGCAGAGCCCGGGCTAGCGATAATGGTGACTTGCTAAGTATGCTTTTGAATAAGAAAGGCTTTTATGTCATATGGTCCAGTGTGCACTAAGGAACATGCCTTTAAATAAATACCAAACCCCAAATTCACAAATTCACCTCTACTGCTTTAAAATCTTCAATCAAGATTTCCTTTCAAATTATAATCTAGAATAACAGTTTTGCTGAAGGATAGATCTAAGACATAAACATGTCACCAATAAAAACTTTACTAAAAAGGCTCCGTATGTTATTTCAGAAATGAAGAACTTAAAAGCTGGACAACTTAGATTCAAATAGGCGAAGGACTGCAACGTCAACATTGTGTTCTGAATTCAAAATCACCATAATAAATTCCTAGCAGAATACGAAAGAGATGACTCGATCTGCAGCAGCACTGAAAAAACATGGATATTTATCCAAAGCCCTGACTCTCTAACTAAAAGTCCTAATCAGTTCTCTTTTACACTAGACAAACAGAATATTTACAATACAAACCACAAAATCTGAGCTATTAACAGTATATCCAACTCATTAATTATACAAGAATGCCTGTCAAGTCTAGGAGAAAAGAAGTTGTATGCAATTTCAATCTTTACTTGTAACGCAAAAGGCTCCTGCTTTAAATATGAATTCCAATATAAATGTTAGGGAGCAAGGGAGAGAATCATATCATCTGGGTTTAATTTGTACTGTGTGCTAAATGATAGTTATCCTAAACACATTTTTCTCCTCCAATTTGAATGCTTAATTTCACTGTAGTGTGCTGAGGAGGAAGAATAAGCCACCAGGCACTTCTGAAAAGCAGTCATGAGGTTGCAAGGGCACTCTGAAACGTGGGTAAGTACATATGGGAACTGGCATATCTCCAGTGACAACCAATAGGAATATTAATGTGGCTGGTTTGGATTGCAATGTATTATTATGCTGACACAGCCTCACTTTCCATATAGCACAGGCAGGTTTTATAATCCTAAATGAATGCTAGAATACACCAAAATTCACAAGCCTGTGTCTCCCCAAAGAGCAGGAACAAATAAGCACAAGCTGCTAGAATATCTTATGCACTGTTTCAAATGAACTTTTAAAGTGAGGCAAGCCAAAAAGCAGGAGATACTTCAAAGCAGATCATCATCAATGGCAACCCCTTTAAAAATCAAACTTAGAAGTAGGTGTTATTGAGAACAGGCTGTCACAAGTTTAATTTCAACCTTGGCCCTGCGTCACAACGCTGCTGCCCAGTATGATATACCTCTATCCAAACTTCAGATCATGCAGGACAGGAACACAGATAATGGCTGAAAAAAGCCAGGTAGGGTATACCTTATGCTCCCAAGTACTTAAGTCAGTAAGAAATCAGTGAAGATTTTATCAAAGACCACCTTTTCTTATGGGGAAAGCAAATACTTGCCTGTCAGGTGTATTTGACAAATGTACCAGCCTTTGATACATTTGGGGTGGTTCAAACAAACAACCTTCTGCCTTTTGTATGTTTTACTGTGCTTTTCTTGACTTGGAAGTCAGTTTAAAGAAAACCCACCATAGATTGCTACTTTCTTGTTCTCTTTCTCAGGATAACAAGCTAACTTTACTCCTCCCCAAGTGTCTTGGACCTCTTTAGCTAGATACTAGGCAGGGATGATGACCGGTAGAGCAGAGGCTTAATTTTTCACCCTCTTCTGTCCCACCCATTTTCCATATTGCAGAAGTTGGCAGATTCTCCACGACTGGCATTTCACAGAACACTCTTGATGGACTGTTAGGGAGCCAAATTCACATTCAGCTTCATGAGAAAATGAGTCCAAGTGTCACTGAAGCTTTTCTGTAAGCATTGCTAGAGCTCAGCTGTAATTGAAAAGATTAGAGCAGCTCATATTGATCGCCTGGGATGTTTCATATTCCACTTCAAGTTGCATGCCGCCAATAGAGATAATACATTGTTGCTCAAAAAGGTTAGCTGCCACTGGAAAAGAAGAAAATGTAGCAGCTATTTTTCCCCCTACAAGATGAAGCCATAAATTACATTAATTTGGTGGTCTTCACACAACCCTTAAAGATCAAGGTTACTTGTTTTGGAGTTTATATCAAGCTTTCCTTTAGAGCTTTGTAAGGAAAGTCACAAGTCACAGGTAATGTTTTTTTATGGCAGTTACTTTGAGCAGAGCAGTGGACAGGCAGTGAGATCTGTTTCTTTGTTCTGGTTCTGAATCGGGAGTTCATCTTTGGGCAATACTGGATGCATCACCAGGGCCATTTCTAAAAGCGCATTTGGATGCCCAAAACCATACTGTACTTTACAAGATTTTACAAAGTATCTTTTTACCTGAAACGTCATTTCTTTTACCTATTGTCCAGTTTTTAGAGTAGCCAATGACTTCTTATCTGAAAGATCATGGTATGGCTACGCATTTTGATTCCTACAAATTAGTGTCCTATTCCATCACAAGGCCCAGGCTATTAACAAGTAAGAAAACTTTCTTTGAGAAAATTTTAAGAAACTTTTTTAAACATCCCTGAGAAATATTGGAAATGAAAATAACATAAGAATTGTATCAATGTGCAGTGTACCATATGACTACTATGAGACATTTCTGGATTAATTGCTTTCATCAAGGGGCACACAACATAATCCACAGTACTCTCCATGCTTCTGTCTTTAACCACTGAAAATGAGAAAAGGGTTAAAGCTAACATCATTAATTGCTGTGATCTACAATTTACCCAGAGAGATTAGGATTTATTTCCTAATTAAATTATTCAACTTGGAATAATTTTAAGTATAAATGTATACAAAGCAGCCTCCTGAAATTCAAGTTTATCAAAATTTCAACGTTTCACAAAGGAAAAATAGAAAACTGTATCAAAAATTTGCCTAATTCAATTTTTCAGAAAAGTGTAATCATTTTAAATTCTGCATTCATCAAAATGCATATTCAATTTAGTATTTTACATTTGGAAAGAACAAGGGACATAAAAAATAAATGTATGTCTTATTTAATTATTTAGTAGAATTCAATTTCAAATTATTTAAAAAATTCTTTTTATAGTATCTACTCTATACGTATGGTAAGAGTACTTAGGCAGCTGGTGTTGGCTGGAGGTTGTGGTTGGATTTGGGGGGTTTATTTTGTTGGGAGAGAGTGGACAGCAGATGTTTTTACATCACTCTAAAACAACAGCACATCTGGATTGAGTTTGGTCTGCTTTACAGCCTACAGTCCATTGAGAATTCATCAAATGTTCCCACCCTTGCCACTGTGTCTTTTATGAACACATTTGTAAACTGTTTCACACCCTGTAAAACTCAGAGCTGTATGAGAAACCTGTTGTGTTTTTTTCTCATTTAAAAAAGTCTCAACTACTCAGGTCAATGGCACCTGGAATATTTGAAAGTCAGTCAGTCTGGTTGTATGTTTGGGCTTTCATGAAACTGTCCTTAGTGCATAAGCAATAGTAGACTATCAACTCTATGCAAAGTAAAACTCATTGATATTTCCATATTTTTGCATATCCAATCCACAGATGCCTCTTCAGTTATTAACCTTCTGACATGCAAATATACTTCACCTTTACATTACTGAAAACACCTGAGCATTTTGAAGGATTTTACAGCAAATGAAACTCCAGCTCATATATCTTTACAGGTACATGTGATTTTTCACATACTGATAAATATCTGAGTTAAGTATGAAGAAACCTGGAGTCAGGTCACGTGAAGTTTTCGAGTAGCATGTGGGTGAGGGTTTCTCACCTGCTTCTAGCCGAGCATCCTCTTGGTCCATCCAGAGGCCACCTCCCCCAACGCCACTGAGTGCTTTCAGGTGGATGGAGGGATCGGAAGCAGATCAGTCCTCTTCCCTTGAGGACTCTATGGTATAGAGTCCCCGCCCGATCTCCTCCCTCTCCTCTGTCTGTCAAGGTTGTTATCCCCACCTCTTTGCACATGCCCTGTTCCTTTGTTCCAGAATGTTCCCCAGTTAAGTGCCCATCATGTTGGCTCCTCCCTGACTCCTCCCAAGTTAACACCCCAGTTGTACCCCATTGGTTTTTGTACCCTTGCTCCTCCCCTATACCGTTACCCTATTGGTCCAAGTTGTAAACCCCTCCCTCGAATTTTCCCCTTAAAAACCTCGAACACCCTTCAAACCTTCGGAGTTCCCCCCTCTCTTGCCACACTGCAAATAAACGTAGTCGTTGGTAAGAGACAGAGCTCCTCTTCTCTTTATCTCTTTGCCTTCGGGATCGCACCGCCACACCACCGCGTACCACCAGCAGCCAGAGTGACCCGGACGACGGGCCTCGGGAGATTGATTATCCAATCTCACCCCGCTGCCAGCGATCGCCCGCACGAAGCGGCTGACGGCACGCTGCCGAGAGGCACACACTGAAAGGCAGTGTCCGCCTGACACTGTCGCCGAGCCCTGTCGGGATCGGTCCGGACGCCGCTTGAGCGGTAACGGTCCGAGGGACCGCAGCGACAGTAGCAGGCAGAAGGACCCACAATGATGAAGAAAAAGAATACTGAAAATCTTGAAAAAATAACTTCCGATGTCTCATTTAAATGAAAATAATTTCATTAATTACCTAGCCTATGTTCCTCCTCTCTCAAATTTATACCAACTAGTATCTTTTGTTTATTTGGCAGGGTGGGGTGGGTTTGTTTGTTTTGTGGTTTTTTGGGGGGTGTTTGCTTTTGTGGGTGTGTTTTTTTTTTGTTATTGGTTTGATATTGTTTTTGAGGACCTAGAGGTAAGACACTAATAGGTAACAACTAATTTTCTAAATTTTTTTCTCAAGCAGCTTTCCTCTTCCTCATTGCTTTAACAGGTTTCCATCTCTTAAAATTAAGCCTTTATCTCTTGCAAAAACAAAGTATGTTTTTTTTTTTTCCTCGCAGTCCTACTTATTATAATGGTCCCTTTAATTTTAGCAGTTCTTTATCAACATAATTATTCTGAATTTAGAGATGTTACTCTAGGCTTTGCTAATTTAATCAAGAACAAAGCAACCAGTGAGTGACTTTAAAATTGCTGGACACTTCAACAATAAAAGCACTCCCACAAAAAGTCAAATGTTAATTCTCAAAACAGTGTATCATAGGTACAAAAAACAAAAGATGTTTTAGTGTATGGAATGAATGTCAAAGAATTTCACAAAATTGTGTTCAAAATATTTTATTATCTCTAATGAGGCTATCTACCTACCTATGCATTGGTTAAGATGCTTGCAATAAATCTTGTAAAAAAGGTAACTCAGAGCAAACACTGCAGATTCCTGTCTGAAGGCCTTACCAGAAAACTACACTTTCCCTATAGCAGTTAGGAAGGAAACTCTGCTCCTAGCAGGCAGACAAAGTATTTAATACCGTTAAGCATGCAAAGCACATTCCACCTTTGGTTAGATGAAGAACAAAATATAAAGTAGCAGGTTATGGAAAACTCAGCAGAGAATTGTCTCTCAGTTTGCGCAGCTGAAAGCAAACATCACTTATGCTTAAAATCAGGGTTTTATTCAAAAGCATTATTAACTCCATGTTTGTCCATTGCTGTTTACCTTCATATGCCCTTTAGAGAAAACAGGTATGTCATATTTATTGCAGAAGCTATTATCAGAGAAGTTGATCAGTTGTCTACTGTTAGAAGTGATGATAGAAGCAAAAGCCAAAAGGTGTGTGATCTATGAATTTAACAATATTATACTGACAGATTATTCTTTTCCTCTGTGCAAAAGACAAATAAGGTCTAACTTTTGTTTCTTGCCTCTTCTTTGAAGATTTTCACCTCCAACTAAGAATAAAATATGTGCTTTCTCAGTTCCTGTCACTGATGCATGGGAGGATTAACTCTGATTGCATTTTGCAAACTCTTTTGTTAAAAAGCACTCTTTCCCACATTTCTGAAGAAGTATCAAGTGACCACAGAAATGAAATTGTCATAATACATTGATTTTACCAAAGCATCCACAAAGTATGCTGAAAAGGTATTTTTGCAGGTGAAAGAAGCAATACTTTTGATTTTTTCCTTACTCTTTCATTAATGTAGGGTATATATGGCATATGTTTAAATCATGTTGGTCTTGATTTGATTTGATTTCCTAAAACCAGAAGATAAGCTTTTTGAGGTTCTTTTAGGCCCAAAATCCTGGCTAGAACTGTGGCAAGGAAACTAAGAACAACAGCCAAAGAAATTGAGGACCATTTGATAATAGAAAAAATGTGAACATAATTTAGATTTCTGAGCTTCGTTCTGTATTGTAGACTGAAAAGTGCAAGCTGCGTTACAGCCAGTCTGTGAGACACAGTATTCTCTGAGGCTTGTTATATATGCTGGGAAACTCAAACTAATTATACAACATGGCTGTGAATTTTGACACTGGAGGCCTAAATTTCTTACACTAACACCTTGAAGAAAAGAGATATGTAAATCAGAGCAAGCTAACAAATGTTTTCATATGCTGGGAAAAAAAAAAAAAAATCTGCAAGCTGATTCCAGTGTGTTCAGCATCCTTAAGCACACAGGCAACAGCATGAAGTACAAATCAGTTTGGGACAGTACCTTCTTAGGACACATTTTTTGGACGTGTTTTACCATATTCCCCAAGGTTTGAAAGCACCTAGCATTTAATAATTAAAGGTAGAATGTTTATTTATTTCCCTAGAGACTAAAAAAAATATCCCACCATTATGATAATGAAGAGATGAAGATTTGCATAAATTTGTATATCTGAAGCTGGATAGAACATTTTTCTTTCTGACAGACTTACAAGTTGGATAGATGAGAATGTTTGATTCACAGGTATAAAGTATTTATAGGATTTCTGTTTCTGACACAGGTCATGTCAGTATGCTTGTATTCATGGTTTTCTAGAAGGAGTAAAACGTGAGTAAAGTCAATGTTTAAACTAAGTGATTTAATGCCAGCAGAAGAAAATTTCAAACATTTAAAAAAATCTGTATGAATGATAGGTCAATTCTTTTCTAACATAGGATAGCTAAAGTGAGAAATATCAGTCAAAAGTGCAATCTCCACTGTTGAGATGATATCCAGTTTTTAATTCCAGAAAATGTGGTATGCCCAAACTCTAGGAGTTAGTTCTATATTCATGGGAGACAAGAAAAACTTGGGGGCGATAGTTTTATCATTAGTGGGAGGAGATATGGATTTGGAGTGTTTCCGGTCCTTCTATGTCCTTTTTAAAAAGGAATGAAATTCCAATGCAAAGAAAGCCAGGCTCAGCCTTTATTAATCCTTAGCAGGAGCACAGGAAACAATATCAAACAATTGCACAATAAGATGCAGCATTCACCTTTAAGTGTGATTCAAGGGCATAAACCATGGCACTTATCAGGAAAATACATATCTGAATTTTAGAGTAGCTCAGTTTTTTTTAAAAGAAGGAATATTAGTAAAAGACGTGTGAGATCCTCCCGTAGGTATAACTTTACAAAGCCAGTTACCATGTGATTTGCTTCTTATTTTGTACTTTTCCCTTCATTTTTAGGGAATCAAAACTAGTCATATGTCTAACTCATGAAAAATTTTTCTCATTTGGATTGAAGGGGGTATAAGGGAGGAATAGATAACAATCAATCATCGTGTAGTGGTGTCTGGGTTTCGTTGTGGTAATAGGGTGATATTCAATCAAAAAGGCACAACATCCTCTACTGATATTTCCCAGAATACCTGGGCAAGTCATTATGCTAAATAAAACAGAGAGAGGCAAACACAAGAGATACAGAAGACCCCAATATTTTGACATACACACTCATCTTAGTTTAAACTTTCTGGCTATATTTCCTCTCTTGAAGCACTGCTACAGGGAGAAAAAGCTTCTATGTTAAGCTTCTCTGCCCTAAGAACACCACAGGAAATGTACAACATAACAGGTTCCTAAAGTATACAAAGAACTTTGTGGTTAAATGAATTTTGCTTCTTTCCAGCCTCCTCCCCCAAAAAAGCAAAAATGCGTATATATTGTCCTGTACAAAATAAACAAACACTATGAACATTTCCAAAGAGCTACTTAACTGAAAAAAAACAAAAAAATCTACCCAGACTATAAAGTGCAAGTCAAAGGACATGGGCTGCCTGTATTGATCAGTGTTGATAATTCAGATTTTAATGGTTCTGCCATTCTGGCAAAGATTGAAAAGAAAGGATGGAAGGATGGTCCTGCACTTCTCCTACACCCAGTCTTTGCATTGCCCCTTGAAAAATTCACCTGCCTTTGGGAACTAAGCATCCTCAAAAAAAAAAATCAATTTTTCCATCCATAGCAAAAGAAGAGCTTATGTCTTACTCATGCTTTTCTGGTGCATTACTGGGACAAGAGGAAGAAAGCTTTGGTTAGAAACAGAAGAGAAGAAAATGCAAAGTAGGAAAACCAGTTCTGAACTTCCTGTGCATCAAAAACAATTTTCAAAGGGCTTAATCGAGAGTAGGGTTAGTATACCAAAGTTCCCTTTCGCTGTGAAAGTATTACAATTCCAGGTAGCTTCATGTGCTCCCAAAGTTTTTTGGGTTTTTTTTGTTTGTTTGCTTGTTTTTAAAAAGCCCTCAGCTTTTCCCCATGTACTTTTTGTTTCATCAGAAACTCTTGAATTAAGAAACACTCATTAAAGAGAATTGTAATGTGATTCATCTTAAAAGCTGGCTAGAAAGATGTTATATATATGGTTTCTATAAGACAGATTTTTAGATATGGTATGTCGCTGCATTCCTCTTCCTGATTTAAATTACATCTACCTTATTTTAATGTTCTGTGGAAATTCAAGCCAAGATATTTTACAACAGCCTTAGCTGTGCAGCTTATCCTGCTGTTCACATAGCATTCTTTGATTATAAGTTGTTGGGTTTTCCTAATCATCAAATGCAAACAGTACTGAAGGCAGCATCACCTACTATTGAACGTTCATTATCATGCACAGCTGCAACTGAGGCATTTTTAAGGCCAAGAGTATGTGATAATTACGCTTGGTACAACCTTATTATTACTACATGTTTAACATGTCAACAAAGGAACACAGCACAGTCAAATTAGCATATCTGAAAAATGAAGATGTCTTATAATTATAGCCCATTCCCTCCAATTTTAATCAGATATTTGAATATTAAGTTCCTAACATTACAATTTACTACCTTTGTCTGGATCTTGAACTCCCATTATGTTCAGAGTGAAGGATGTTTCCTGTAAATACATTGGAAAGTCTGTATGCATACATAAATATGGCAATGCAGGATCACCTGTAGGTCATACCCGCAGCAGTTGCCCAGGTCTTTGGCAGGGGTTTGCTGACTCTCTGCCAGGCAGAACATTGGCAGAACACCGCCCAGGAGTGAGGAGTGAGGCAAAAAAGGGTGAGAAATGGCCCTGTGAGCCCCGAGGGGAGAACAGGAAGAGGGACAGGAGGGCTCTGGCTGCCAGATTCCTCTGGAGGGCCCCAGTCCCATGGAGAGTAGCCCACACTGGAGCAGGGAAACAGAGAGACCAGGTGCAGCAGAGAGGACAAGGACCCTGCCATTCCCCATCCCCCTGTGCTGCTCAGTGGAGAGGTAAAGGAGTCAGGGGTGAAAGAGTGAAGTTAGAACTGGAAAAAAAGAGGGACTGAGGTAAGGGGGATGGAGTTTTATGTTCTTAGGTTTAGTTTCTTTGCAACATCTAACTCTATTTTAATTGGCAATAAAATAAACTCGTTTTCTCCAGTCAAATATATTTTGCCCATGAGGTAGTTGGCAAGGGATCTCTCTGTGTTTATTTTGACCCACAACCATCTTAGTCTTATTTTCTCCCCAGATGGTTGGGGATGCCCGGCAGCAGGCTAGGGTCAACCCACCAAGCTGCTAATCAGGTATCAGAGAGCTGACTGCACTGCTTGTCAGAGACACCACAGACGTTCACACCAATGATATTGACTAAATGCAGTGTAAAAGCATTAAGTGTTGGGTTTTTTACAGATCTATTTGAGGAGAACAAAATAACACCAAATTAATTTGTAAGATGAATTTTACAAAGTTAAATTTGAAGCTTTCAGTTTCAAGTTTTAACTGCCTGTCCTCAGTATAATATTCACACCCAGAACAAAGCTGTGAAGGTCTGGCTTTCATCTCTCCTTGACACAGCCTCTTGGGATCCCACTGAAAGGAAACATGGGATTCTAGTGGAAGGTGTCCCTGCCCATGGCAGGGGGGTCAGGACTATGGGATCAGTGAGGTCCTTTTCAACCCAAACCATTCTATGATCCAGACAGCATTCCTCCTCTATGAAAGAAATAGGGAAGGGATACCAAAGGAACCCAATTATGCTGTCCTTTCAGTAAACAAAAAACACTGACAAGGCTTGAGCTTAGCTCAGTTTGCCCTCTAATGAGCACAGAAGAGCTGCCTAAATAGCTGTATGTCAGGAGAGGAAAGACCTCGCAGGGAAGCCAGGAACATTTTTTATTTGCCTATTCTAGGCAGCAGTTCTTCAAATTTGAGCTTGACCTGCAAATCCGATATCTGGCACCAATGCCTGAAGCAAATGGCAGAATTGGAGGATTTGCTATTCATTTCTACGACAAGCAGCTTGTGATGTGAACTTTTCGTTGTAAGTATGATAGCTATCCTGAATTCACATGCTATTCTACATCTCTTAAATTGCCATTCCTGGCATATATGCATCAGCAGCAACAACATAAATCATGCTGCTTACATGAAAGTCTCTTCACATCTGCATTTTCAGAAGCATGCAGGAAAGTTTAAACATACTATGTTGTCAATAAACACAGTGATAATGCAGCTTTGCAATAAGACAGTCTTCACACGGCCTCTAACAGTATTTGAAAGTTTTCATCAAACCTCAAGTAACTTACTCAATGCACTGAAGACACTATGCCTTGTCTGTCTATAGATGACTAGATTACACAGTAATTCTGGATAAGAAGTAGCAAAATAAAGATCAGCAAAAAGCTTGAAACAATAAAATGTTTTAGTCCTTTCATTCAACTATGAATGAAGGACAGCCAGTCAGGGTAAGGAAAATCTCCTATAATAAAATTTGTAAGATCATATGCCAGGTAAAATGGTGCCTTTCAAGTTTGATTTTTTTTTCTCTCCCACTTCTGAATCCATAAATGGTATGTCAAATCACATACGTATAATTAAGATCTTTAGTTCACAGAAAAATAAAGTTAAAAGGTGTTGAAAACAAATAGGAAATAATCAATATAAGATAAATTCAAGTGAAAAAGGCAATGAAAAAAATTAAAATTATTTATGCAATGAGCATCTTGTTTTCCTCAATAAATTCTCCTGAAATTAAAAAAAAAAAACAACAGAATTTGTATCTATTAATTGCTTCCTGAATTGGAAAAAAAAAAAAAAAAAGAAAACCAAATACTTCTTTACTTTTTTTTACTTTATTTCCTGGATTAATTTCATTAAGTCACCCTTAATTTAATTTACAAAGTTAACTTTTATGCTCAATGCAGTTTGCCAGGATAGTAGGCTGAATTTGTGAAGAATTAATTTTCTCCTTTAAATGAATGAACAAGATTGGAGGAAGATATAATGAATGATTAAGTGATTGCAGTTAACCAAAAAGTTTCATTTTGTTCCCTTATGGAGAATGATGGAATATCATTTTATTGAAATCCATTATCCTAATGAGAAGGTATTCTCTGCTTGATCTTAGCCAAAAGGCCGGTGAAGATATTTTAATGACTTACTGCTTCTGCTTAATAGGGAGATTTCATAATTACTGAAAGCACATCTGTTTGATTAATGAGCCTTTTCCAGCATCCATGCATCTTCTTTCAGTTTGGCTGATAAAATACACTTGGAAGAACATGCACATAGATGCTTTTCATCCTGTATATGTGTAACAGTAAAATATTATCGAGAAGAAAAATAAGAACTACCTCAAATGGGACAGTATCATTCTGATTTTTATTATTATAAGTAAAAGTTTTCCATTTTCCCCTCCATTTCTGTTATACAGACAAATGAAGTTTGCAATAAACATTTAAGCACAACTTGCAATGAGTTTTATGGCCCATCTCACGGATACCTTAGGATGGTTTGCAATCAAGTAAGAAAAAAACCCCAATCAACCCAGGAAATACATAAACAAAGGCCCACTGATGCTGTGAAATTGTAAATGCAGTACCCACACATATTATCCATTTATGAAAAGGACTGCAATTATTTTCAAGTTTGTTTTCACAGGATGCTCAAACACTATGCAATTGTGGCATGATTTAAGACAGAATTCCCCCAAATAATTTCAACTTTAAGGCTCATCGTGTGATACTTGTAGCTCAGAAATCATAAATGAAGACCTATCAACTAATTCTTATGCTTAGGGTTTTCACATGTAGCATTAGGAAGAATAGATATTAAAAAAGAGTATCAGGAAAATAGTACAAGAAAAGACCTATAGAACTTTCCAAAGGCAAGAATTTAGAGAAAAATGTTCAATAAATAGGGCATCAACTATGTTCTTTAGTTATTTTAAAGAAGAGAAGATGGTACGGTCATATCTGAATAGCTGATATAAAGATATTTTGTATTATTTACAGAATGAAAAGGTATTGCCCAGCTATTGCATTAGCCTGACCTCAAATCTGTTTTCATTAACAGAGTTCTCTGCTGCAAATGTCAAATAATTTTTTCATTTCTGTTTTACTGCCCCAGTTGCTAATTTTTTATTAAATGTATTCAAAAGAAAAGAAGTCTCTTGTTCTTAAGTAAAAACATAAAATACATTGGTATATTGTATTTTATATTATTCGCAATTCATATGCATTGAATTACCTTTTGTATCATGGTAGCACAAAAATTTTTCGTGTGTTATCTGTTCTGCTATTTCTAATATGATATTAAAACACAGTTGTCAATCTGTTCACTTGATGCTCTGTGAGCCAGCTATTTCTGAGACAAGTTTCTTGAATTCTTGTTCTCAGCTAATATCTCATCATCAACATGAATACTTCCTTTTTTTAATGTTGATAATGGCAAAATACAGGTGTTCAAAACATTTAGGGAAGAAACATACAGTACTTCAGCATAGGCAGCAATAAGGCACAGAAAAATCAAATCTAGATGCCACTTGCGAAAACTGTTCTACTCACAAGAAAATCCATTTAGTGTTCCTTTAGTGTTTAGGAAAGAAAACACTTACCATGGAGCAATATGCAGGGTGTTACCAAGAAATACAATTTCTAGTTCACAGATTCCAACTCATGAAGCCTATGCTCCCATTTTGTACCCCAGAAACAATGGCAATAGTTGTTTGATACTTTGGAAACGTATTGCACCCTTAGAAGGAATGCCAAGAACACAACACATCTCTTCCGGAATTACCAGATGGCAGAATAACACACCAGTTACACCGTGCTCAGGTCACCTCTGTTCCAAATTTGTTCAAAACTTGAAATGGTTATAGAAATATCTCTTGAAGAGTTCTAGGGGCTGTTGGTTAAACATATTTCAAAACCCCCAGCAAAAATTGTTGCCATCAAAATGTCTGATTTTTTGCTATCCCCATATAAAACAAGAATTTTTTTTTTTTTTTTTTGGTAATGGGGAGACGTCACTGTTCCTTGTAGGTGTCTGTGTGCATTTGTCTTTATGGGTAATGGTCAGCTACTGGTCATAAAATAATTTAAAGTTATGTAAATGTATAAAGAGACTTATTTATTATTTTCTATAGTCTTTTTGATAATGCTGGCTGCACACTGTTTTACCTGAAAAAATTGGACCTTGTGATTGCAATTCCAACTGAGGTAAATCAGTCTCCACCAATCAATTTCCTTCTGTGGCCAAATGTGATAGTGTATTGACCAAGACACAAACTTTATGCAGCATTTCACATAGAAATTTCAAGTTAAAATAAAACAATATGGGAGACAGCCCAACTTTTATGCTTTCATCTTATCAAGAGAAAATGCTTAGCCTCAACAGGTGCCTCCCAAATCACACCACCTGTTCAATGACTGCGTAAGGGAAATACTTGGAGATGTTTCCCTGTTGCAGGAAAGGCAGGCTTCTGTCGGCTTCCAGACTAAGTTTATGAATGGAAATGCTGCGTGTTTGGCATAGTGCTCTCTGCAGCCATACTGAAAGATGGGCACGAAGAGCATTGAATTCCGACTGCAACACCAAAGAACTGTAATTGGCTTCAGGGGAAGACAGCAGTTTATCTGAAGTATAATGACAGCAGATTTGAGCCTAGTGCCAATATTGCTGTTTTCAGGCATGATTACATAGCAATTAGTTCACTATCCTTCTCCTTTTCAGTTCTGATCCGTCTTTATGAGAGTTTGTTATAGCGCCTGTGGATAAAAGAAAATTACTTCTATGTAATGGAAAATGGAAGGCAGAACAGGTGTAAGCAGGAAACAGACCAACAATAATTGAACTAATAAGTTCAGAATATTACCATTAATACAGTTATAGCCTTTAAGTTTAGAGTCACTAGATAATAATTCATATTTATTAAGTCTTGTGAAATCACTATGCTGTTTCAACACCATGAAGATGTGATTTCGTCATCACAGCTGTTACCCTTGCAAGCAGAGCAAAAGGAAATCACTGAAAAAGTGAGGGGTAAGATATCAACAGTAAAATGATTGTGCGTATGAGTTGGATAACCCCTAAAAATTTAAAACTTCCAAGATATTAACTAACTATCCTAGGCAGTTCAGTACAATACTTCCAGGGATGCCTGGTATGATAAAATATCTGCTGATATAATTTGTGTTAGAAAACCATGATAAAAAACCCCCAATCAACTAGGTATTAAAATTCACATTCTCTATGGAGAGGACGCAGAAGAGACCAATAGGGCATACTTGCAAGTGAGTTACAACTGCAAGAGGATTCCCAGCTGGACAATTTTTCCCTATAATTATGACAGAATTAAGCCACAAGATTGTTCCATTGGCCAAAGAGGACCTTAAGGACTTGGGACTCACAGGACAGATAGTTGAGCTTCACTGCAATTATTTTCTTAAAAAAACTGAGAACTAAAAATCACAAGAATAAATTGTCTCTTGCAAGATATGGAGAAAGGCTATATGGATAAAGTATTATTAACTAGAAATCTGCCAAAGAGAATAAGAAAAGTACAATAAAAGGTAAAAAGAAAAAGGATAAGATAGCAAAAGAGAAAGAGAAAAAACAACTCTATCAAGAGCTACTGAGTAGAAGAACTTAATGTACTGTTTGAAAGCCAGAGCCAGGCTCTCTCCCCAACTCATTAGCTTTCATAAATCAAGAATAAAATTTCAAAAAGAAATAATTTACTGATACTTTATCCATGTTATGCACTCATGATTCATTACAGTCAGCTGTAAGAACCCGTTTTCATCCTTTTTGCCCTTAACAGCATGCACATATATAATCAGTAAAAGCTCCCTCTAGTGACACTACTTGTTCAAGCCAAGGAATGATAAAGTATTTTAATGGAAATGTTACTTGAGCTCAACTTTAATGGAAGTTAGACAACAATTCAGTATTTAGTAGTGAGTAATTTACATGGCCAAAAAAAAAAAAATCCAACAAACCATTGTAAATTGTAATTTTAATATTAGTAATTTTTCTAACAATATACATAATTCTACATTTTTTTCCCCACATGATGCTGTAATATCTTGACATCATGTGATTTTGCCCTTATTAGGCACTTCATTTTACATAATGGTTAAAACTGACAGCTAGTATGAAAGAAGTAACTCAGAAAGAAGAATTTTAAAAAATGTTAAAAGAAGCATGAGCAAGATGAGTATGGAATTGTTTGTTTTGTTCCATGGTCTCTGTACCTATACCTAGTTAATACAACCAGAAGTGTTCACAATCCACAAAGATTACATGGGGCAAGTGATTCTTTTTAGGATACAATTGGGAAGAAAAAGAAGTAAAAAAAAACCACACGCAAAACACCGCACTGGTGATTCAGTACTGGTCAGAAGACCAATGCAAACGTAGTTGCATATGAAAGTCAAAATGGAAACAACGTTTGTTTTAAAAACAGTCCTGAAAAGCTGGACTGAAAAGTTTAGAAATCAAATCAGAAGTGGTTATTAGTAAAATAATCCCCAGAAGTGGATCAGATGGGAGTAGAAGGGTGGGGAGAATTATAAAATAGTCAAGGAGATATATGCTCAAACCAGAACAGAAAGAAAAGGCACAAAACTGATTAAAGAGCAAAGGGAAGATGAGACGTTTTAGTGAAAGAAATTTGTACGTGATATGAATCAACAGAACAGAGAACCTCAGTGGAAATAAGTTAGTCATAAGAGAAAATGACTTAATAAATGTACTTTGATAGGTCCATAAATCTCTGCATTCCATGAGACTCAATAGCTTTACTTATTTATTTAACAAATTTAACAAACAAATGTTTGTTTTGATTTGATGGAATCAATATGGGGGTTTCAGAAAGTGAGAGGCCACTGGGACTATTAAGAGTAAGTGCTAAAAATTATCCAAAGAATAGCACATGCTCAAAAGTGCCAATTTACCAATATTTGTGTGACTAATAATGCTTTGAGAAGCAAGTCACATCAAGAAAGACAGAAACTTGGAACGTGCAACTCTTCTAATCAAAGGCAGAGCTCCCCTTTAGCGGGAGCCCGAATCTGGTCAGAAGTAAAATGATGGCTGCAAATGGAAATACAGAAAGGAAGAAGAAATCCCCCAAGACTGAGCAGACCTGTATCAAAACACTTTAAAGACAGCATATTCTAGTTTGCCTTTATGCTGTCTGCAAAAACTGTTGTCTTTAGCAAGCAGAGAAATACTTCGTATTAAAAGCTCTAGCACTTTTGAATAGGTATGAGTGCTAGAGAACAGAAAAGCCCACAACACTCCCCATATGTCCTATTTTTCTTTCTAATTATCTCAGAGTTTATGGTTGGAGTTTTTTTTCTGACGTATCTTTGGTTTTCAAAGGGAAATGAAAAAATTTTTGTTCTTTCTGGATCTTTCAATTCTAATGCATTTACCAATCATCTGTTTTGCTACAACCCACCTGTTAATTCATCTGGGTTAATTTATTTTGACAATGAAAGGAAATCATAATCAGCAATAATCCAAATCCTTAAGTTTTTTAGAATTCCCTAATTAGCTGATTAATGAAAGAGCTGTTGTATGTACAGATAACATTTTATCTGTAATTTAACAGCAAAAAAAAAACCCAAAACCAGAAAAACCACCCCAGAGTATTTTTGAAGAAAACATTTAAATAACCTTTTCACTATTTTTCTAACATACCTGGAACCCACAAACAGACGTTTATAGTGTCAGGTGCAAGAAATTTTATGTGACCGAGTACAACACCCTTTATATCTACATGCCAAGCAACAAGAGGCTCTCTCCAGAACACTTATGATTTATGGTATTACGAGACAGACTGCTCCAAAGCAGAGCCCTGTAGTATTCTTCACCCATCAAGGCGAAACAGTGACGTTGTCTTTATAATACTGCATCTGCACCTTTGCCCAAATCATAATTGTGCCTAAACACGGGACACCTACAGATGGCCTGTCCTTTGGTAGACTATCAATTCTCAACACCTGTAGTCATCAATAACCAGCTTTGCCAAATCAAGCAAAGCTCCACCTATTTTCCAAATTACAGAAAGATACCCATCCTTGTACTGGCAATGAAATTTCATGTTACTGACATAAGCTATTTCTTGATAGAGTTCACAATTCATAATGGCAAAAGTGGACAAATTACATGGTGACTTGTCTGTGGAAGCTAAATACCATATGTTTCAAGATTTGCTTGAATGTGACCGAAAGGGAAGAAAAAAATAGGGTGGAAGTTGGACAGAAGAGTCTCTTTAACAGCAGAGTTTACATCAGCAAAATGAGGTGTCTTCATGAGGCCTGAGGAGATTTTATGCATAAATGGTTGCAAAGGCAAGCATGGAAAATACCTTTGGGGTAAAAGTCCTCAGTGTTCTTATCAAAAATACTGATGTCCCAACCCAGTACCTGCATTTAGCGTGAGCCAAGACATGCAGCCTATCATTTGCAACAACCAGAACTCAAACACTTCAATTAAAAACTAGAAACTTGGCATGGAAAACAGCCAGTTTCATTTCATTCACCTTGACTTATGTATGACAATGATAATACGGAATATTTTAATCACTGCATCCACAGAAGAATGAGCTAATTCCACTTTTTTACTGCCAACAAGTTTTCAAATAAGGGGAGGAAGCAAGGCTGAACTGGAACACACTACAAACAAAGCAGGTTGAAAAGTAAATGAGATTAAAATTTAGCCTGATTTAAGTATAATTATAGTCCAAAACTGGTAAAAATTCTACCTTCTTAATAAGATGTAATATGCTTCCTTTGTAGTTTTCATTTCTACTAGCATTGCAAACAAGAGCAATAAAGCATAACCAGGATCAATGTTTAATTTATGCAGTATGTTGTAGAAACATTAACTAGAACACAGATATTAATAAGAATCTTATTAACTAAGTTTAAGCAACTAAGTATTCACAAAAAAAAAAGAAATAAAAAAAAGGCAGTGGTATAGCAAACACTTTAAAACCAAAGCAGGCAACATGAAAATTTCAACAAGTCAAGAACTTGCTTCTGATTTCAGAATCTTCTATTCTTAGTAGAATATTTGAGCCAAAAAGTCGTCCACCTGGATACTTAAAGCTCTGGCAAACAAAAAATACCTTCTCCAGTTTCACATAACTATATAAAATTCAGCATAGAGAAAACAAAAAACAAAATAACAAAGAACCACCCACAGTTTGCTTTAATCCCATTATACCATTTCTGCAACATTTATTGGAGGTGCAGAGGAAGAAAAGCACGTGGCCTAATTTCAGTTGTAGTCCAAAGGATGATATTCTCTAGAAACACTGAATTTGCTTGTTATAAAAAGCTGCTAAAGCACCAGAGCTTCATCTCAACTTTGAATTAACGTGTCAGAACTCTTTAGTAAGGTTTATTTAAATTAAAACTATGTTCTGATTTGGCACACCACTACCTTTTAAAATGTGTTGCCTGTTGATAACAAACCTGCATTTTTAAGTCTGCTTTAATCCAAAATCCCAGTCTCTACTAAATGATCATGCATGTTATTTATACATAAGCAACCTCACAGTCCCCAGCAAAGCAGAGCCATGGGAGGAGTAAAACGCAGCGGCTGCTCAGCAGAGCACAGCACCACTACAGGTTAGGAGAGGAAGGGAGGAGGAATTTTAAGTTTATTTACTTTGCCTTATAATTAATTAGGGAGGAGGAGGAAAGCTTATCAGACGCATTCAGTTTTTGCAGAAATTTACATAGATTATTTTATTAGCATCACATGGTACACAGGGAAAAAGACAACAAACCAAGTAGTGTTCCTTATTCCCAAAGGTCAAGGAAACAGCTAAACATACACAACATCCTAAAGGTAGCTAAATAATCAAAGGGTGTCATAAAAATTGTACTAGCAGTCATTTCTCTCTCTTCTGTACTTCAGAGGAAACACTTGAAGCACCTCTGTCACTTCATAGTTTCCGTTCAATGGGATGAAGAACAGCTCTCAGGTACAGGGATCTCTGGTCACAACCATGCCTTATAAATGGGGATTTTACACAACAGAAATCAAGCCAGCAAATGCAATGCAGGACACCTTGGTGTCATGTGCTTTAGCAAGCAACACATACCACAAATCTTGCTTTCTGAATGTCTCTAAGGAATGACTTCATGAATACAATATCAATTTCAGTTTTCAGTCAGAACTGTTATCTGCATTTCTCACACAAAAGCAGTCAGTTTCCCAGTTGAAAGGGATTTCTAATGCAGTGTTTTGAAGAAGGAAATAGGGATTTTTTTAAAGTACACAGTACTAAAAAAGTGTAATTTTTCTTCTTTACCCTTCCTGGTCATATCAGAGAAAGTAATTCTATTTTATACTACACTGATTTTTATGCCATCTTATGGCTATGTCGTATCAAGCAACACTACTGTAATAATCACTTGTGATTTATTTTTCAATCTTCCCCTAAGGAAAAAAAAACAACCAACTCTCCAACCAAAAAAAAAAAAACAAACAACCAAAAACAACCCCCACCAAGTAAAAAAACATACAAAAGCCCCAAAAGAAACAAAATATACTAAAATAGCATGAGCATAAGATTGTGTTTTCTCTTGGTAAAATTTTGATTTCACTCAAGAAATGAGCCTAAAAAACCTGGCAAATAAGAAGCTGACAGCAGAAGGGAGACCTTTGATTTTAATGCCACGGCTCACTGATTAGCAGTGCATAATCGATGACAGAATAGATGCCACGGTGGGATGCTCTTTGTCATGCTATGCCACCTCTAATGAAAGGACTGCTTCTTTCAGTAACACTATATTATTGACTTGGACTACAGTTTAAGAAAGATCAAACCAGCTCAATTAGGATGCTCATTTGTATTCAGGCTGCACCATCCAGGGTTCAGTTACGAGCACTTTGTTCCTGAGGATAACAAAATGTTTGTGCATAATGTATCTTTTCATCCTTTAAATTGTAAAGGTCATTGGATGGGAAGGTACTGCTTTTCTGACTGCTATTCTTCTAGAGCTGTTTCGTTTTAATCCCCATGCATCTATCATAAGCTATTGACATAGGAAAGCAAGGTAAGAGGAGCTGTCATTTTTAAATCCCCTCTCCCACTGCTTGAATCCAAAGTCATAGTAACAGGCACATCATTTCCTACTGGAAATAAATATGGACTCATTCACAAACTTGATAGAAATTTTCTACCCATAAAGTAATTACCACTGGGAAAAGTGAATTAATAGGTGTTTAAATTCACCAGGAGTAATCTTCTTTGGCTCTGTTTTGCCTGATCTTAAAGGTCAATGAACATCTATTCTGATTAGAAACATATTCCTTCACATCCACATAGTATTTGGTAAGATCAAATTAAAATCCCCAATAATAAAAAACAAAAATATTAGTTACATTTTTCCAGAAGACTACTTATTTACTCTTCTGTTGAGGTGTGCAAATATTTGTCAGGAAAGCATTGTTTCCTAGACTGAGCTAAAATTATGCTCTAAAGAGTATTTTGAAATGTTTAACCAAGTTATCTTTGTATGAAAACTACTGTTCTACACACTGTAAAACAAGCTGTTATGTATTTTGGGGAGGCAGACCTGACATAAGCACAGACTATTTACGCAAATGTGTGGGTTAAGGGTATCTTTTACTCACCATCAAGGGACCAAGAGCATGAGTTCAATGGCCTTGCTGTCTGTTTCAGAGCCAGGACCCAAACTTCAGTGACATATATTAAACGTTCCCATCAGGACAAGACGCAAAGCCTCTTACTGGCACTTCTTGTGAACTGAACTCACGTTCCCTCTGCTTTCCCAGGCTGGGACTGCTCATGTAATTCCAGTTCCATGACTAGTCTCATCCCTGTTATTGTGCAATGGATACATGGAAAAAGGTGTTCCAACCTACAATCTCCTACCTAACAAAGGCTTTCTAGCCCAGGTAGCCCTGGAAGCAGCTCAGAGTGGGCCAAGTGGAGATTGCTGCTGGAATCTTTCTGGCCTCAGCAGAACAATTTTAGTCAGCCATCAGCTCATGTGGTTAGTCATAGCATCAAAGCCACAGGGAAGTAGAGTATCCAACAAAATGCTTTCCAGGTAGCATTCTACATGCATACGAGCGGGATATTTCCAGAGTGAATAAAAAACAAAAGGAAAACTTTCCTTCCTATATGCATTTTTTTTTGGTATTTGATATTGAAGCATCTTCTTGAAGCAAAAAGTTTCTAGAGATATCATCCAGGTGTTTATAGAGATATTATCCTGCTGTCTTGTCTCCACCTAAAACATCCACAAAAAGGAATCTGTGTCTTTTTGTACAGGTGCCTCAACATCATAGTCCGTAGCACTCTACTTACTAAGAAGTCAGCCTGGAAGTCGAATCTTAAATAATTTCTTGCACATGAATCCCATATGGTTGGCTGTTACAGGGAAATTGGAAATAAGCAGAGTAAGCATTTATTTACTGGGACCACTACTTGAATGGACACATGCACAGGCTGATCTTTGGGAAAGAGGCATCCCCTTAAATAACTTAGTAAGCTGATTTCTGCTGACACTTGGAATTAAGGTCTATGGTTATTCTGAGTAATCATGTGAGAAAATCCCTGTTATGAAATAGTATCTGCATCTTGTAAATGTGTTATATAGCATAAAGCACGACAACATAATGAGACTAATTATGGAGCTCAGTAATTTCTGTAATAAAGCAAGAAAAAATGCCCATTCTTCTATTTTAAGTGAATTTGGGAAGTAGAATATTGTTCACAGCATCTATACCAAGGATGACACATTTTAGATAAGACAAGAATATTGGAAAGACGGAAGTGAAAGGAGCTAAAAATTCTAGAAATAGAACTTCATATTTCCTGGAACTGATTAATTCTTGTCTCTCTTTTGAGACCAGAGGTAGCTGGGGTCTGAAGACCATTTAAATAAATGAGACTTTCAATTTAAGATTCTCTCTATTCTCCTTGGGTGTTATTATCAGTAGAATATACTTTTATTTACAATATATTCATTTCACTATTTCATCTATCTTATTGTATTTATGCACCTATGTTTTAATATCATAAAATTGAAATCATGAGTAAGTGTAATACCTTACACAAAAATGTCATCTACCATTGCCATTGAGGGAAACATAGAATGGCCAGACTGCCACTTTTTGTACAATGAAATTGAATTTCACTGCAGCCGTTTATTCTTCCCTGTAGTTCTCAGGAGAGAAGTACATTTTCATATTATATTTATATAAAATACAGCACCTTTCCAGGATATTTATAAATTATATTAATATATCTTTCTAGCCATTTTCATGGCTTTTTTGTTCCTAATCCCCAGATATTTTATTATGCTCATACGTAACCTATTTTAATTGTTTTATTGCTTCTTATTAAATATTTAATTAGCTTATTGAAACTAATAAAATCTAAGGCCTAACAAGTGATTAGATATCCATGCTTAACGTTTCATTCAGCTTCTACATTCTTCTACCTCCAATAACTTGCATACTAGACAATTTGGAAAAAAAGCAGTTATTTCTGATGTTAGACCTAAACAAAGTTCTTCATACAGTTGCAAGTCATAGCTGTTATGAAAAGCATGCATCCTTTTTCTCACTTTATTTCATCTTTTTTCTGGTTTCAGTCAGTAGTTACTCCATAAGTTAAAATACTACACCATAACTTCACATCTCTTTCCTCAGACTACAGTATTAAGGGACTGTAGTAATTTTAACTTCACCCACTGGGAGCACAGACTGACCTGACTGTATGGTACAACACGAAGAATCTTTCCATAACCACTGCCTTTTTGATAATCCTACATCCTGTGATAAGACCACTGTGTTCCTACAAAACTTATTATTCATTTGGCTAAAAATATACTTTTTTTTCCCCCGAAAGTAAACTCATGATTTAGCATAATATCAGTAATTTTGCTTCATTTGCAAGTGTTGCCAACAGCAATTTTAAAATTGTCTGTTTTCTGCAGCAATCTGGAAGATGACCGTGAAGGCTTACTACCCTTTCTATGAAATACTATTGGAAGTATCTCTTCCCACCCTTATCTCCAGATTATTCAGTTAGTGCTCTCACATGGAAAGCATACTTTAAGACCATTAGTTATTTAGGTCTTAAAACACTAAGTAAATATTTTATTAATAACTTACATGGCTTTGTATGCTGTTGTTATATAAAGCGTAGGATTTTTATCTTTCTGGTTAGACTGCCACAAGCCCTTTGAGACAGATACACATTCTAAGAACTGGACGTGGTGCAGATGTTACTCTAGTAGGATGATAGTGCTGAACAAACAGCTTTGATTTTAGTTGAGGAAAAATACCTGTGTTATTATTTACTTTTTCCTGTGCACAGGAGGCATTAAAAAAAATGATACCAGTCTGCACGTGACACTCATACACGTGAGCACCCCCAACTCCTGAAGCAGTTGGTACAAACTGGGACATAGTAGTGACTGCTAAATGTATTTAGCAATAAATTTACTGAAGGACTGCAGTTAGCAGATTTTCTATGGCTTTCTTCTGGCTCTAACCACTTTTCCTTTTAGAACCTCACATAATTTATGACCTCTCTGCCCTGGCAATAAGGTCAACACAACCAACACCCTTTCCTAAGACGAATGACCATAATATGTGACCATGCTGATCATATGTCAACCATTTATGTCTTCCCCTTACCACCACTGTTGCTGTCACCAGGATGTGATGACCCCTGTTACAGAACAGACAAACCCTGTCAGCACTGCAATAAGACTCTTTTCCCACCAAACACTCTTGCCAGGATCTGGTGACAGGAACAGGGAAGGGTAGAAACACAGGAGATACTGTCTGTAACATCAAACAGCTGCAAGTCCCAGGGACCTAGATTAGAATTGCTGCTGCACAGCACAATTTGTGATCTCCTTGTGGTCAGAGATGCCTCCTCCATCATATTTTTCCTACAAGGTAGACTCATGTATTTTTAGGCAAACTCTGAGTTTGGATTAACATATCATGCAATGATTATTAAGAAATTGACCCAGTCCACAAAGTGTCCAGGTGACTAAAAGTCTAGGTAACTGAAGACACTAGAAGAAAGCTCCATTAACTACTAGAAATTCTCTTTAATTGAAAGCTATAATTACTAAAAATGTGTAACAATAAGCTACTGCACTAACTGTGAGGAATTGTAGATAACTATAAGCCATGCCAATTGTTAAGATTTTATTTAATAAAGTTTTAATTGGAGCTATAACCCTGTGACCAGGTGAAGATAAAAAGGAAATATCTATCTCAAAAAAAAGCCAACACACTGCTTTCAAAGAAAAGAAGAAAAAAAAAAAAGGAGGACAGGAATGATGGTGATCTAGTAATTTCACCCTCAATCAGTAGAAAAATAGTGGCAACTAGTCAAATAATTTTCAGGTTCCCAACGAGCAAGGTGACACCAGATAAACAGTATTTGTCAAGAACAAATCCCAGAAAAATAATGTTTTTCTATGAATGTATGACAGTATATCTTTTGTCTTCCTTTCTAGAAGTAGTAGCAAGAAGCTTTAGATCAAGACCTCAGTACAGCTTTGACAAATCATATAATATTCTCATAGGTATCCTGGGAAAACAGCAGCAGAAAAAAAGCAAAAGGGTTAGAAGTGTACAGGCACCTCTGTATGGGTAGTTAGTATGGACATATATTCTAAATGAAATTCAAGGGTCTTCCTTTACTTAAGGGATATGCCACATCATCACCAATAAGGATAATAAACAGAAAAATATTTCTATTAAATAGAGAGGTGTTATAAAGCCAGCTTTAGCAAATTAGTTGGAGGGAAAGACTATCGTTATCTAACTGAAGAAATTATCTAAGAAACAAGACAGATATAGAGTTATATACATATGTACAGGCAGGATTAATTGGCAGCACAAACATAAGCTGGGGAAGAAAAGGTTAATGCCAGTAAGCCAGAAAGCAAAAGTATCACAGGTGACGTAGAAATTAAAATTTTATCTTATCAGGTATGAAACCAAATCCGACTGGAATGCATGAACAGGAGGATTAAAACCATTTCCCTGACCCTCAGAACTGGCAAAGTCTGAACAATACTGCTGTATCTCACTGAGGGCATAATGCCTCAAGGGAGAGGTGAAACATGAGAATGACAGTTCAGGACAGAACACTGAGTACAAAGGAGATATAGAAACTATGGTCTTTGTGGGGTGACTGAGCAAAAGAGGCCCGCTTAGCTCTGAAAAGGAGTGAAAGTCAGTTACATCTTCCTGAAATTTTAAGGGACTGATGGAAGAGTTATTTCATGTCCATGGTACCTACTGTCAGTAGTTACTTGCTTCAACTGGAGAATGAGAACTGAGAAAAAAAGTTTGAATATAAGCAGCGATCTATTCCACCGAGGCAGACAGTCTGGGAAGCTCTGAAGAATCCACCACACAATATAGTCTTACTTAAACCAATTCAAAATTCATAAATGATAAATTAAATGGATGAAGAAATGATGGAATGTAGAACACTTCCTTATTTTAGCACACATAGGGGAACAGGATACAATCTGCAAAAAACATGGCCAACACTGACATAAGCACCTTGATCCTCATGGCATAATGGAGTAACTTGCTGGCTTCAGTCACATTTCAAGGGGTGTCTTGTCACACTTACCACTAATTTTGTCTCCTGCTGACAGTTTCTGCAGAAACATGAAGGTCTGAGCTAGCTGGTTTCTTTGCCTTACTATGCTGGAGATCAGGGACATGCCATTGTGAAGGAATTCACACTGGCAAATTTAGAGCAGCAACCCTGTTCCTGTCTAGTTCACTAACATTTTAAAAGGAAAGTGGGTTTCAGAATATTTTAGTCCTTAAGGCCTAATCCCCAATAAGTTTTATAGGACGGTGTGTGTAATAAACCAGTCAGGCAGAAGCTGAGCAGAACTGTTCTTGAACTCACTTCCGATACTCAAAATTAGCTAATAAGAACTGAACATTAAAACAATTAGAATAGGAGGACTAAATGCACAAAAGTAAGCTAACAAAATGACTGCTCTCCCACAGCCTCACCTCCCAAATTCCCCTTTAAAAACCTGTGTCCACAGGTGGATGTAATTTATGACTATATAAAGCAGCTTTTTCTATGTTCAGCATTCACAAGATGCAGTGAAAAAATACAGCTCAGTTCTTTGCTTTTATGTTAAATTGTTGGGGGCAAAAAAAACAAGAATAGCGTTATATCTATTCTTTGTATCAGCAACTGTAATCCAAACTGAAGCAAAGTACCAAAAGAATGCCACTGCTGAAAAACAACACAATAAAAGAAAAACAAAAAAGCCCCAACAAATCAGACACTTCTTCATAAACTCTGTATCACAGATAAAACTCACCTGAAAGATGAGTCTTGTTTTGTATCTATAAAATGATAATTTCTGAAGGAAAAAAAAATAAAAATAAAATACTAGAAAGCAAGGCATTCCTGTCTGCAACTTTGACAACAGGCTGTCTCTGAGAGATTAATGAATAAGCTTTCCGTCTGCCGCATGAGAGCGTGATTCTTATTTGAGTATTATTAATAATACGGGGAAAAGTAAATGAAGAAAAAAAGATTCCCTTCTTATCAAGGGGTAAGACAAAGAAACACATCTGAATAGGAAATGAAATAAGCACAACTCTTCCACAGTATAGACACTGCTACAGGAAGCCTTCAAAGCAAGAAGTTCAGGAGGAGGAGAACAAAAGGAAAAGAGATTCCAATGCAGAAAGCTCTACTCACTTTTATTCAGATTGTAAGGTCCCTGTGGGAACAAATGTTAGCAGATAATTAACTATCAAACAATAAATTAAGCACAAAAAGGAGGAATTTTTATACGGACATTTATTCCCAGCAAAATAGGAACGATTAGGCATTTGAACAATAACTAAATGCTTTAGTTTCTCTTCCTGTGGTATCAAAATCTCCCCTGGATTCCATTTCAGTGTGACAAGAGTCAGGCAGATGTGTAAAAAGACTAAATTATTTTCATCTAGAGCTTTGCACACAGCATCAGAAATTATACAAGTTGCTAAATTTCAAGACGTTTTTAAGTGTATTTTACAATCAGATATACATTGAGAAGAAAAAGGGCAAAAGTCTTGAAATAATTTTTACTCCAAAGATTTTGCCAAAAATCAGCCCTGAAGATGGATAGCAGTTGTAGTTCAGGAAACAACAATGAGAGCTTTCATTACACAACTACAGTTCTGTTAAAATAATCAAAGCATCGCAAGACTACGAATTTTTAAGGATATCCACAGTGACAAAGTAGACACATCTATACACATGTACACACGTGCTAAGTATGACAAGGATCTACAAAGTCCTGATGGTTTTTGACACAAAGATGGGTATTAGAAAAACTAAGTCAAAGAAAAATGGGGCAGGGGAAATGGGTAAGATAGCTTTTCCTATGAACTCCTATATTCATCCTGGTTTGTTGGTAATTTTTTTAGAAAATTCAGGCAAGACATCTCTTTGCCTCTAAGTTTAAATATCCAAAACCACTTTCTGAAGAAAAATTGCTGTAAACTCCTCGAAGTAACGAGGTGGGGGGGGCACTCGTGCTACAGCTCTTCTAATTGGGTCCATAGAGCAAGGAACATAAGAAAAAAAAGGGCAGAGAGAACAAGAAATACATTTTGAAGCTGAAACTCAACTCTGAGAAGCAGCAAGATGGTTGACTATTCCTACACATACTCCAGTTTTCCTGCCTATGGTTGCATAGGGCCAAGAAACCAATCCCAAATGAGTCTTAGATACAAGTCCAGCAGCACTGCCAAACTAATTGGTCTCATTTCCTTCATCTGAGTAAAGAAAAGGCAGAGAAAGCTTCCTGTAATGGACTGATATTTAAAGCATTTCTTAATGCACAGTGGGTTTATTTTTCTTTCAACTGTTTGTGTATATTAAAAATAAACACTCTATGGAATAGCAAGGAAACAGCTAAAGATTCTCTAAATAGCAAAATAAAACAGCAGCTTATTCCTATTCCTTAAACTCTTGATCCTGCCTTTCAATTTCTCACTCTGTACCCTATTAGAATACATCTTACATAAAATGAAAATTTGTTTTCAAGTCTCTCAGTAAATTTTAGAGAAAACATTCTTGGAAGGAAAACAAGCAGTGGATGTTGGGGGAAAGGAAAGAAGTCATCTTTAATGCGCGCTAGTTTGAGGGAATTGCCACTGCATTGTGAAGCGCGGTATTCAATTCATAGAATCAAGGAATCTCAAACCAGGCAGAGGTGGAAAGGACGCATCAGGATCATCAAGTCCAACTCCTGGATCTTACTGATCTACTTTTTACAAGAAATAACTGAGACGAAACCACCATTTCCCCCCTTCTATTGTAAAGGCATCACAACTGTATCAATGTGTGTGACATCACATTTAAATTGGCTACAATGCCAGGTTAAAACTGCTTTCTCTATACACGTCTATTATTATTTCCCTAAAATTAATTCCCATGGTAGAATGATGGCATCACAATACTAAAGCGTAGCACAACACTACCCTAGGTCCCAGTGCAAGTCCTCAAAATTCACATTGAGTGAGACTGTTCTGCCAAGTTCATGTTCCTTAGCCATGGTTAGTGTTTACATTGAAGGGGTTTAGATAACAGTAACACAGAAAGATATTAGTGCCATGCTGCATGCATATTAACCAAGAAAGTAACTCCGCCCTGGTACCACGTGGGTACTAAACTTGCTTTTACTGCCATGACTGCTGCTCAGTATTTAATATTCTATACATGTGTTACTATTGTTGGCACCATGTGAATCACTAAATGAAAGTGAAGATTTCTGCCAAATTTATCCTGTTAAACACTGGGGTGGCAGCCCACCCTGCAGCCTACACATCCTGGGTATCCTGACACATAAAAGGGCATCTCAAGTCTGATGAATCACATCACTTTAATAACTAAGTAAATGAAATGTCAGACAGGTAAGGCTGTTGATTGAAATTTAGTGCAAATGGTAGACTACTAATTAATAAATACAGGTGCCTGTGAAGAGGCAGCACTGCCTTTCCATGTACATTTATTCTTTTTGTTCCCATTTACTTTAGTTTTATGCTATGTTTGATGCAATCTTAATTTTCTTCCACTTGCCACTAGGCCAGGGAAGCCTGCCTTACTGCACTAGGGAATGCCAGGCCTTAATCAACCTCCGCAGTCCTTGGGGCCTTCAACCCTTTTCAGTGTCTGGAACTAGTATTTGAACTTGTTAATAGTGTTAATAATTAAAAATAAATAATACCATCATCCAGTTCAAGTCTTCATTCTACTTTTAGAGAAGGTTTCCTCATAGATAAATGTGTGCCCACAGGGAATAGAAAAAAGGGAAAAATCAAACCAAGCTCCACAATATATTGTGAAGGGTACAGAAAAAAAAATTTAAAAAATGTACACTAAAATGTACATTGTAAAAAATGTACTCTAAAACACAGAAGCTGCTTTAAAATACACTATTAAAAAAACCCCCAAACCTCAAAATAATAATAATTTTAGGTTTCATTTAACTCTAAAGGCATACAGATAGATTGCCAATAAAATAGCATCTATTACAATATTTAAAGTTTTGTTTCCAAGATTTTTTTCATACATTCCCAATTCACCTATCCATTAAACAGGACCTTTCTGTTAAGCACTGTTGTCTTATCTGGTGTTGCTGGCAGGTAAGTAGAGTTATACCAGTGTTTACAAAAAGAAACTGTAGAGATATTTTTTTTCAAAGGTCTGAAAAAGAATATGGGACACCACGTGAACAGTGACACGGCAAGAAAGCAGCAAGCTTTTGCCTCCTGTAAATACAAGTAGAACCTGTATCACTGAATTACATAACATCACACTTTTCTTAGTACTGCTGGCACTGCATTGAAGTCATCACTGGTCATAAATGTTAAAAGATGAAGCTTCTTAAGAACTGAAGATGTAGTTCACATCTTTCTTCCCCCCACCACTTAAGAATTAAGTTTCTTTCTGGGACAAAATAAGTGAGACTCAAAGCAAATCAAGAGCAATGCTGACCTGACAGACCACAGGCATCAAGCAGCCACCCCGGAACTTCGCTACTCTGGAGGGAAATGGATTTGCAAATACTCAATGCTCATGAGGAAGAGAGAAAGAAATCCATCCTCTTGAACAGTTCTCACATGTACCTGCTGTCACATCAGTACCGTGATATTGGCATTTGGGGTTGTATCTTTGAAAGAAAAATTTTTAGGAAAAATTGAGCGACTTAAACCAAATACCACTAACTACTAAATACTTACCACTTTGCAGTTTATATGTTGTTAGAAACAACTAAGCCTTTTTAAAATCTCTTTTTTAATTAGGTATCTATGGATATTTTTCTCTCGACAGATGTTGTGAGCCTCTGTTCTTCTGCAAATACATCACTATAGGGGATAAGATACAGATAGGTATCGGGTATGAGAGCCACAAGTTTATTCTTCTCTCAGAAACCCATCAGGTTTCTGAGAGGTAAGCAAGTGCCATAAATCAAAGCTACTGATGCACAGATAATCCAAATAGCCTCTTTGTATCACCAGATGTCAGCATGGGCCACTGGGCAACTGCTGTACCTGCATTCATACATCTCTTTAATTTAATAAGGCTTTATTTAACCTGATAGATTGAGATATTTTTCTAAGTGTTAATTTAAAAATTATTCTTCCCTCCTTAGCAGGTTTTTCAAGTTATTTAGATCAATGTTATAAACATTTTCCTTTCTCACTGTAAAAGGAATTAACCTAAAAAATTCTCTATAATGGACAGCAACATGTAATTCCAGTAACACTTGAGGGTTTTTTTTAACCCCAGAGAAAGTGGTTTTGATCAATACAATCTTTTCAAAGAAGTTTTTGAAGTAGTCTTCCCAAGTTCTTTTTTAAAATAAATAATTGAACTGCATTGTTGGGGCATCAACAGCTATATGGAAAAAGCAGTGACTTGAGTGAGTGAACATATTGCAGCTCTATGTTTGCAAGGAAACAGCTCAAAAAAGGACTTCTCATCCAGTATGTCAGCTGCATCTTCTTTTCAAATCCAGTCCGAGCTCAGATACCCTCAGAAACCTTGATGCAAGACAAGAGAGTATTTACATCAAGAAAAAAGAAAGTATATAATATTGGTATATTATTGATAAAATATCTCCGTTCCCATGCCCAGATTTAATTAAAAAAACAACAACAAAAAAAGCAAAACAACAAACAAACAAGTTTTCTGAGCAATTCCTGTGAGAAAACGTATTTCATAAGAAGAAACATAGGCAAATGACCTTCAGTATGGTCATGACTACCTGCCAAAGAAATAATGATAATAAAAAAGCACATCAGTAGTTTCATTGCAGTCTTACAGGCACTTCACAGACAGCTCCAACTAACAGTTATGGGCAGTATCTGTGCTCTCTTACACAAGCAACACTTCATAACTTAATTTTCGCCAACTTTTCATCAGCTTTGGGTTATTTGCACATGTTAGAATTTAGGCTTTTTCAAGGTTATAATGCCAGTGACATATTTCTAGGTTAATTCTTACTTATGGAGCTTAACTCAAAGTGCACTTTTTTAGGAGTATAGATGGCAAAGACTAGATCTGACATCTAACATTTAAGTAGCTAGCAACTAAGAGAATCATGCTTATCTGCAATGATTTTCATTAAGATATCATGGTCTTCCACAAGAATGGGTTATTTTTTTTTAGCTAGTAACTAAGCCGTTCACATAGGAGTAAAACAGTGCAAACAAATTTATCACCTTTGCTTCTTTCCCTTTGTCCTTTCAGTCAATTGATTCTGCGTATCTGCAACACATTTAAATTTTGAGGGAAAGATATGGAAGTTGTAAAATATAAAGCCATTAAAAGAAAGGGAGCAGGGACATATAATAACACTAGCAAACCAAAGAGTTTGCTTATGCAGTGAGCAGATTCCCCTGAAGTTGTGGCCTGGCTCCATGCCACTCTGTCCTGGGAAAGACAAAAGGAGCTGACCTGAGCGAAAATGCTTCTTTCTGGAGACCAGCACAAAAATCTCTTAAGTACCTGCCAGCGCTAAAACGGCAGTCACCAGCTGGGTGTTACCATGTACAAACACACGGTGTTTGAGCTCACAGGCTGCATCAAGAAGCTTAGTTTCACAGTTGACAGATTGCCTGCCTGAGAAATTAAGACACTCAGCTTCATTGTGGCTGACAGATTTCTTAGGCTCCAAAGGACATTTAAAAGTTATACAGGTATGTATATTGTTCACAGGGAGCTCTGTATAGCAGTCTTAGATGTGCACCACTGGCCCATTATTCACAAAGCCAAAAATGCAGAGCAATAATGTGCAGAGCAAAGTGACTTAAAGGGATCGAGGTCTATGATCTGACAAGTACATCAGATCATAGAATATAATTTCATTCTTGTAATTGCATGAGAGGGGCAGAGTTTGCCTCTCACATGCATGATGTGTGACCAGTAAAGCTAATAGTGATCCAGTTACAGAGACAAATTATTACCATCTGACTGAAAGCTCAGTTAATAGCACTAATATTACACAGCATCTCAAAATGAAATTATGAAATTATGAATAGAGATCTTAATAGAACTGTTACAAAATGCTGGTACGTGTGAAAGAAAACAGCATTTTATAAAAGTTACCCTACCTAATATTTTAGCTGCTGAATAGCTTGAATTACCCAGTATAAAAATAACTTATAATACAGTTAAAATACTTTCAAATGTTTACTTCTTCCACTGGTGTAAGCTCACCCTACCAGTGCCCATCTGTGTCCCGTGACTTACAGCACCAATTTTGTCTCAAGAAGGACTGGCAAAGGCAGGGGCATAAGTTGTCATTACACTGGGATCCTTGCCCAGAGCTGGATCTCAGTGGTGGGGCTTTCTCCCTTCTCAGTTTCAGTTCATCTTAGGAAGAAATGTACATTATCCATTTTTATTTTTTATTTCTTTAAAAGTACATTTTCCACCACAGTCTAGTTGCTTGTCCTTGCTTCCCAGGTAGATGTTGAGAGTTGTCCAGCCTCCCCTGTCAAGCCCCATTAACACAAAGGTCTTTCATTTTTCATGCTGTGACTACCAGGAGTCTTCAGGCCTTTACTCTCTTTGGGATTCACAACTTTTATAGGTCATCTAATTTGGAAAAAGGAGCTGGATGTTTTTGAGAGCTTCAACAAAGACTATGCTGTTGATTTATCTATTATACCAACCAAGCTGCATGTGGTTCCCACAGCTTAAGGCAAGGACCTGGCCCAAACCTTCCAGATGAAAATGGATAGTTATGTTCTCCAAAAAAATTTGTCTTTGGCAAAGGATTCTGTCAGTTTTAATTAAAAGCAATAATTGCACTAGAACACTGCAGGGACTACCTGAGGCCCTAAGGGGATGTAAGCCTCAAGTCTGTGCCAGATTCAGAAGATGTTACCTAGAGTTGTTCAATGACTCTTCAGGTTCTTGACTATGGATTAAAGAGTGAGCCATTTCCTCAGTACGTGCTAAGAACAAGCATCTTCCGATACTCAGGTGTCTAAAGCCTTTTATATCTCCAACAACAGCAGTGTCATGTGACCTGGCTGGATCACAGCACAAGGCAACGATCTTGGTGGGTTGTAGCTTTTTTGTGTTCTCCTGCTGCTGTGAAGAATTTTCCTCACCAATGGTAACAAAACCCAAACAAACCTTACTAGCAAGTCCGTCCTGTTTCCTTCATGGATCAGGTTTCTTGAAACATATATTCAATCTAATTAGGCTCTATTTTACCAAAGAGTCAAAATTGGAGAAGGCTACATGTTCCCTTGTTATCTTTATTTCAACAAATCAGAAAACAAAACAAAACCAACAAAGAGTAAATCTTTTAGGTAATTTTATTCACATGAGTTGTGGTCTTCATGGGAAGATGAAACATGCAGAACAGCTTCAACATGAAGTACTGACACTACTAATCCAAGCTTTGCCACCTAAACCTCCCAGAGACTTGAACTGACCATGTCTTGTCTCCTTATTCCCATTTTCAGTTTGGGTTACTTAATTTAATTTCATCTTTCTTAGAGGTGAATTAGGTCTTTCAATAAGCAAATCATAAATCAAGGATTGAAAGATATGAATTACAAAAACTGTGCTGGCCCCATTCCAAAGTCCCTCATGACTCTCTCTCCTCCCAATACCCTGGCACCAAATAAAACCTTTCCTTATGACTGTGCATTCCCATCCGTCTTTCCATCCAAGAACTTGTACTGCTCCATTTTGGTAAGTCACTCTGTGGTGTTTCAGGTCTTGATCAGCACCAACTTTCTCCTCACCCCCCTCCATTTTTTTTTTTTTTTTTAAACTGCAGGCTGCAGTTTAAACAGAGAGCCCCTCAAGAGACACTCTCAACATTAATGCAACTATCTTGCTCCACTTTCTGCATTGAAGTCAATCTGGCATCATTTTACCTATCCCTGACTCTTCTCTGATTATATTGTGCTACTTAACATAAAAAATTTGGTTGAAGAGAGACACTGCTTTTCACAAATGACATGAAAATTATTTTCCAATAGCCTTAATCCCAGTAATCCCACCTCTTCATACCCTTGGACATTCTGAATGATGAGGAGATATAACATTCCTCTTTTTCGCATTTGCTTTATTTAAAGATAGGATTACATTATCCACACTTGCTCATCTTTACAATTTACAGCTTTTTTTTGCAGACCTCCATTTTCCATGTGTCTTGGGGTGATTTCATGATAATACTGTATTCCTCCATCATCTGCTTTATGCCCAGAAATGGGTCCCACAGCTTTAAGATGGGTCTGAGGAAAGGGCGGGGAAGCTGGGTGAATTCTTCAGAGCGGTTTTGTTCAAGGACTCACACACACTCCCCTGCGTGCTCACCACTGCAGAGCTGAGGGAGTTCATTCCTGCTTTTAGTAAGCCTGTCAGCTGAGGCAAAATGTTTTCCCAGGACTGCATACCAAAATCCTCCGGTAACAACTTCTTCTTTTTGGAACTGTTCGGCTTAGCTGTGACCCAAGAACCAGGTCATCGGACACCACGGACTGGCGGGGATGCTGCATCCCAGCCCGGACCTCTGGAGAAGGCCGAGCCAGAGGTGAACCCACCAGCTTTCTCTGCAGCAAGGAGGTTTTATATCTTAACAGTTATTCATTTTTCACCTGTGCCCTGAAGGCACTCTGCTTGTTAAATAAATAGTTTTTTTAACTTTCCTCCAAGAAATTCCTTTTGTATTGGTGGGGGAGCAAGTGCTGAAACCTGTCTTCTTTCAGAGGAGATGTTCATTCCAGAGCGTTTTCCTCCTAAACTTGTCTCAAACCTAGACACCATGCCAGATCTGCCATCAAAACACGAGAACATTCTTAGGGCACACACCTGAAGATCTGTCATAAGACTTTTCAAAATCATTAAAGAAAATATGTCTTTCCTCTGTGTTAAAAATATCATTCTGATTACTAAAAATAAAAGTCTTTCAAAGTTCTCTAAGGAAAGCAGGTATATGCTTTCTTTAGTGTATCCCTTGGGGCAGCATCAGTTTTACAAACTCAAGTATCCAACATTGTCAATTTCCAGCTCATTTTCTGAAGGGAAATTGTTTGTAGTTAGTATAGTATTTGTTTTAAGGAAAATAAGGTTTTGTCTGTTTTTTTTTTTTTTTTTTTAAATGGGGAACTAACCTTACTCCCACCACTTCAATTTAAAAGATGAAGCAAAATTATTAGAATAAGTGAACACTTCTTTTAACCTGGTATATTCTCCCCAAAATGAAAACAAGTTACCAGTGCCCCTACCACTAAGTAACGTCAACTCTCATTCCATGCAGAGCATTGTCTTTTTTTTTTGTCCCACACAAAATGATCTATCACCAAAAAAAGTTAGACATTGTCTTTTTCTAACCTTCTACAGGAGTACCATATAGGACTTTATAACTAAGAAGAATTAATATTAAAAGGCATTAAAATTATAAAAGGAGTGTTGCAATATTCTTCCAGTGGGCACAGCTGCAAATATCCATTACAAGGGTCCTCTAATTATTTAATTTACAATGATTATAAATTAATTCATCACCAATAATGTTTATAATTTAAGAGACATTGCAGACACAATAATCATTATTATCATATCTGTAAGTAAGAATAGTCTGACTGAGATAAATTCCTTCTCCCAGGCTATATTTAAAGCCTGCATTATGGATTCAATAATGTTTAGTTAAATCTGCTAGCCAGAACTGTGCTATTTTTAATATTTCCCTGGGTAACAAATGAGGAAGTGCTTTGACATAAAAGGCTAAGCAAGCAAACAAAAAAGCTACTGAGAAATCAGAGTGGAAACCTACGGAAAAAAAATACTCAAGAAGAATAAAATGTGCATTACTGTCAGATTAATTCATCCCACTAAACAGCAAGAGCTTTCAGAATGCTAGCACTGCTCTCCAGCAGCAGTCTTCACCAACACTGCTGGTATAAACTTGTCTGAAAGCATTCATGTTTCACCTTGTGTTCTGTCCTGCTGTTTTTTAGTGTCTAGAGAGGAGGAGTAATAAGAGTATTCAGGCATACAAATTCCTGTTGTCTTGCAAAACTGTAATTTTATGGTTATGAGAAGAAACATTTTAATTAGGCCTTAGCAAGAGAAAGGAGCTGGCTCCCAACGATGCCTGCCAGCACTCAGCTGTGCTGGCCAAGCCCATGAAGCCTCCCAGGTTAACATGAAATCTGAGCATCAGGCAGTTTTTTTGCCAAGTGTCTCCTGACTTTTGGAGCGTCTCAAGTACACAAAATGGTTCTGAAATGCCACATCCTTAATGGATTGGCTTAATCCTTACAGAAGTTCAGCTGCAGCAGGCAGGTTTGGAGTTGCATATCTGCTCCTGAACTGAGAAAGGGTTTCCCAGTTCTCAAGGGATCAGGTTAGTTTTAATGGCAAACATTCATATTTAATAAATAAAGGTTTATTTCATCCCACCCACAGAGAAATAACATATGGCAAATAGCACCTCATGAGAGTCCCACCAAAGATATATTGCACATATTTTAACTGACAGGCAAGTGATACAGGAACCTTATGACAGTAGTCTACAAATGTAACCTTTAATGTTAATGGTTCCAGCTTATATTCACACATAGTTTCATTTCCAAGAATAATTAGGCAATTGATATCTCCATCTGGCTCAAAATGCTTGCTGACACTTTTTTAATCAAACACTCTCGTCAGTCTTCAAAGTGGTTATTTTAAAATTAAAAATATATCGCATTCAGCCATCAGTTTTGTCAACTGATGAGTGCTTTAGGTTCAAGATGACACTTTTGGCAACGAAAGGAGGCTATGGCTGCTGCTAACTTGCTGTCAGTCACCCTGCAAAAAGAAACTCAACTAAGCTGGGAGAAACTGAAGTTCAAGTCATTCCCCAGAAAGAACTATACTTTTTTCCAGTTTCTTTGGATAAGGAATTTGAAACCCAGAGATTACATACTGCAACCCTAACAGCCAGGCTATTAACAATGCCACTGTATGCCTAGCTCATGGCTTGGTTTTGTCAGAGACTTCTTGAAAGATCTTTGACTAGTCCCATCACAGAATAAAGAGAATAAGAAGAGTATATGATTATACTGAAAATCATGTGTAGCATAGTTTGGGTGCTAACTTAACCAGGTAATTCCTCTTTAGTTTGATCCAATACTGGTGCTGTACTTTACAACAGAAATCCAGGCATGAGCATAAAAACCATGTTTCCTTTGACACCAGACCTTCACAGATGCAAGTCAGAGGAAGACAGATCTTTTGCCCCTTGCAGAGACCTTCCTCCTCAGCAAGCCACCATCTATGGGAGTATATGGTCTCCTCCAATTTGAGGAAAAGACTCAGTTATAACCTAAGCTTATCACTTCTTCCCTCTGCTCAGAAACTTCTTTCCTCTAAATTAGAAGATTGACTTACTAGACAACACACACCATCACCTCTACAACTCCAGGCATCACCTCGATTTTAGTGACATTATTCAGAATATTTCCAACAACTCCTTTGGGACCTGGCCAAAACTGTACTTCCATCCCTCGCACAAAGCAGGTGTCTCAGATGCAGAATGAAAAAATATAGACCCATTTTAAAACACTATCATCCTTCCCTCCATAAGTGAAAACTTTCAATCAGTCCTGTAGATATTCAGCAAAGACACTTCTCAGCAAAGGTGTGTCTGAAAACTCATCAGCTACCAATGTCAGACTGTTCTCGCCATCCCTTTTTCACTGAAGAGGAACTTGCCATACTTTATTCTTTCTTTCTCTCCTTTTCATAAGTATGTATGTACCAATAAAAATTACAAACACAAAGAATATCAGAATTTGTACAGAAATATACTTCATAATTTACTATCTGCAGTAGCAAAGAATAAAAGAAGTATAGTAGGAGCATAAAGAAGCAATATTCATTTATGAGACAAAGTCAATGCAGAAGAAAGAAATGTTAACAGAAATACCCCCCATACCCTCTGCTTGAAAGGAAATGTTGTCTCTTTGTAGCCCTTACATACACTAAACCACAGCTCTGGTTGCATGAGAGATTGTTTGTTGCACGTGAAATGATCTTTATTACTTGGGATGCATGACAGAATAAAATAATGAAAACCCCATAATGTTACAGTGTGGCAGCGTTTTCTTTCAGCATGTCAGCTTAAAATTTCCTCCCTCTCAATATTTCCAATTACAACAGTTCCTTTTTGCTTTTACGTAACTAGAGGGAGAAAAATGTTAAAAATAACAGTAATATAGAGATGTTATTTTTGCAGAAATGCATGACACGCAAAGTTAAAGATGGAAAGTGGTGGCATAAAGGGTAGAATGAAAGGTACCGAGAGACAGTTGTGGCAGTACAACAAATAAGAACAGAAAATTATTTCTTTTGGTTATGAAAAAAATAAATGTAGTAGTTACTGTTCATCACACTTAAATCCTGAGTTAGAGGCTTCTTTAAAGTTATAATAAATATGTATGCAGAAGAGGTATTCTGTGATGCAAATAAATCGTTAATCCTAATGCCAATAACAGAATTTTAATCCCATTGAATAAAGCCTTTTTTGTTTCTCAGATGTGATTACAAATTCATAGTGAAGATTAATCTATTTAATTTCACAGTAGAGATTTCCCCAGATTTAGCTAAATTTATTCTGGAAAAAGAGAAAGCCAGATCCTACAGGATACACATTTGTTTCAGCGTCATTTTGGTAACCACAGGACTAACTTTAGGTTGCACTTTTAACACTTTTAAGAGATCCCATACAAAAATCAAATCCCCTTGCCCACACCCCCAAACAATTCAGTGTAAGACATAGCTAATTATATTACTTACTGGTCAGCCAAGACCACACACAAGATGCTTTTATCCAAAGATACTAAATACAGGAAAGATATGATTATATTTTTTAACATCATTTTAACTTCTAATGCTCCCATTGCAAATGAGCCTTCCATATCCCTATTCTTCCTCTTAAAAGCAAAGAATCTAAAGTTGGAATTTGTTCAGTAGTTAATCCAGTTAAAGTTTCATTTTGTAAGTGTCTAAGACTCCTTGCATTCTGAAGCCTTTTAATTAATATTGAGCAAGGGCTTTGTTTACCCTCCTGGATTACAGCCTCTATGATATCTCTGCACTGCCTTTGTCACTGGAAATGACAAGAAAGTTGATGCCCTTTTTGGCATTATGCCTTCCCTTTTCTCAGGAATTAAGGTCCTCTATAGTCAACTGGCATTAATTTTGAGAGGCATTACAAGTTAACACTAGGTGGGAATGTTTCATAGATAAGCAAGTTCATTACCATTCATCCCTGTGAAATTTGATTTGTTAAATGTTGTTCTCCCTTTTTTTGTGACATGGAGAGTGAAAGATGTTCTTCTTTCTCCCTCTAATCCCCTTATTTCTGTTCCTATTTAAAGCTGAGAGGGATTGAAAGGTGTCTAGTTTTAATTAGATGCACATTTACTGACTTTCTGGTTCTTGTGTTTGTAGCCTTGATAAACTGAAGTACTATCTACAGGTCATAAAAACAATCAATGCATTATAACATGACAATTTATATGAAATTTATTAGTTAATAAGTAGTGAAATAGTGCCAATAGTGTCTGCAAAACTTGTTAAAAACAAAAAGATTTAATTGCTGAAAATTGGGGTTTTTTTTCAAACCACAAGAAAAAGGCTTCTCTTTAATTATACTTTTCCTTTTGCAGAAGTTTCTGTACCCAATACAGATCACATTGAACGCACAGAAAAGCCTTCTTCCTAACTTGCAATACAAATTCTTGCATTCTTATGACAATGGTGTACATTTTTAAATGATTATAGGAAAGAAACTTTTACCAGGACAATAAGCAAAACTAACTGGTTGAATGATTAAAGTTTCATGTTTGTGAATGAGATATCTGCTGTGCTGCTTTTAAGATGCTCATATCAGTATGAAATACTATACAACTCTGTTTACGAGGGACCAATAGCGTGTCTACAAAGTAAAGATTGATAAAAGACAGGTACAGAGTCAGATGCAACAACCTGAAGGTCTCCTCAGCAACTGTCCAAGGCTCAGTGGCTTTTAGCGCTGGTTTCACCAGCCTGGAGAGAACAGTAATCAAGCTACAAAGACTACACCAAGAAAACTTTTATCACTCAACTAACTCATATTTGGCTAATAAAACCTGCAAATGATAACACAGTAAGGATGAGATGCTGACTTTGGCCCACAGAGCAGAACACAAGGAAGATAAGAGCATTATCTGCAATGACTTATAGTAAGGTGATATTAGTCATGGAGATACTAGACAAAGTAAAAATATACTCTGAATATGAACCACATTGAATATGTTTTATTACTATGCTAAAGTTTAATTAACTCTACTATGACAACCTTGAAAAACCATCTTAGATATGTTATAGAAAAAAAACCAGTCATCTCTGTAGAAAGACTTGAATCCTCCATGAATCCAATCCCTTCTGAAGTCTCAAACAAGCTGGTACCTGACATTCAAGAGGCTAGAACCTAAAATGGTCCACCAACATCTTCTCATAGCTGCAACTACTGTGATCATTTAATTCAAATGCCAGAGGTAGACACAAGAGTCAGTGATGAAGACGGTCACATCAAAACAGACAAGACCCCCACATTGGGGCACCATGCTCTCAGACCATACTCCAATTATATTGCCAGGCAGGGAAGAAATTAAGTACAGACCTCAGCAATATCCTGATTCTCCTAATACAGACATTCATTTCATGGACTTGATGGGAAATAGCATTTACACATTTGGAGGAACCAAATATGAGGGCTTACAATATTTTGGTTGAGAATTAGCGTACTGGTTGATTCAAAATAACACATCGGTCAGAGGCAGCAATTCCTTTGAATAAACAAGACACATCAAATCCTTGCAAAGTCACAAGACTACATCAAGAACTAATGAACATGATTAGTGTGAAACTATAGAAAACTGAATAAAAGCTAAAAAAATGTTGAAAAATTGAGTGTGGAAGACACAAAATAATTCTGCAATCTCAGATTTGATTAATCTCAACACGTGAGAGGAAAAGATTATATACTGCTACTACATACAATGAAAAATTGCAGAATAATAAAAGGCCACAATTGCAGTTTCTTATGGCTATCATCTTTCAGAGCAGCCACTTGACTTCATAAGAAAAATTCTATTAATTCCTAGCCCTCATATTCCAACCTGTTTTCTACAATCAGGTGATATCTCATGCATATTGCAGACACATACACACACAAACTGTTAGTAAAGTACTCCAAGTAAATCAGAAATGACCTTGCTGTCATTTTAAAAATAGTGGCAAATACAATGGCCATTTACATTCCTGGCCTTGACTATCAAGATTATCCTTGTAATTCATTCCTCCTCTGTCAGGAATAATCTCCTGATATCCTTTCTTAAAGGCAGGCTTTCTTATGCTAGTCCTTCTGTAAAGTCAAATTGATAGCTGTGCATTTAGACTTTAATTGTTTAGAATACTTCTAAACTCATGCATATGTTTTGTGTTAGCAGCAGATTTCTATTAATTAGTAGCACAAAGCCAACTTGTCTAGAGATGAAGGTTAAAGACAATCAGTACAAACAAGAAAACAAAAAGGAGGAAGAGTTAAGTCAGAACAGACACATTAATATTTATGAAAAAAACAATCTGCCAAAAGGTGATAATTTCCTTTGATTTAATTAAAGGGTGGGGAGGAAAACAGCAGTGCAATGGACATATGAGATTGTGAAGACTTGAAAAAGCTCTAGGAAGGGTTTCCTCATGAGTTCTTATTAAAGTCACAATGGTTTTGTTAGGAAAGGTTTACTATCAGGCAAATACAAAGCAGATTCACAACAGAAAGAAAAAGTATTGATCTATCACTAGATGAATGAGAAGTGTCATTTTCAGATAAGGAAATCACTGGAAGCAAATGTTCTAAGGTCTAAAGAAACTCAGAAGCACAATGAAGACATTCACATTTAATAAATAAATATTAAGTTTGGTGAAAACATAATTATTGCAAGAAACAGACCAACCTTTCAGGTGGTGAACTTAGGGTGACTTACATTCTGGGCAAGTTTTTTCAGAGGGTGAAGTCTATTGTACACAAATGACACATCATGCTTTCAAAATAATACCATAAATTGAAATTTAATATTAATCATAATTTAATGCTTGCCCGTAATAGAAGAACAAGAGGAGCAAATACATCTCATACCATAATGCTCTAATCAATTCGTGGACAGAATTGTCTTAAGCCTATGAAAAGACCTGTACTTGCAGACCAGAAAAGAAGATTCAGACTCCAATTTAAGATTTTGGTTTACTGGAATTGACACATACATGGCAAGAAAAACCTTTTAAAGACCCTACAGTATCCAAAGTAACACCAGCATGAGCCCTTCTTGTCTCTACTTGAAAATAGTAATGTGGTAAAATTAATGTAACATGGTAAAAGTGGAAATTAGTCATTTCTCCTTTTCCTTGGAGACTGGAAAAGCTCCACAAAAATCTATCAGAATAAATCTGCAAACATACTTCCCCCCCTCTGAAAAGTGGGGTAAGCACCTGTCCTCCTCTCCCTCTCTCTCTCTCCCCCTCCTTTTTTCATACTCTATTTCACTATTTTTTCCAGGACTGAAAATGTGTGTTGTATTCTGGGAAAGACAATGCTTAAATTTTTCTTAGTGAAAGAAAAATAGAAAATACTATAAGTCTTTTAAGAATGCCTTTTCTTGGCATTTTTACATTCAACTGTCAAAAAAGCTGGAGTAGACAATTAAACATTTCACTGCTTCTCCCAACATAGCTTCTGAACTTGAACTACCCATTCTGTGAAGGGAAATATTATCTGAAAGACTTCCAAACAAGCTAATATGAATTGAGACTTTGCTGAACCTGTAATCCAGTAAAAGACTGGGCACCAGCTGGGGAGCCATAGCCATTACCACCGGTCAAAGATTTATCCACTAAACTCAAGAAATTTTGGAAAGGGCTCAGACCTGGAGCTGGGATTTAATGGAAGAACCAGAAGAGAGAGTCCAGGTCCCTTGCCCATGCCTTTATTAATGCTTGAGCTCCATGGTGAATACAAAGGAGCAGAAGCTGATCTGACAGAAAAAAGCAAATGGGCTTTTGCCAGTATTTTGCCCTTTAACAAAAATGAAAAGAAGGTAAGTTTAATAGGGAAGTGACATTTTATTGAGCCTTTTTTTTCAGACTCAACAGGATGCATTCAGATATAGCATCTTTAGTTTTCTTTAAATACAATTAATCTATTGCAGTTTAATAAGGATATAAATTTATATTAATTATCTATTAATAGAACTCACAAATGAAGTTACTATACAATAATTTTCTGAATAAGCACCATAATGTGAAAAGATGTGAAATATCCAAAAGATTTATGCTTAAACAAAACTATTCCTAAACGTACTTTAGGGTATGGAAGTAAATTAAAAGCAACAATTGTTTCTAAGCATTTATTTGTTATCATGAAAGTTATTTTTAAAGTGCCTTGAACTGCATCTAGCAGGGAAGGGAAAAGGGGTTTATATTTGTGTGTTCAGGTGTATGTACAATTTGATTATATGTTAACCACACTGAGCAAAATTTTAGATATAATAAACTAAATTAATAAAAATAACACCCAAAAGTGTAAAATTATGCAAAATAAAATAAAATAAAAAATCAGCTGCAGAATATACCTCAATAGCAGAGGGTGCTTATACAAATCACTTTAAAACCTAGAGTAGACAGAAAGTAGGGACAATTTTGGTTTTTTCCTCTACTGCAGAGGGACTGTGGGGAAGAGGGGAAGGAGATGGGAAACAGATTTTTCCTAAAAATAGCAAGGGAAACACAAACTAAAAAAAAAACCAAAACAAACTAACCAACCCAAAAGATGTTACATGAAGGCCCAATGTGGAAAAAGAGGAAAAGTCACTGGAACAACTCAAGCAGAGCAGTTGACCCAAATTTAACCCATTTCATTCCAGTGAACTGTTAGGAAAAAAACCCCAAACAAATCTAACCAAAAAGCAAACAAAAAAGAAAAAAAACACGGGAAGAGTGAGGAAGTGAGGGCAAGTAGGAAAAAGCTTTTGTGATTGGTTATTCAAAGTCTGTTTGACAGAATAGCTTTACAGCAAAGCATTGAAACTTGCTTTTCTTAAAAGCTTTTCAGACCTGATTGCAGTTTGGAATATTTGCAAGGAAGAATTACTGAATTGCTGTTTTCACTTTCTGGTAGTCCAGGAGTTACGCAAATTCTGTTCTGGAGGTACTCTATTTGACACAAGACAGAAAAACTGCTTTTTGCAAGCCCATGTTAAGGTTCCAGAGAGCAGTGTTCATAAGAGTGAAGTATATTACTATTAGTACCACTCCTAAGAGCCTTTATCAAATGAGAAAGCCTCTGCCAGTTACCTTACCCTGCTACCAGTCCTACAAGAGAACCAGGATCCAGCTTAGTGCTACATTTCCTTGAAGGCTAAGTTTTTCTTCATAAATGTACAAAGCCACCAAACACCATGTCAACTAGAATGACTCTCTCAAAGCATCTCAACTAGAAGACCTTTTAGAGATAATTATAAAATAGCAAAAGGGATGCTGGCTTATTTAAAAAAAAAAAAAAAAAAGGCAACACAAAAATTATGTAATTATGTAATTTACCATTTAAATCTTTTCATGTCTTGTCCTAAAATGTCATCCATTCACCATACAGGAATAAAGATAAAAAATTATTGCCTATATTACTGCTGGTCTAAATTTAATGAAGATCGGTTTTATGACCTCTGCCTAAGAAAATGAGATTCTTGAAGAGGAAATTTAGAGAATGAAAGAATTATTAAGCTTGGAAAAGATCTCCAAGATCATGGAGCCCAACCTTTGACTAGAGTCAACTAGAGCAGAGCACTAAGTGCCATGTCCAGTCATTTCTTGGACATCTCCAGGGCTGGTGACTCCACAACCTCCCTGGGTATCCCATTTCATTTACCTAAATGTTTATCCCCATACTAAAAAAAAAAAATCAATTCTAGGTATTAAAATAGCAGTATTGGTTGTTGCTTTTTTTTTTTAAAAAAAAGACATTCCCGTCCCCCCCACTTTAACAAACATGAACTCTTTTAGGATATTAAGTTCAACAATGACAACTGGTCAGCTGGTGGGTTTTTGTTGTTTTTTTTTGTTTGATCGTTTTCTTAAGCTCCATATAGCACTTTTTTGAGATTACATTTTATTAGGAAAGTCAATTTAACATGCACTTATCTCATTCTGACTGCACAAGAGGGAGATGAACATTCATTTAAAAAGGCTCACAGAACTGCAGAAATCTCTTTTTTCTTGTTGCCAGAAAAAAGAAAATGTGACAAATCCTAAAGTAACTCAAGACACATTTAATTTGGCAGATTCTGTTAAAAAGAAACCAACCAAAAAAACAACAACAATTTAAAAAACCCCAAAAGTACCCCTTAAAACCCCTCCTGATTTTACTTTTACTATCCCTCTGAGTCAAGTAAAGAGATATGTTGCTTCAGTTAAGTAAATTTATGTTTAAAGCTCATAATGAATATTGCAACTGATGAATGAATTATCCTTTTGCTCATGAAAAATGGTCCTTACTAAAAAAAAATTCTAATGTTTTGAAAATTCCTTAATATTAGCTTAGCAAGAAAAATGCTGGAAAAAAATCTCTCTCAATTAAACTAGTCTCTCAATTAAACACTAACAAAGCCAAAAGACTAAGTTTCTTATTTCAAAATACATTAGCTTATGCTTTTTCTGCTGCATGTTGATGCTGTCAAGTCTCATTCACTGTTTTACAAGTTCATGTATTTTGTCAAATGAATTTTCCATCTGTTTCACTCTGAGGAAAGTACTGCACAGAGTGTTTTCCCTTTTCTGACTTCCTTCTCCAGCTGTGAAGCTATATCCAACTCAAAAGGGATAGATTTCCATTACAGTGATTTGAAGTTTTGTTCCAGAAGCCCCATGATGGCTAAGTTCTAAATAAAAGTAATTCCTATTTATATGGTATTTTAAGTGGTATCTTTGCTTTCCATTTATAGGCAATCTAAATTCTATATAGCAACATGAAAAAAAATTTGTGTTGTCATACACCCACACCCAAAGCCCCCAAACAAACAACAACAAACACCGACAGAACCAAACCCCCAAATCAAGACTTTTATTATATAATTCACCCGATTCCAATTCACCCACCACTCCGATTAGCAAACTGGTACTAATTTTTTCACCTTGAATTGCTAGGAAGGCTCTCCAAATCTCAAGACTACACTTATGCACAACCAGTTATTTGATTTAGCTCTCATCTCCTCCTGAAGCCATCTCCAATTCAAGCCCAAAGCACAGTCACAACTTTCGTAATCATCACCAATCAACTTCACTCCCAGCTGAGCTTCCGAAACAGGAAGGTTTCCTAATGACAGTACAACACAAAAAGCTCTTTAGTTCACCTGATTCACTCATTTCAGGCAAAACTATATAGTTGCAACTCCTGTTCTGTCCCTCTTTTTGACTGGCAATCTCTCCAATCTGATAATTATCCCAGGAACGACTCAAATTCCCCTGTCAGTACAAGAGACAACTCTGCTTTAAGGCTTAAGTTATGGTGTATTTCTCTTTTAGGTGTTTTGTTATTTGAAGGGGAAAAATAAAATAAAATAAAAACAAAGAGCCTTTTAAGCAAACTTAAGAGACACTGAATCACACCCACACTAGGATGGGTGTTAGAAAGATGGATTAATAGCAAAGCATTACCTGGATTAAAGAAAATACTAATACCAAGAGAAATATTTCACATGATTCTCATAAAACAGTGGTTTGTTTCTCCTACTTCCGGTATGGTTTATTCTTCTCCAGATTCAGAATCTTCTCATTATACATTTTTTATCAGTTTAGGCACAATGACTGAGCACAGACTCAGCAAAGTCATTGAGGCAGATCTTGAATTTGATACAGATCACCACCAACTGCATCAATTCTTGGCCTACATCTTTTCTCTTCAGACATTCTCCCAGATACAAGAGCTGGTGGAAGGGTTTGTACTACACATTGGTAATAACTAGGTTTGTTTCCTTTTCTACTATTGTTAGAATAAAATAAACTTGAGTTACCAAAAAAATTTTCTTCCATTGCAATTCTCCCATGAAGTAACTTCATGCTTTTTTGACTTACAGAATTGTGTATCAGAAAAGATTTGGAGAAATACAAAAATACTTTCTTTCCTGAAATGGGTTATAGCCTGATGATATTTTATGTGATGTTGCTGATATTTCCTTCTTTATCATCTTCCACATTTCAAAAGGAAATCAACCAAGAGAACTTGACTAGAACAACTTAGACCTCAGTAGGTTAGTTTCTCAAGTCCAAGACGGAAAATCTTCTGTCCTCATCCTACCCTCCTCCCATTTATTTTTTTCTTTTCCCTCATAGCTTAGAGCTCCATTTTTCAAACTGTGCACAAAGGAGCAAGAAGGTAGAAGCTGTGTGCTTGAATATTACGAGGCTGATAAAAACGCCAAGTCTTGTGTCTCTAGTTTTACCACATAAGATTTCTTGACATTTGAGACATGAGCAACACACCTGCAGCACACCTCTCATTAAGGATCACCAATTTAAGAAATTTTAAATGACACTCCTGTCCAAAAAATATAAAAAAATATGTGGTGTATTTCTTCCCAGATTAAGCACACATCTAAACCATTCTCTTTATCAACTCCTAGCTATATCAAAGGTGTGAAGTTGAGGCAGAAGAATCTTATTGATATGTTTTCCTTTCCCACCCAAATTCAAAACACTCCCTGTTCTACTTCTTGCTCCCTTTCCTTTCCCTCCTTCAGCCAAGAGTCACTGAACATTCAATCCTACCAAGAAGCCTTCAAATTCACAATTTATCACAGCTCACACAGAGTGGAAAAAACCTTACACTCCTAAATATAAAGTATCAAGACACTAACAAAGTCAAGGATTTAATGAGTCCACCTCAGTTTCACATTTGGGCTGTTATCTCTGCAACTGCTGGGCTAGAAAGGATCTGTTTTCCTCAGCAAAATGGAAACCCTGGAGATACAAATTCGTCACACACTTTCATAGGGCAGAGGTCCCTCGCTAAAGATAAAGGCACCATGGCCTTTCACACCTGCTACGAAAACATATTTTCACCTCTTCCTTAGCAAACCTACAGGCTGTTAAATCAACACATGCGGTGGGCCATATTTATTTATAGTTTTTTGCAATTCATTCCCTTGATGGGAGCTACTCACTGAAGTGAAGCATCAGTGTGTAGAGGTTAGTTAGAGCATGAGTTTGGAACCACCCACCACAAACCCTTGCTCAGTAACTAAAATGCTTGTTTTTACCACTCATTTCCTTTATTTCTCCTACCCTCCTTCTAATAAATCTTTTCCAGCTGCATTTGGCTGCTGCCTGCCAAGCTGCAGACACAACAATCTGGGCAACACGTCTCTGCCTCTCACCTACAGAGGAAAGAGCAGAGCAGGCTTCCTGTGACACATCCTGACAACTTCAGCCCCTCACCCAGGTAGCCTCTCCTAGCATTGGAGAGGCAGAAAGAACATGTAACAGAAAGATTTTTTGTTCTTAAATACTTGTATAACCATGAGATTCAAGTCTGAAACATTTAAAGACTCACATGACTTGGATCCAAATTCCCACTACCAGAGCGGGATGCAACAAAAGTTCCACTTGCAAAGTGAAAAGAGTTCCTTCAAAAATGCAAATATCACAGTTTTACTTTTCATTCTCTTCTAGAGTGAGAATCCTGAGTTCCTTATTAGGAATCAGAGCAGCATGCATAGCGATACACATACCCAGACCAGGAAACAATCAGAAACCTGAAGCCATCCTGGTCTCAAGCTCCAAAATCCTGAGTTCCTCTTACTCTCTGGTCTTCTGGCTGCAGCATAGCACAGCACCATCAGATCAAGGACACATTTATTCCCTTTCTAAGCTTTCTATCTGCTTTTAATACCCTACTTAAGTGAGGGCTATGTCTCTCCAGGTGTGTCTGCTGGCAATCACTGTGATAGCAGGAACAGTGGTGAAAGACACCTGAGCATAGCGGCTCTGAGACCCCCTCTGACTTCACAGGGGCTCTACCTCTTTCTGCCTTGAACATCATTAGTCTAAAATTGTCTAGAAGACAAATAAATAAGAAAAAAAGGCATGTTGTGTACTTAATGAAATGGGAGAAACATGAAAATCCAGAAACTAAGAATTAGTGTGTGTGGCTATAAAATAGAAAGGCAAAAAACTGTTTCACATTTATTTCTCCACACCTTCCGAGTGGCTATTTACCGAAGAGCATTATCTGGTTTCTCAGAGATTAAGCTCTCTTTGGCTCTGGCTGCTATTGCAACCATAGCAATGTTCAGAAGGAAAACAAGAAATTGAAGTTTCATTTCCTGGTTTTCCAAGTCTTTTGCAAACAAATTTTAAGATTATGCTAATACTTTCATTTTTTTTCCTGTATATCCTACTCAGAAAGGAACAAAATATCCCTGTTTGTCTCCTGCTCCTTTTGGAATACAGGCATGTATTATCTTACAATCAGCAGGTAAAAATAGAAAGAAGGATGTCTCTCCTCTTGTCTGCTCAAAATTAACTCTTTTTCTTCTCTTTGAATCAGTTCTCATAATTTTTTTTATGCAACTACCCTGTGTTGCGCTGTATTTAATTGAATTATTTACTGCTGCTGTTGAGTATTTGTGTCTTTATGGGAACACTGAAGGAAAGAGGATTCTCCTGCCTCGCAGCTGAATGCAGACAACATTTCAACTAGTTTAATGATCTCAATTAAAAAAGAAAACAAACATCTATCTGGCACTTCAGGAGTTTCCCACATAGCTCAAGTTTGATCCAGTGCTATTAACTCTTTGTATTCCAGTCATAGTTGAATTTATAATGCCTATGAAATACTTTTTTTTCCCAAAAAGTTCATATGAAAAAGGGGACAAGGGAATCACTTTCTATTTCAGAAGAAAAATTCTTCAAAATCAAACTCTAGATCTTGTCACACTTTGGTGAAGAAGAGTGACATGCTACTCTATTTACAGAACATTTCCTACATGTACCACATCTAGAATGCATCTGGCATGTGGCATGCTGCCCAGACAACAGCATGAATTAATGATTGAAGTGCATGATGGTCAATAAAAGTGGTCTGTGCTTTGCACCATGCTGTCAGAAAACACCTATTGTACCCTTGTTATTTACTGAAAAGCAAGTTTCTCTCACTTGTTCATTTATTTACAATATCAGAAAGACATTTTTAAAAGCATATTTAAATGTTCTGAGAAAAAATCTTGAAGATTGCTTTCACAATTCTGAAGCCATGGTCTTCCATCTGTGCAAGCAGATGGATAATAGATCTCTTTTATAACCCCTATGACAATCCAGTTATTCAAGGACAGGTCGAGACCTGGGATTCATTCTGTTTTAAAGTACCACAGACAGAGATGGAACTGAAACACACATACTCTGAAGTATAACTTGATTTTGACCCTAAAACATCAAGATTATTGATGTTTTCCTGTTTATAACATGAGCAATATTAGCCATTATTTTGTAAAACCAGAATAAAGATCCCACTGATTTTGGCTTGGATTTTACACTTAGTCCAAAAGACCTTCATCCAAACCTTGCTTGAACCCTTCCAGTTTGAAAGAAATCCAGGTTTGTAAAAATGTTTAGCAAAATGCACATATGATTAAAATGCGAAAATCAGGTAATTTAGGATACAGGATTTTCTTTACATGCATCTTTTGCTTAGGAGCAACCACTGACATGGAATTTATTATTAAAATGGTGACAGATGTAGGTCAGAAATGCAGAGGGGGCATAGCTATCTTAGAGGACATAGGAACCCACATAACTGTATATCAACAAGAAGGAATTATTAAAACTGTCCCTTGGTGTACCACATTGCTTTAGGGCTTTCAGAAAAACTTGCTTGTGCTCGGGGCAGCTTGGAGACTCTTTGAAACTCAGGACACTAAGGTAACTGCCCAGAAGATGCCTTGTAAAATGGCTGCTCTGTTGCCTAAAAATAGTGTAGTGCCTAGCAGAATGAAATGAAGATAGAAAATTATTAGCTTTTCTTTAGGTACTTTTTTGAGCGAAGTGAAGAATTAGCCCCCCAATGCCCCAATGCTCTAAGTGACAAAACAGTAACTAGCATAAAGGCATATTTCAAATATGCCTTTATGGATAAAATTCAAAGCCCCAACACTTCTATTCCATTGGCCTGTCTTGCATGAGTCTGTTAAGAGTAAGAAGAAAGATCCAGGCAGCTATAGGCAAGTCAGCCATGCCTCAATCCCTGGGAAGGTGGTGGATCGACTAATCCTTCTAGAAAGCATTTACAAACACAGGAAGTACAAGAAGGTGATTAGTAGTAGTCAGTGTGGATTTATAAACAAATGTATTTACGTAGGGGTGCAGCAGTGGAAGTCTTCCATGTTTCTGTAGTTTCTCTGTACTTGAAAAAATAAGACACATAAAAGTTCTTTCTATGAAAGAAGTTAGTGTTTACACACTACCTTTTTTTACTCCATTCTTATGAGACTCCACCTGGAATGCTGAATATAAGGACAGGGACGTGCTGGAATCCAGAGGAGGACACAAAGATGATCAGAGGGCTGGAGCACCTCTGCTATTAAAGCCGGCTGGGAGAGTCGGTGTTGTTCAGCCTGGAGAAGAGAAGCCGCTGGGGAAACATAGCAACCTTCTAGTACAGGAAGGAGCCTACAGAGGAGCCTATAAAGGGACCCTACAAAAGAGCTACACAGACTTTTTACCAGGGTATGCAGTGACTGGACAAGGGGGAATGGCTTCAAACTGAAAGAGGGTAGATTTATGTTAGATACAAGAAAGAGATTTTTCACTATGGAGTGATGAGGCACTGGAACAGGTTGCCCAGAGAGGTGGTAGGTGCCCTGTCTCTGGAAACATTCAAGATTTGATCGAATGGAGCTTTGAGCAACCTGATCTATTTGAAGGTGCTTTTTCCCTGGAAATATTCAAGGTCAGGTTGGATGGAGCTCTGAGCAACCTGATCTATTTTAAAATGCCCCTGCTCATCACAGGGGTGTTGGACTACATGGCCTTTAAAGGTCACCTCTAACTGAAAATATTCTATGATTCTATGATTACTAACTTGCAGCCTGTGTTAGTGCACTTTAAAATAGGCAAATTGCTAATACCAGACAGGCTGTGAAAGACAAGCATATTTTCTCCCAGTACTTTTAAAAGTTGTTCAAAAGCATTACATAAGAAAGCTGATGTAATTTCTCTCTGTAGAAAAATAAATTAATAACTGCACAACCCCAAAATGAATTATATAAATTTTAATTAATAAAAATAAATACAAGATCACAATAACCATGGGGCAACTATTCTCTTCAATTTTTTTTTACTGCAAACAGCATAACTGGAACCCTTTCAGTTCAATGCAGAGCACTCTGCTAGACAACTGAGAAAAAATGAAAATAACAGTGCTGATGCCTCCTATGTCCAATTATTTGATTGTTATTTTCCCATTTAATGGTGGAAAATATTTTTTCTGGGTTTATCAGTTACTACAGACTCCCCTCAATTCAGGGTAATAATCCAGACCAAGGATACTACACACATTCATCAAAGTAAACACGGGTCACCTAAGTATGTACAGCCATCCGCCTGCTGCAAGTTTCCACCCTGCTGTGGTCAAGGCAGCCACCTGACAGTAAATCTTTAGCACATTACTTATTGCCAGTATTGACAAGACATTTCCTGCTGAGAGTAGCTGAATGTTTCTGCATTAGTACACTCTGTCCCTTATCATAGCTACCGGATTTCCAAGTCCCTTACATGGGTAAAGGTGAATGTTTCAGGCTGAGAGAAGCGGGAGATGAACTCTTTTTCTGGCAGAGATCTCTGAAGATGAGCACAGTCACAATAAGGGCAGAAATGTTTTTATTCTCAAAGAAATAACAGGATGATGTCAAGATGTTTTCTACCAGACTGTGAATATAAGCCAAAGAAGCCACATATTTCACCAGATCTGGGCTACATTTCTCTCTGACTCATGGAATTTCTCCAGGAGCCCACCACATACTGACAGCACTTTTACTTCCTCTGCCCACACTGAGGAAAGCTGATGTCTCTTACAAGCCTTGCAGATTGCCTCAGATTTCTAGTGTAACTTGCAGTTACAGGACTAGTCTCACAGGACTTTATGAACTGAAAGTAGAAACTAGAATAATCTTTTTTTCCCCACTGAATGATTCTACTCATATCAACCTCTGAGTGACTTCAGATAGTTCACAGAACTGTTTACAAAAGCCCCAGCTGAAACCTCAGTGGACAAAAAAAGACCACATCTGGGTAAAGGCATGAATTAGCAAAAAATTCCACGGAATAGCAAGAATAAAATTTTAATATAGGATATTGCGCAGTTAGAAGACAAAAACTCAAAAGAGAGGAGGCATGAAATACATTCATATAGAGTTAAATTGGTTCCTTCCTTCCTTATGATTTATATTTTTGTTTGCAGTCCTTTTCATATCTAATTTAGTTTACCTGTAACAGTATCTGAAATTCCATTAGTAATTTTCCAAACCTTTCTTTTCCATCAATGTCTCATCAGCATAGCTAACTCTACTACCCTGCAAAACTCAAAGCACTCTTTTTTCTCATTCAGAAAAGCATGCACAGCTTCAGTGAAGTTCCTGTCTACTCTCCAGACTGCCAGCTTGTCGTAGGAATCAGATTCTTGAAAATCGGCAAGCCTGACAGAATGGACAAACCAAACCCCAAATCTTTTACAAATAAAACAGAAAAGGTGAAGGTGGTCACCTTCACTATTTTATATCAGTGGTAGTCTCTCAATTATACTGAAAAGGTCCAGCTTCTAACTTCAGCTCTCATGCTGAGAAGATGATTCCTCTATGCTATGCTTTGCTGCAGAAAATGTAAATATTTGGCCATTGTTGCACCACAATCTGTCTCCCTCCTTCTGCTCTGTTTATTCTGTAGTGACATACTGTACTAGTAATACTGTTATACGCTCTCCCGTCTCTCTTCCAAAGCCACCAGCAAGGATTAATTAGCAAGGACGAATTGCACTGAAATTCAGAAGTGCGTAAGTTATACAATTTATAGTCTAGAAGGGGACTAGAGAAAATATTACTGAAAAATAAATGAAAAGTCACTGAAACCGGTCAGGCGTCAGAGGTGTCAGCTGGTTCTTTAAACAAGGAACCTGCCAATCTTAACAAGTGACAGTGTTGTTATTAGTTTTGATGTATGCGTACCTACTGTGTATTGCTACATTTTCCTTCTATTCATTCATTTTTAAACTTTGATTCTGGTCCACCATAAGGACAGTGCCCTCAGGCACATCTCATGTAAAGGCTGACATGAGATGTTGTTTACCTAAACTGTTCTCATTGAATTAAAAGCTCTGGAATCTCTAAAGCCATTCAGTCTGTAGTTGATACTGTCCTCTATAAACAGGTCTACCTGCTGCCCTGTCAGTGCAGTTTACACATTGTGATCTTAAAGTTCTGTCAGTCATAGGAATATCAAATCTCTGCTAATACATACCACTTTTGGCATATCAGTGCTTTCATATTTATTTTATGCAACTTTGCCACGACTCACAATCTCCAATCTATTTACTGTTTCTGATTTTAAAGGAGGTAGTAATGGCTGAAGTAAGTGAAGCTGCCGCACAACACCCTGCAAGACTGTTGGGTGTTAATATTGACAAATCCTCTGATGGTTCAAAAATGAGTTAAAATATATATTTCCAGTACAGCAAAATTTAAAACATACTGTAAATGTTCCTTCAGCTTCAATGTAATTTATAATGCTTCCTGAATACTTCCCAGCTGTGGTCTTGAGGCTCAGATTTTTATACTCTATGTCAATTAAATTCTTCCTAAGGAAGGATTGAATCAGGGCTGTATTAAGGATAGGCACAATCATTGCCAAACAGTTAAAAGAGCCAAACAGTCCCCAAAGAATGAAATATTTCAGAATAACAATAGCAATTATAGCACCATCAGATACTTTGGAACAGGGACCACTGGTTTTCCTGGGGACTGGAAACTGCTGTGTCCTTTTTTTCCTAACTTCATAGCAAAGTCAGGTTAATGGTCTCCAGTGCATTTTACCTATGGTAAAAAACCACAGGTAAATGAGATTGATGAGATCGACACAAGATGATTTCGTTATCTTAGCCAACAAAGATAATGGCAACTCAGCCCCCTCCTGACACCTGAGGATTCCCAGGACATCTATGCACAGGTCTTCTCATAATTTTGCTGGAGGGAGAAGTATCCCCAGACGGGAGGCAGAGAAGACACGCTGCCTGCTTCCTGTTGCTCCACCTCCCCACCTTGAGAGAGAGCAAATCCCAGAGGACATAGACCAGGACAGTGTGCACAGGTAGTGCAACAGCAGTGCTCCCCTGTTGTGGTATCCCAACCACATTTAGAATAGAAAATAGAAATACAACCCTCATACCAAATTACTGCTCACCTGTGAGCTGCAGGATGCTGTCCTAATGAATCATTATTTATTAATTTTATAGCACAATGCAAACAGCCCTCAGCTTCCTCCCCTCACAAATCAATAGCATAAATATACAGCCTTTACTGGCAGGAGCTGATCCCTATTGAATTCATGATCAGCATGAGAAAAAGCAACAAGCAATATTTTTTTGTTATACCAAAAAATTCCCCAGCAGGCATGATAAAGCCAGCAAAGATATCAGTTCTGATAAAAGAATGTAAGTGGCATTAAAACTTCATCTAGATTTAATTAACTACATGCCTTATTATTTATTTTAAAAATAAAATATATATATATTGATTTGCCCTTTGATGTGGATGCTGTACGAACAAGACAGGACAAAAAGGCAGCGATGATGGCCCATTACACACTTAGAAAGAAAGAAAAGCATAACTCAGCTGTGACTCATTACAATACTGGTTTGGCATTTTAATCTAAGACATCTGATTTCTGTTTCAGTACTTAATTACAGAATATTTAGCGGTTTTTCAAGCAACACAGGGATTACATTAGCAATTTTCTATGAGCAGAAAACACTGAGGCATAAGATGAAATTTCAAAATAATTAAAAGCAACAGTAAGAACGAAAAATGAACAAATACTCCTAAAAGTCCTAAAAAACTCAAAACCTAAGTTTTCCTTGTTAAAAATGCTTCATTTAAAAAAAAAAAAATATGTTAAAAGCTGTGCTTTCTTAGTATGTATGTGCACTAGCAATCTAGAATATCTACACTGAAAAAAAAGGAAGGGTTCAACCAAAAAAAAAAGCATACATACAACAGTGTTATCCTGGTGAACTCTTAAGATTTTTGCTTTCATGTACTCATTGTGGCCATTCTTCCCAAATGCCCTGGTTCCCAGTGTTTCCAACCACTGTAAATAGGATCACAAAGAGAATTTAAACTGCAATTTTGACTTAACAACCAAACTTAAATTTCTTTCATCTGCAAGTAGAAAACCACCTCTTCCCTGCACTTGTTTGCATTCTCAAGCATAATTTAATTATTTTCTAGATACAATTTTTTTTTTCTGAGGTAGAGCTTGGTTGACATTAAATGAGATAAGCATGGAGTAGTTGAACTATCAACTTAATTTGTCATTAAAAAAAATCTCATGCTATGTTTGGAATTTGAGCTCATCTCCAAAAGGAGGACAAGTCTGAGATTAGGATTTCTGTTCCCAGAAATCTAGCTAAGTACCCTGATCAAAACTTCTAAGTATTGTCTCTGCTCCACGTTAAGACAAATGCAAGTATTCCAGAAAATATACTGCTCAGATAGTGACAGCAACAATTCTCTCTGTGTGTGAACTCTCAGGACTCAAAAATTCATAGAAAACTTACGTAAAAGTCATGCACATGTAATCAAAACTTAAAAAAAAAAAAAAAAAACCAGAAGAAACAAACAGGTAAAAAAAAAAATTTGGAATTACTTGCATAATTATGAAACTGACAAATACACATCGAAAATCTTTTCCTAGGTACATTGAACAATGAGTTCTATAAATAAAGTCACTTTTTTATGATGTCAGTTTGGATTGAATGACTTTATTTCCATATACGTCCCTTCTCTAAACTTACCTGCTGCAACAAAGTAGAAAACATTGTCTCATCACCAGTCTAATAGCAATTATGATTAATGTAATTAAAATGAGGAACATCGCAGAAACTTAGACATTATCTGCTTTATTTTCCTCTGTTAGTATGTTCTAATCATTTATTTTTACTTCCCCTTTAATAGTTATTTTACTACTTCATATTAGTTTGCTTTTGATAAATTAAATTCAACATACCAAGGGACCTCAAAGCAAATTAGCTGTTAGCTGCATCAGGCTTTAAAGATCCAAAACAAGATAGTGTTTTTCCCTCAGTGGCTTCCATAAATATACATGAGATATACTGTGAAAAGACTGAAGCTGGCAGCTCCAAAGTTAGATTTCTATAACCAGAAATATGTTTTGTTTCCTGGTTCCTCTTCTCCCCTCTCCTTGAAGATATTTAGACGACTTGAATCTAAAATCTCTCAGAAATTTAAAAAAAAATTCCAATCAGCAATTATGCACCAAGGAATTCTATTAATATGTTCTTCATATTGCATGGTCTTCAGATATGGTCTGTGGTCTTCAGATTACATGGAATGACTATAACGTAATCTTTTTTCCAAATTTAGTTTTTCCTTATCTTTTTAATTTACATATACACTTTATAAAGATTTCAAGTTTTAATTTCAAGTAGGTAATGAGACAGAACATTACAAGTGAAGTTCCCACTAAAACAGAACTTTAGAGGTGGCAAACGTATGTATTTTGACTATAGATTGATTTTAATATATTTTGCCTTTCATTGTCCTCAAGTTCCTGGTCAAAGTATATAAGCATTATTTGCAGCAAGGCAAAACACTTGGCTTTCACTTCACAAGGGAGAGCCCTAATGATCAGAGTAGTTAGGATTTTTTTTTTGCTTGGTCTTTCCCTGGCACCATCAGTCTCACATTGTTGGTTGCCTAATGCCACAGTTCAGTTCAAGTCATGACTACGCAAGTCTCAGGCTCATGTGAAAAATTGAACAAATGCTGGAAACCCTTTCCTTAGAGCTGTGAGTCGCATTTTTAAACAGCCGCAAATTCAGAATGGCCAGAGATTTAAAAAAAAAAAGAAAAACAAAAAACGAAAAGAAAATGAAAATAGAAGTTCTTCCATTTCTTAGGAAAGTCTATTAGCCAATATATTAACGAAAGTTATCCACCCATCCCTCTCCACTGCTGAAAGAAAAATTGAATCTCTGTTCACCTTAAAGAGAGAATTTTAAATGGCATGCAGGTTCCTGACAGGGTGGCCAAAGCCATGAAAGTAAAGGAGAGACACAACTTCAGGCGTATCTCTTTCTTCAGAATTTCCAGTTCCCCTGCTTTTAGGGCAGGTCTACATTTGCATTGCAGTTCAGATCAGATGTTGGTTTTCAAGTGACCCTGCAGGATTGTCCCACTTATATTGCAGCATGGTCTTGCACCACATAAACTTACTTGCTCTCAGAGTGGGCTACAGTGAAAATTGTCTCACCAATGAAGATTGGTTGGTCATGAAGACAGTCTAGAGCCAGTCCACAAAGAAAGTCATGAAAACACAAAGAGTGCTGATCCCAGGATCTCAGGATCACCTGTTTTGCTTTCTGCTCCTATCCATCTTGGCCAGCCCTACCTGCCAATGTAGGCATTGGCTGAGATATCCCCAAGTCATTTCCATCCTCATTTGTTATTCCTGTACCACTTCTCCTGTACTTAACCTTCCCCATCTCTTCTTGCATTGAGCCCACCAGATTTATGACGGCACCATTTTCAGGGTGACAATCAGCATGCCATCATGGTAGTGGCATACCTGAGGTTACCCTTCAAGACCACCACTGGATCAAGGATCAATCTGTTGGAGTATCCGTCACACAATTATACACATAAGCAGCAAGCCACTGCTTATTTATGTAAATTTATGTATTTGTGTAAAACTGGTGTAAACTAGAGCAGATTTTTAGAACTGTTCTCAGAAATTCTGCTGTCAAGATGAAATATCACCATATCACTTTAGCTTACTGTACCTAAGTTAATCACATATGATTTAACTCTCCCTTTGCACGTTTGTCCTTGTCTCTCACAACTAATGTTTGCAAAGTGCCTTGAAGTTTTGTAGTAAAGGTGCTATTAAATTATTGTTACTATTTGATTTTGAAATAAATAATTTCATCTGTTTGACACACTGTGAATTCATTTCCTCTTCTTCCTTCCGTCTCCTTAACTCATCGTAAAAACACATTAAATGCTGCTGTCCCACAAGAAAAGTAAGTGGTGCTGATGGTCACAAGTCCTGTCCCAACACAGAAGACTGGACTCCTTTCAGAAGGTCTGTTCAGTCTTGGACCACTGAGAGAAATTATGCTGGTGTCATAAAAGGCTTCTGTCCACCTGGACGCAGATGAGATTAGAATACTGGTATTTGAATAAAGGTGCTCACAAGTGAATAACCCATCACCAATCTGAAAGAAACTACGCGCTACTTTTTTTTAGGTAAAATTCCTTCCTATAATTTGTTTGCTATATATACATATATAAGTATGCTAAAAGTATGGCAAAGCTTCAGCATCGAGAGTACTGCCATCACAACACAACCTCTTTGTTCGCTTACTTCGAGAGATGATCTATTAAGTTGAGGAAGAAAAATGTGCTACTTGGCATCTCTGCACAGAAGTATCTGACAAATATGCGAAAGATGACCTTATGGTTCCAAAGAGCTCTTGAGATAATTGATCTACAAACACACACATTATCAGACAGCAAAGCAAATTATAACCAGCCACTAAAGGCACCAGTGGCTCAATAAATGATTTCCTGACATTTCAGTATATTACAGACACAGTGTATCTTTCCTTTGGGGTTCACATCACAGCAGATCTATTTTCTTTGTAAACTCTAGATGGAGATGTACAAAAAGAAAAAAAAAGGATCTAAACAAAGCCATAAATATAATGGCAGGTTTGACTTTTGAAAATGAAAATGTCTTGCTAGGCTATTTGCTCAAAATCTAGACCATGGCAACAGTTTTTTAAGTTTTCCTGTGTGGTACTTAACATGATTGTGCAGTGCAGTACTATAGGTATTTTCCCAGAAAAATAGGGCATAAAAAGCCCTACATTTAAACTGACAGGATATGATTAAAGTAGCTTTTTCTCTGTTTGACATCTATACATACAACAAGAGTAGACAAAACCTTGACTGTTCAGATTGCTATTCTTCCTCCCTCTCCAAATCCAGTTCCAGGCAACTGAATGGCACAGAGCACTAACAATTCTGCATGCACATTTTGACCTCCCCAGTCATCAACTCAAATTTATGCCAAGTGGAGAGTTACTAAAAAATCCAAGAGCATCCATGGCTGTATATGAAAACCCAATGATTTCAAGCACAGTCCTTGTGGACAGCTGTCTGTACAATCATAACTGGCAGTTTCTAAGCAGGTAAGAAAGAATGTTCACAGAAACTGAGCTAATTTCTTACATCTAGTGGCAAACAAAGCCAGCATACAGATGTTTGAACAGCTACTACAGCAACAGTAAGTACTTACACATTTCTTTATGTCAAAGCACTCTGCGTGATATAAATCTGTTAGCTAACCTGTGGAATTCCAGGAATTATTCTGAAAACAAAATTTTGACTTGTTTTGGATTTATCAGTAAAAATTGCATCTCTGAACGAGAGTACCTTAAGCTTTCCAGACATCTCCTAAGAAGAGGAATTAATAGGATGTTTAGAAGCATCCACTAAAATTTGTTCGCTTGAAATGAAATTAAGGATCTCATCTCCAGGATTTAGCACAGCTTTTCACCAGATAGACTTAATCAGCATAGTTTCTTAAGACCTGGACTGAAAGACACAAGTCACAGTGGCTACTCAAAACTGGGAAGGAACCCGAAACAAAACTGTGTCTGTGCACATTTCTGATCTGTCACTTTAAGCATATAATTCAGTCACGTATATTGTCAGAGAGACAACAGTGACTGCCACTACCACAGTGGGGCAGATCCTCTCTTTCATTCCCTGGAACCAATGAAAATATGTCTGTCTAAAACAGCTACAATTAATAATGCATGTTTCCCCAGGGTAAAATAGTGCTAACAAAATTCCACAGAATTCTACCAGTTTCTGATTTGTGAATGAGACACTTCTCTCTGCATGCATATTCTTCCACCGACTGGATGCATTTAAATTCCTTCCATCCATGTAAGGAAAAAACAGGCAAATCTGATGGTAACAGCAGTACATGGAGCCAAAATGCAGGGAACTGGTCTTATTCTTGCCAGCAACTTTGGGAAATCTGCTCTTTGGACTCAGGGATACCATTTTCAACCATGTCCCTTCCTCACTCAGATCTTCCTTTCTCATCATCTTCTATTCCACCTAAAAAGCTGCGCACACTTAATGTAATCCTAAATAGGTAAAGTAGATAAAAATAAAAAAATACATGGAACTCAGTTGTCTCATATTTATTACATATTTATAAAAAAGAAAGAGAACAGAAATATAACAGAACAGTGTTTCAACACTATGATATGATATTCATTCTTTGTCTTGCATTTTGTTGCTCATTTTGTATGTGTCTTTGGAAATTATTTTTTTAAGCAAAATTCACTCACATTTATCTCATTTCTTGTTCTGAAAAAACACAGAAAGAAAATGGCCTGTGATATAAAAAACACTATTCTCAAAGAAAGAGACAAAATATTTCATACTCAGCCACATCTAAGTTCCCTCCTTAGATTTCTAAGCCAGCAGAGTATTGCTTTATCATTGTTTAATCTACTGCTGTGTCATAAAAGAAAAAGATGAACATAATCATAATCAATGGAAGTACCAATTTTTTAAAATTAATTTTTCTTTTTTTTCCCCCTGAAGATATTCCATGCACAAAAGAAAATAACTCAAAAACTTTGTGAAGTTGTGGGTTCTTTTCCACTCCCTCTTCATTACTTTGTCTTATGTACTTCTTCCCATAAGAAGAACTGAATCATATTGAGATTTCTTTGCCTGTTTGGGTGGGATACCTCTTTGCACAGGCAAACTTTTCACATCTCAGCATCTGCTTGCTTATTACATATTTTGCATACATTTTTGAAAAATACACTAAATATAGGCCTTTCCAAAATAATCCTTGATGACAACTAGATGCCACATATGGACATGTATCCATAAACAGATAACAGAGGGTGGATTCTGGAATAAGATGTGTGACCCTGAGTGTCAGCAGAGGCAAAGCTTCTTCTGTAAGCAGGGAATGAATATAACTGATTTACGTTGCCAAGATCTTAGCTGGGCAACAGATATTGTTTTGCAAGAGTTTCTATGGATTATTTTTATAGAAAGCTGGCAGTATTGGTGAGGGGAGGGAAAGAGAAAGATTAAAATCTACTAAATTGGATTTACACTTGCAGCAGCGTTGCAGAAATGTTAGCTCATTAGCAAGAGGCTTGTTTCTCTTTAAATGTGCTTATGGTCAGCATTTTGTCGTTCTTAGTATAGTAAATCCAATGTATCTTTTTTATACTGAGCTGGATTCTCTTCTGCTTTATGTGTTATTAACAGAATGATTAAGTAAGGTCTGAGTTGTATTGAAAGATTCAGAAATTTGTGTGTGCAGTACATTTTTGAGAATAATTTGGACTAAGATCAATGATCACGAATTGATTTTTTTCTGTATTTGGCATTATGGGTATTTCTGTTTCATTTCAAAAATCATTTGTGATGATCAACAGGTGGTCAAAATATTAGCTTAAGTGGACCTGGTATAAGAACAATAATCCACAACCAATATGTGGGCAAATAATGTATTCACTTTGAAATTCACATACAGAGCTGTCTAAATAAAACCTAATGAAATGGCACACTTACTTCAGGAAATGAATTAAAAATGAAAACATATTGTCTCCCCTTTGCAGTACTGAATTAGGTGCGGGTACAACAACACCTCAACTAATCTGCAGTGCTGTTGATCAGCAAATGCTTGATATCAGCAAACGTGGAACAGCTTCCACTCCTCCTTCAGTAGCAACAGTCCTTGCCCTAAGCAAAATGCGACATTTTTACCAAGTACGTGAAATGAGAGGGAAACACAGCACAGCCTTCTGAAACAAGTGCTTCGGCACAAATGAATATCTATGATCAAGGCAGGGAACTCTTATCACTACCATCCAAACAGCAGGCACAGCAAATGCTAGTATAACTTGTCTGCTGGAACAAATGGAGGGAAAAAAGCCACAGAAATCTGTGAAGACACTCAGCCTCTTTACACCTCTGGGGAATTCTGCATCCTTTTTATGGTAAAATATAAGTTTTTCTATGCAATCACCCAAAATAAAACACAGTTTTAAATCCATTCATAGCTAGTTGAAGAAATATGTCTCATAAATCTACCTACAAGAGTGTTGTGTGTTTAATATGCACATCCTTATCTTGAAAAGAAGGATGTAGTCACTAGCAGTTTTCTTCCACCTAAATTTGAAATAAATAGCCATTGTAAAACTAATCAATTTCTGTTTATCTTCTGCCAATCTGCCAATTTTGAGCAGTAATAATAACAAAGTTATAAGCTGAAAATAATACTCTAATCATGGAAAGCCATTCCTTCTAATAAAAAGCAGGACATGCTTCTCTAAGCCATTATTTTCTTCAAGAGGTCAGATTTCCTAACACAGTAGAATGCTTCTATTCAAAACATCACAAGGTGGAAAAGCCTTTTGAGATTCTCCATGATAGAAACATTTCCATAGGAAGTAGCAAGCAGAGTAAAAATAATAGTTTACCTGCGGTTCTTTGGTTTGGTTTGTAATGTTGTGGGGATTTTTTTGTTTTTTTGTAAATTCCTAGAAATCATTATAGATTTAAATTCTTTTGTTGGTGTCTTGGTGTCGCTGCTGTACCAAGAACGGTGAGAAACTACACAATCCGAGATCAGGAGAAAATGGCGTTATTTAATTAATTATAAATGGGTTTATATAACTTGGTTCCCAGAGATGACAGGAAGTTATTGGCTCTCTGACCAGCCACCCCCTAGAATGGTTGGTGGAGACTATGCAAGTCCCATTTGAAAATATTTCTTCAGTATACCGTAACAACACTGCACAACAGACTCCAGGCGCAAACATACAGAATTAGTTTACAAAAACCCATAGCAGTGTTTATCATAGCTTTCATGAGAAACACAGAGCTCTCACAGAATGCTGCAGAAGGCTGCAAAAATTCTCTGCTAAAACTTTTCAGTGTCTACGTCTTGGAGCCCAACATATTCGTAATTCCACACAAAAAGAAGTAAGGGAATCCCTAGAAATATAGCTATAGGTAATATCCAATGCATGACTGGAAGGTCTCTTGCCTCATCCACGTTCAAATATATGGATGTTCATCCAACCTAATGGCATACCTTCCATATTCAAGCCTATATGATAATTTTTAAGCAATATATATTTTAAATTTTTCATCATACTTTTTCCAGAGAGAATCAGTGACTATGAAGAGTCTCAGTGACTATGAGAATACTTCTGGCTTGAGTTTGAAAATGGAATTGTCTTAAGGAGGTATCAGGAAAATCCTCTCTCTTCCTCTAACATGCTGATTGATGTTAAGAATAATGAAACACGAAGAATCTCAACTGCAATAGTGAGAGGCAGTTACCCAGAAGACCTGAAAATGGCACTCTGCACTTTATATGTTTAAAATATTTATACAAGTTATAAGAGTTTATTATTTTATAGATACACTCAAATAGCAAAATACGCACCTTAAAATATTTTTTGGCTAATATTTGGTAAAAGTCTGAGTGTAGTCAAGCAAATGGCATTATAGATTGTACAATGTTCTTAAAAATCATAGGAATATAGGGTATGCTTTTAAACTGTTAGTTTTACTCTAATCTTATAAAATTATTTTTCAAATAAAGCTAATTGAAAGAAGTTGTTCAAACAATACCCTAAACAAATGAAAATCTGAAATGCAAGTTAGTGGGGGGAAAAAACCCCAAAATCTGAACATTTTCTCTTCTCTTCTACCTTTTAGCATTGTAATTATATTCCTGTTAGAAGAGAGGAGAGTGACACAGGAGAAAAAGGATATAGTGAATACAACTCTGAATTTTAAATGGTATACATTTTCTCATTAAAATCCGTTGATATTCTTTCTATATCTATCTATATACAGATATATACTTACAATCAAACTATAAACATTTCAATATTTGACTGACAATGCACTTGATCCACTGGATGTAGTTGCCAGGATATCATGAAAGCCTCTTGTTTCTCTCTCAGCAGTCTGTAAGACCGGCATACAATGCTACACATTTCGTCTTTAATCGTGTTGTAACTTTTACCTGACCTTTTCCTTAGTACAGTTTAAGTAAAAAAGGGATGTTTGTTCATGAACAAACCTATGTATTTGATGATCTATATTCCGGTCACAAGCTGAACAGGAAAAGCTATGTGATAAAATTTCATGCCAAACTATACAAGAGAGAGAGTAGGATCACGCTCTGTAAGAAATTAATTTTCCTTTTCAAGAGTTTGCACAGAAGACAGAGATGATGATCTTCAGTTTCAAAGAATATGTCAATAATATCCAACAGTTTCCTATAAATATTCAAAAATTGAGGGGGAAGAATGAGACAAAAGAACAGAAAAGTCTGCCATGGAACTCCAATCATATTGATAGCCATGTGTCCATTAATTAAATGAAATTGCTCAAGATTATTTGGAGAAGTGTTACATTTTAAACACAAAGTTAATTATCACCAGAGAAGGAGAGTGCACCCCTTTAGTTTTCTAATTATTTATCTGAGATCCAGTGGCAAGAAAGAGAGTATAGAGAGAGGAAGGAGAAAGAATCAAGTTTATAATCCCTGAAATCCATGTCTGTAGTATGTTTCTTTACTTCTATAGGATTCTGATATAATTACACACTCCAGACTCTCAACTTCATGTAAAAAGTTAGTTCTATATATGGCCAGTACACAGAAAACTTATATAATAAATAAGAAAGTGGTCAAATCTCCTATTTTGTAAAGTTCTAATAAAAAAAATTAAATTTCCAAATATAATTTTAGCTCCTCATTTTCAGATATTGGTTAGTGACACTGGATGAAGGCTGACTAAAATGGATAAACTTCATTTCTATGCAGTCGTAATAGAAAGCATCTCTGGAAAAATACATTTCCAAGTGCTTCAGAACAGGGCACTAGGGCTATCCCTAAAGGATTAGTAGTATAAAAGAATTAGTACAAAAATATCCTCTAAGTAAAGATATTTCTCAAATGTTTTAAGAATACTTCATTTACAAAACACCCATTTCTAATTATTTTTTCTGCAAAGAGAGACTTTATTCAAGCTCTCCTTAACATCCAATAATGTGGAGGTGAATTTAATCAGCAGCATTCAAAATTCTGGTATGTTAGGCATACCCTTGGTGGTAACACTTTTATTACAGGGCCAAGACAGACTAAATCTAATAATGTGATTCATTACAGTTAATGTAGTTTATCAAAGCTGCTGCTAAGAACGGTGAGAAAAAAAATTACCTTTGGGAAAACGGAGTGTTTGAAAACTTTTTCGACCTCAGAATGTCTCAGATCCCTAGATTTACATGAAGAAATGAATCCAAGATATTTTGAATCATCATTTTTAAATTTCTGTCTATACTCATGCAGTATAAATCAGATGTGAGGGATTTTAGAACAAAAACAGACTTCTGGCTTTGAGGAACTGACTGTTCAATGATGTCAGAAACAAAACAGAAAAATCTAACTAGCTCTTGCAAAGACTTGTAGCTTCTTACATTTTTGTTCTGTTTTGTTGCTGTCAAATATAAATTAACTTCTCTCTGTGCTGGAGCTCAATAGCATGCCAAGGCAAAAACACAGACACCTATAACCTCCTTGTCATCCCTTGGCAAGAAAACCTCAACTAAGGTAAATCTCTTTTTAAGTCTCATTCACCAAAGATTGAACCTGTAATGCATTCTGACATCATACCAATTTAAAGTAGGTGTATCTTGTTTCTAATAGTATCTATTGTTACTCCATACTTATCCTCTGAAAGACTTTGACAGCAAAGGTTTTTTAGACCAAAGCAGAGAATGACTAACCAGACAGCTTTCCTTAATTTTCCTGTTTACTACACATTTTCTGAAGCAGAAGGGAAGTATGAGCATGAAAACACTGGGAACGGAGCTGCCTACTCTTTAAGATTTTAAAGAATTTAATAGGATTTTCATAGTCTGGTTGGATTCTGTATTTGTTTTAGTAAAAGCATTTTGTATTTTTCATAGTTACAACCTCGGAGAATCCAAAGTGTATAAAAAGTTCATACCACAAAGTGACACCATTTGCATTTGAGTATTCTACTGACACCTGTTCTTGCTTTTAGGAATCTCTTGCCAAAGGCATAAGGTTTTACTTCCCCCTCCTAGTCATCACTCTTCCCCAGCCCAAGTCACACCCTGAATATTTATGGTCTGATCTGTTCGGCAGGTAGTTTGGAATTTGTAACAGTTTTGTTAATGTCTGCTTTGATGGGGCATCCTTTATTTCTTGCTGGTACTGTTTGTGGATGAAAGCATGAGGATAAGTCCTTGAAGTTCTACAACTGTGTGCATGAAAAAATATATTTTGGAGAAAATAGAAAATAATTTTGCCATTTTCTACTTGCTGTATGACTGACAAAAAACCACTCATGCTTCAATATGTAACACATGAGTTACAGATGCAGCACTACCCTGAGTAAGACATACTTGTTTTCATGCTCTAAGCCTTTGCTAGTAACTCAAGGGGTTAAACATTGAGAATAAAGACAGTTTTGCAGGTGGAATTCACTATTATGGTCTGACAACACACAGCTACCAAGGCATTCAGCTCAATTACCTCTTATTTGAATTTTTTTTTCTTTTGACCTGTTTTGAACTAACCATGTTTTTTCTTCTTTATTAGTTATTTTGCATTTTTTTTCCATATACCTGCAATCAAAAACAAAGGACAAACTTCTTTCATTGAGAAGGTACAGAGATTATTTTCTTGCTTAGGAAACAAGTCTATATTTCTGATTTGAATAATTAAGATGAAACATTATGATACCTTTACGTCTGTTGCCATTCCTATCTTTAGAACAAAATCCTTACAGAGATGATTCAGGACTTAGATGAGATGGCTGAGTTTAGCAGCAATGTTCAAAATTCACGCTGTCCATACCTGTGTTGTATATTGGTCCATATTTTATCTGGAAATTTAAATTCATGCAAATCAATCAGTTGCTTTTACAGGTAAGACAACTTCCAGCGAAGTGTAAGTAATAACTTTGCTGTATGAAACACTTTTCAAGATCAGGATTCCACAAACAATTTCCAAAACCAAGGAGACTGTTTATTATCTTTTACATGTTGCTACTCTCAAGAAAGGGTAATAAAGCAAGTTTCTAAGATGGTTTTCTTTAGTTGTTTCGAGATAATTTTATTTCTAAATATCATTTGCCATTATTTCAGGGGAGGCATAAGCTGCACGAAGAAAAACCAGACAGTCCATGGCTGAAGCAATATTGCCAGGTCAATAAACAGGTGCGTAATATCATTATTTTGATATTTTTTACTAATAATAGGGTTGTGGGGGTTTTTCCTACTGATTATCCCCTCCTGAGTAATTTTAAATAATTTCTTCTCCTGCTTTAATAAAAAGACCAGCAGAGATGTGTTTGAGAAAGCAAGTTTCAATAACACACATATCTGCTACCTGTCTTTGCTGAAAAGCTCCAGAAAAACAATCTTGGATCTTGAAGAAGGCATGATCTCCAAGAGATGTGCTAATGGCAATAATTGATGCTGGGAGCAACTCTTCTTGTACCTTGGCAGATGCTATTTTATGCAGGTCTGCCAAAGAAAGCTTTTGTGTTGATCAAATAAATAGTCTTTGATAACTGACTGAAAGCATTTGGAATGGTACTTCAGAACTTGTGTATTTCTACCAAAGAATGGACTGAAAAATGCAAGTATCTGAAAAAATAGAAACACTAGAATGCAAATTCATAAGAATATAATTTTTAAAATGACAAAACAGAATATTCAAACAGCTCCAATCAAAACAACTCAACTGAAATGACATTTCTCAAACTGAAGTCCTTTATTTTATTTCACTGAAGTGATCAAACTATTTCAGTTGAAATTATTTTATTTTTCTATAGAAGAGTATTACCTCGCAAAAAAATGTATTTTCCATATCTGTTCCCTTACAGATCAGCCTACCAACCAGACTATGTCTTACATGCTATACCCCACAACTCCCTCAGAGAATTCACTATGGAATTATGAGATCTGCACGGAGTCCAGCCCACAGGAGAAAAGAGAAGGCTGACTGCTTTGCACATGCAGATCGTGACTTAAGGGGAAACTTGGTTTGGTATTTTGGTCATTAAATAAAACACAAAGGATTTTCACTGAGCTCAGACTGCCACTCCACTCTCCCCCCAGTTCTAAATAGTATATAAGAATTAGTGGGCAAGACTGACACATCTTGAACTGTTGACAAATCCTTTTTGGAAAAGTTTTGGTTTTCATTATAAATTATTTTCATGTGCTCCTAAACAAGTATCATCACCTATTTTCAGTTCAACACAGCTTTTTGTTTGCTTGTTTGCTTTTGGGTTTTAATGGCTTATTTCTATTTAAAACAACACATTTTTGAACTCAAAAGCATTCATTCAGGAATTAGAAGTAAAAATAAACAAGAAAAACTAAGCTTCCCATCCGTTAGTTATAAGAAAGTCCTACACTATCAATAATCCTCCTTCATTAATGTCATCTCTAAATCTTCATTCAAAATTTGAGAACAAAAATTACTCAAAGCTGGATTTGAAGACAGTTTCAAGTCAGAGAAGAAAATTCACAAGCGTCTTTTCCTGACACATTCCCTTAGAATCATAGAATGATTTGATTTGGAAGGGATCTTAAAGTTCCAACCCCCTTGCCAGGGGCAGAGATACCTTTCACTAGACCAGGCTGCTCAGAGCTCCTGACAACCTGGCCTTGAACACTTCCAGAGATGGGGCATCCACTGTTTCTGTGGCAACCTCTTGCAGTGTTTCACCGCCCTCATAGTAAAGAATTTCTTCCTAATATCTAATCAAAACCTACTCCCTTTCAGTTTGAAGCCATTCCCCCTTGTTCTCTCACTACATGCCCTTATAAACCCTCTCTTTCCTGTAGATCACTATCTTTTCTGTAGTTCTGTAGTTATTGAAAGGCTGCAACTAGGTCACCCAGAAGCCTTCTCTTAGGCTAAAAAACTCAATTCTCTCAGCCTTTCCTCATAAAAGATGCTCTGTCCCTCTAATCATTTTGGTGGCCCCCTCTGGACTTGCTCCAACAGGTCCATGTCCTTCCTGTTCTGGGACCCCAGAGCCAGATGCAGCACTGCAGGTGGGCTCTCACCAGAGCAGAGCAGAGGGACAGAATCCCCTCCCTCACCC